>CM040431.1:95249252-95801298 GCA_022702705.1 Papilionanthe hookeriana x Papilionanthe teres | reverse complement strand
AGATAGTTATGAAAAAATGCAAATAAAAATTTTGAAGAGGACAATACAAGGAATCTAACGGTCCAAAACCATTTTGAAAAAGAGGTTCCTAGCTCAAGTAATGGCCATTTGAAATGGCTAGCCAGTTAAAAGTTTGTTACAAGGTGAATACATAATGGTTACAAGTTGATTACGGTTAAACTTTTGACTTGAGCTCATTGGATAGAGAAATACAAAGAATTAGCTAGTGAAAGTGATTTTAATTAAAGCAAGCTCCATGTGAAGATATTTCAAGCCAAAGTGGGCCGAAACCATTTTAGAGAAAATGATGGTGGATTTGAGTTTAAGTTCTTATTGAATTTATTGGACTAAATTGTGTAATTTTGAATTTAGAACAATTTTAGTTGAAGTTTAAACTTGATTTGAGGTCATTGTGAGGTCGTTAAAGCAAAATTATTATTTTATTCCTAAAATTATCAAATTTCTCTCTTTTGATTATTGTTAACTCACCGGGCCTCCAAATGAAGTCAGAATTAGCATGGAGGGACTCATTTAAAAGTTTTAACAATATAGATGCAATAACAAAGTTAACTTTAAAAAATAATGACTCATTGAAAAACTTTTATGTTTGATCATCCTTCTTCCTCATATGTGATTATGAAAATCTTGCAACTTACATAATGTAATTTGGATCACCTAATTAGCCTGTGAAGAATATGATAATTTTAGGGTTTGTGATGATAATATTCGTGCATGAATATTTGAATTAAAGATTTTTTACATAAAATTTGTTTCAATCGATCATCAAACTTATTTGCATGGTCTATATATGTGACAATAAATCTCATGCAACATGGAGACAAGACGATAATGTAATGGATTTAGCGATTATGGTTGTTTTTAAGGTTACCTTTAGGTTTGATTAAAATTGATAAAATTTGTTTTAATTAAGTTTAACCTTTAGTGAGTGCTCAAGATTCAAAGTAAACTCCAATTAAATATAAGCCAAGAAACTAGGGTTGACCAAATATGAGGTCAATATAGTCAAATAGTAGTATTAAGGTCTACAGGGAGGACACTTATGGAGTGGAGACCAATTAAAGCTTCATTTGCTCTAATTTTGGTTATTATCATCATTGTTAACAAGCACTCAACAAATTTCTATTATGGCAATGAGCATGAGGATGTGACATATAACGTTGGAAAGCCTAAAAAGGAACTTCTTTAATTGAGAAAAAACATCAACTTTTTATACCTTAAGTGGTTAATAGTAGATCATCCAAAAAATAATATCTTTTGGATGCTTTCGAATGACCACAATTGTACGAAGAACAATGGTGCTAATATTAATCACTTTAGCATCATTCACTTTACTATACAGAGACTGGTTTAAAATTTGTAAAGCCCTTTTAACGAATGTTTAATTTAAATGGTTATTATGTTTGTTAACCATCTGTGCCTTTCTAGATAATCAAGATGAAGCTTCATGCCATGATAGCTGGTTGATATAAACATCCTTTTAAGCCATTTTAAACTGCACAATATTAGACTTCCCGTTAGAGAAATTGTGTTCAACTAATTTGGTGGACCTTGAAATATTCTACAAGAAGCAAATAGTGATGCCATTTTCTCATTCTATATGTTTCTTGGTAATGTGTCTTCTCTACAAGCATTTCAGGTTGGTCTTGTCTAGACGTCGACTATTGTAACATGCAACTTCCATTATATTTAAACAAAGTTAAATAATGCCATTGTTTTTTAGTTTTCATGACTATATAAGAAGCTTATATTCATCATTTAGTCTAAAATTAAAATGATTGGTTTACTGTTTCTCACATTCATCTCTGTAACTCTTAAATACTTAGCTTCATTTCATTTTAAGCTTGATGACAATAGATCTTTCAAGGGCCTTTCAATGGTGGGTAGATTTTAAGTGGATTATCATCCATGATAAAATAAAGGTATTCATGCCTTCAATTTTGAGCCTTCTTCTTTGGAAGTTGCTTTCTAGGCTATTTTGGTAGGTTTTGGATCAGTGATTCTGTGTTTGCTTGATCTATGAACATTGCTAGGAATATTATTATTTAGTTTTGGGATTCTCCAGTGTGGTTCTCTACTCTTATTTTCTTATGGAGATTTTAATTCTTCTTAATAGTTATTTTGTTTACTTTCATGGTATGATGTTAATCTATTTTGTTTGGCCGCAAAAGCACCTCGTCTTTTCCTCATTTCTCTAATTGATGTTGTGGTGGCAAACAGTTAATCAACTTGACTTCGGGTCTTAGTTCCTTATCAACCAGTAATTTAATAGTCTAATTGCATATCATTCCCGTTTATTGATAACTAAAATATGGGATAGAATCGTACATATAAACAGTAGTCTGTTGCTCTTCATTTACTTGCGATGCATTTGTTCGCATTTGTTGAGGATGCATCTGAATCGGGACAACAGTGTAGCCAATCAATAATTGCTTTTTTTTTTTTGAGATAATTACATACAAAACACTCAAAACATTGCCTTTTTACAAAATTAGCACTCATAATTTTTTTTGAACTGAACCAATGCATTTACAGAAGCCACCAACAAACCATTGAGAATTTAATAAAAATAAAAAAATTTGCTCAGATTTTACCGTGAATTCCTTTTTTTTAATTATTTGATTGAAATTTGAACATTGGATGAAAAGAATTGGATTTATGAATAACAATATTTAGTGCTATGCTTGTAATTGCCTTTTTTTTTACTACACAATTTTACCCCTCTTAAACCTGCTTGAAATAATCCTAACTCATTACACTTCATTATATGTTTTAGAGGCTGCAGCTTTGATAATTTGATTATTTTTTGCTTTTCCAAGTGTAAGCAGTCGAACCCACTTTCAGAAGTCTTCACTCTGCTTCAAACTAATGTGCTATGCATTTGAGCACATGATAGCTTGAGCTCATGAGCAAATTTGGTGCAGAGTAGGCTGTAAACGAGCCGAGCTTGAGCGAGCTCAGGCTTGGCTCGTGTTCGGCTCGTTCGAAATTAGCTCGGCTCGTAATTGGCTCATGTTCGAAATGGCTCGTGAAAGGTGTGTTTGTGTTCGGCTCGAATTAAATATTCATGTTCGTGTTCGACTCGTGTTCGGCTCGAAATTGGCTCGTTAAAATTAATCGAAAAAATATATGTCTAAGACCGGATTCGAACGCCGACTAAATGAATGGAAACAAGTAAGCATAACCACACTACCACACAAAGAATTATGATTTAAACTTAAATATAAATATATATAATATATTAATATATAAATAATATATATAATAAATTATTATATAAATAATTATATGATTATTTTTTTATTTCGAGCCAATTCGAGCCGAACACGAGCGAAGAAACATTTGTTCGTGTTCGGCTCGTTAACATTTCGAGCTTAAAAATTTGTTCGTGTTCGGCTCGTTAGGCTTAACGAACGAGCCGAACACGAGCTACTTAACGAGTCGAACACGAGCTGTTCGCGAACAACGAACAAAATTGCCAGCCCTAGTGCTGAGCCCAACTCAAACTTTAAATTAGCCAAGGGTTGCACATGAGTGATTCTCCACATGGAAATGTTCCATACATGACTTTGAATTTGGGTTAACAAGATGGTAAATAAAGCTTTTCACTCGAATTGATGACAACGGACCACATGTTCAATTAATTTAACTCAAGGATAACTATGATTGTTTTGACTAAAATAACAGTAAATGAACCATCTCTTAATTCAATTGATATTAAATCGAACCAAACATGAGCAACATATCAAATGATTCGTAGTTGATTTAACGATGTGATCGAATGATTAACAATATATTGGGTGCATGATAGCATCAATAAATGAATTAATGAGAAATGTTAATACAGCTGCCAGAAGTAGTCTTGAACAAAAACTGCAACAGATAATATATTGTTTCTCAACTTCCACGTCAATGTTTGAGATTCAAGACATTAACCCTATCTGAGAGTAAATATTTGCATGAATATTGACGTAAAAGCAGTAAATGCAGCTTATTAAAAGCTGTGTTCCGAAATAATACTTCCATTTGGAAAAGAAACCTTTGACAGATTGAAAGCATTCTAGGTTCTCAAACATTACAAGATGAATTTTTATAATAATCGTCCCCAAGGAGCAAAAATGTCTTATTTCTGATCCAGAGATGGATAAGCCAACGTTCTCATGTCCAAAAGAAACGAGAGTAAATCAGAAACAGCCGCCCAACTGCCAAAAATAATGGAGTTTGTATCAGAGGAATCCACATTAATATAATCAAAAGGTACAAAATTAAGAATATGGAACTAATCGATGCAAATTTTGAATATATTTAAGTTTTATTTTTGCATCACAGGAACCATGAATGAATTCATATTCAGCTCAGAACCTAATTACTGTCACTGCATGCTTAAATTCACAACTAGAGTTAAAGTTCCAAGAAAAGTCAAAATGCAGAAAAGCCTACAGTGCCCTAAGTAGACAGGAAAGGGAGGTTGCAGACAAATAACATGCCAATGGAAACATTATATGAGTAATTAAAAATGGATTGGGTGTTCTAAGACATTATTTCAGAAAAAAAAAAAGGAAAAAAAGGATGTCTAAAAAACTTATCTGGCAAAATAATGAAAATAGTTTTAGAAAACAGTTGTCTAAAACATGTTGAAATAAAGGAAAATATGAACGAAAGAATGAAATCATTACGCAAACATGAATTGAAGCATAGTTAACTCATATTTGACTCCAGTTAGAGACGATCAAAGTTATTAATAATGGACTGTGATTAAGTAGGTTGGTCTCTAAGCTGAATTTGTTGTGTTAGCCACAGGAAAGTTGACAAAAAGTTTGAAGCAGGTTTAAAGCTGGGAGAAGCATAGATGGGGAAAAACATCGGACAAAAATCAAATGCACTAGTATTAGCAGCTGCTATAAAATTGACTTTTTTTAGAGAGACGTTTACGGCTTACACCTTCAGGCGCGCCTTGAACTGAGGCACATAAAAAGGTCCTCAAGTCTTAAGTCTCATCATCACCCGTAGAAGCTTATGCCTTTTTCGTCTGAGGCCGAGATGATAGATGCAACTCCTCGATCAAGTTATTGAAAAAAATTATATTATGTTATTTTATATTTAATATCTAGGATACAATATCTTAAAATGTCAAGGATAACTGAAGTATGATACTTGATAATGTTACTCATTTATTCTTTTATTTTGAAATATATTGGATTTAAGTTTTAATTGATAATATGATGAAAATTATAATGATTGTTGAACAATATTTTAAAGTTGTCAATAGAACGGACTTAGATGATAATAAAAACGATGATTCTTTTGAATGTGATGAAAGCAGTAAATAAGGCTATCATAGATCTTAAACCTCATGAAATATTTAAATTTTAAGTGAACATTTATCTAAAATCACATCTCAAACTTCTATTTTATGTCAATGTTTAAAATTAAAATTTACGGTTTGTCTTTATGATAATAAGTTAAATCAATATATCAATAGTATTTATGATTTTTTTTATTAAAGAGTTATGCCTTGATTCATCACGCTAAGAAAGAATGTTTTAGTTTTCCAATTTACCTTTTTAAACTTTGAAATTGAACTTACGCATAAATTACACTTCTAAACTTTATCACAACAATAACGCATGAGACATGTATATAATTAATTAATAAGCAATCACAATTTGATATTTAAATTATACCTCCAAAAGTGTTAGTTATGTTGTATAAAGGATATTGAATGAAATAGTGCATAGATATTGGTAAGCACTCTGCATTTTGCATAAACTCGTCACATTCTATAACAGTCAAAATTTAAAATTTAATGACCAATGTACCGCCATAATCAATAGAAAATTTACTGTCATCCCATCAATGATTCACAGCGCAGCACATTTTGGCACCAGAACCCCTACCATCAATGGCAATTGTGTGCTCCCGCAACAAAGCATGACCCACTATTAAATCATCCCATTATTGTTTCATAGCACATCATCTTTCATTACCCCCGGGATTGTTATAGGTATAGTATAGGATAGCAATAGTAATAGTATGGTAGCATGGTATAGTAGTTTAGTAGTATAGTTTTATAGTATAACCTTCTAGCATAGCATATATAGCAATAATATAGTACAGCACACTACAGTAAAATTATAGCATTAAAAATTAAGAAGATTTATATACATACCCGCAATCCTATGAGTTTATATATCTAATACCTAACTTCAATTTTTACATAGATGCCACCTTACCTAACGTATGAAAGGTGAATTTTACTTTTAAAAGCTCTAAATGGTAGTATTTTTATGTAATATGAAGGACCTGGTCGGTATAAGTGTAAAAAGTATCATTTATGTGTTAGATATGTAAATACATGGGAATTGGGTGAAATGTATGTAAATACTAGGGGATCCAATCAAGGATAATGGACAACACAAACTGATGAAGATGGCACCGAGGAGCAAGATAAAACGTGGCAGACATGAGGAAAAAATGGGTAAAAGGAAATCAATATGGCAGTGAGGAGCAAGACTAGTGATGGTGGTCACAGATCTAAAAAAACGGGGAATACATCTACAAAGGGAATGGCATTAGTAATCAGGTAAGGATGGAGATGGCCGTTGGCAGAAAATTGGCTTTGGATAGAGTTAAAAGTTTCATAGAGCTCGTTTTGAATCATAAGAATATGACAAAATAATTATATGGCATAGCTATGGCCCTTGTTATAATTGAACAGCCGTGGCCTAGGTTGAAAATGCAAAAAAAAAAAAAAAGAGCAGTTTTGAGTGGCATGATTCGCTCAGTGCAGGAGTATTTTTAACTACTCTGCCACATTAATGCTTCAAAGACTGACTGAATTGGAAGAATAATTAAAGAGGGTCACACAAGCCCACTTGATTAAAAAGTTATCAAGCTTTCCCACTCTGTTTAGCCATGACAGTTCAAAATGTCTACAAATGAAGAAGTGCCAGAGTCGATCAAAGACGGAGTAGTGACACAAATGATAATTGCTAGCGAGATCCATGGTCCAAGTGGTTATAATCCTTGATCATTATGCAAGTCAGAATCTCTTAAATTAAGAATGGAAATCTTAGTAATGCGTCTTAACCTATGTTCAATTACCCTCTCCCATAATTTTAAAGAATGGCATCAATTTATTTCCCCTATAATTTGCACACTCTTGTGCATCCCCTTTATGCTTAAAAATAGGGACAAAAAAATTCTTCCTCCACTTCTTAGGCATCTTTTTTTATTTTAAAAATAATATTTAAAATTTTAGTAAGCCAGGAAACTCTCAAATATCCTAAATATTTCCATACTTCAATTGGGAAATCATCAGGTCCTACAGACTTTCCACCCTTGATTTTCTTTAAAGTCTCCTCAACTTCTTTTTTACTAATTCGACGGTAAAACTGAAACGTTTTATTATTATTCACGATATTAAGATCACTAAAGTCGATTGTATTTTCCGAAACTTCATTAAAAAGTTTATCAAACTAACTCAACCACCCAAGTTGAATAAAGTTCTCATATCCCCAAAAAATTTTACAGGCTTCATTCACCTCAAATAGAGTTAACTTGAATCCTTTCACACTTAAAATCAGGGAGTTCATGACAAAAATGTTGATAGTTAAAGACAGATAATTAAACTACCAAGGTGAATCTGATGCAGGGGATTCATGATGATTGCTTAAGTTTATAGTTTCCAAAAGTACACTTGAATCAATAGATAGAAAGCAAAAGAAGGTTAATACAACAAGAGTTCACAAAAGGCTTTTAACAGAAAACTCTATTTACTACATCGATCCTAGAAAGAGAAGGAAACAATCAAAAATAAGGTGGATATAGATGGGACTAAGATTATAATAAAAGAGGAAATGATTAACATAGAAATCACTTAGCCTTATCTGTCTTTGCACTATCAGGACCAAGCTGAGCCATTCCCTCTGAATAATTTAGTGGTCACTTTTTTGACAATCATCTAAAATCAAGAATAATTATAGTGGTCATTCTAGTTTTGAGCTTTATTACAAAAAAGAGATGTCAATAAATTTTGCCTTTGCCGTAAGGATGGCCACAATACGGATGATGATGTTGAGGCAAACTATTTAAGGAGTAGTAATTGAAATTCTTAGAAGAACCCAAGTTTTATCAAAGCACAATGCAATGTGCAAGGCTTTATTTTCGCTTCAAAGTTCAAAGAAAAACAACGCTTTTATTAACCAAAGTGCTAGTAGATTATACAAAACTATTAAAGTAGAAATACATTCATTAATAATTATAAAATATTAAATAAAATTTAAAAGTTTATATAAAACAAGAAAAAAACCTTGTATGTTAATGACTTGGAAGATAAATATTAAGGGTAAAATTGCAAATTTAAATTTCGAATAATTTGTAATGGATTGTTGTAATTGTTAAAACGAAAAAAAATTGTAAAAAAAAAACTTACAAATTAACTTCAGCTCTTCAAACCGCACCTCAACAAAGCGAAGCAAGCATCATGTAGTTTGCTTCGCATTGCTCGTGAAGTGCTCATTGAAAAACATTAGAGGAAAACATCAAGACAAGCAAGACTTCATCATGAACATGGTAGGTGGTGTAAATAAGATAATTTGTATTCATAAAAATAATTGAAATTATAGATAGCACAAAAAAAAATTAAATATCCCAAAACATATCAAAGAAAGGGAAGGGATGAGATGGACTATATAATTTATTGATAAAAATCAAATGAAACCACATAAAAAAATAAAATACATCTAAAGTCGTGTGGGAGAGGGAGGCTAATAGTAAAATAAAAATGCAAATCACACAAACTCTTCTTCAGAAATTCAATCAAGCACCTTCACTAAGCATGAATGATACCAGAGGTAAACAAATGCCAAAGGCAAACAAATATTATTGCTAAAACTCAAATAGGAAATAAAAATAAACAGAAATCTAAAAATTGCAACTAACATAACATAACAGACAATAATAGATGGGGGTGGATAGGGTAAAGGGGTGTCGACTAGGTGGGTTGGATAGTGGTGGCAACAAGAAGAGAGGGAAATAATATAGCAGGTGGCTGTTTTTTGCAAACAGCGGTGGTTATGGAGGGGAAAATGTGGTCAGGATGTTGTTCGAGGTTGAAGCAACAAATATGGAGGGGAGCAGGTGAAGGAGGGTGGCAACCGAACGGTTTTCGTGGGAAGGCAGAAGGGTTGGAGGGTGGTAAACTACAGAAAAATAGCAAATCCTTGTTGTTTTGGGTGATGACATCAAGGGAGGGCAATGAGGAGCAATGCAAGAAGGAAAGCGAAGGGTAGAGAAAGGATAACTCCACCTGAGGAACGAGATACAACTAAAGCACCACTCGAAACCTTTGAATACAACTCTAGAAAGCAAAAAGATAGGGCAATAGCTATCCCGAAACAAACATAAAAAATTGAAACCTAAACTACCATGAATAAATAGGAGTGGGTCCCTTTTGAAGGGAAATGACACTACCTAGGTTAGAGGACCGAATGGCCTTCCCAAAGCCTGGACCAATCCGGTTTGAGTCTAGGTTGCAAACGCTGTCGCATCAATTAACGCCCCATGTCTCTCGCCTGAAGTTGGGGGAGCTTTGATCTCATCCATTGAAGCTTCTATCTCCTCATGGTGCGGAGTCGGGTCGGCCCTGACGAAAATAGCAAAAATGTCATAATCTCTTGGGATTTGAGGATCTTCTACAGTGCCTTGAGCGGCACCCAAATCCCACTGTCAGATGCATTGTCCCTCAAAACACCCGAGGGTTCCCAAATTGTAAATAATCATCTCTATTTATCTAAACATTTGTGGG
The DNA here is from genome assembly GCA_022702705.1 of Papilionanthe hookeriana x Papilionanthe teres. NCBI lineage: Eukaryota > Viridiplantae > Streptophyta > Magnoliopsida > Asparagales > Orchidaceae > Papilionanthe > Papilionanthe hookeriana x Papilionanthe teres. The sequence goes on along the minus strand of CM040431.1, from coordinate 95,791,472 downwards.
TACCCAGCTGAATTGAATTGAAACTGCATGTCAGCATACTCTGCAAAGTTATCCAAAAAAATAGCCCAAGACTGGCCCATCCCTCAGTGAAGACAAACTGACCCTCTCAAACAGTGGCAGCCTTATCAATAAGCTGTCGGTCAAGATATCCTGAAACTCTCTTAGTAGTGGCCGCCGGTTTTTGAAAGTGTCTCTTTTGTCTCACTGCCCTCTACTATCACTAAAGGTGATTCCACTAATGCCTTATGCTGACAAGAGCACCTATAATCTTAGACTTTGTGGAAGGTAGGAGAATTGTCATTTCTTTTGTGAATGAGTAGGTATTCTTGAATCCATCATGCTAAGTCCTACGATTAAACTGTCACAATCTCCTCAACAGAATGTGACAGGCATCCATGGGCACAACATCACACCACACATAATTTTGCAACTGGTTCCAGATAGAAAACTCCACAGGACATCTCCTGTCAATGTTAACCCTGTTATCCTTCTTTAAACAAGCCAAGAACATGTCTGGGAATGTATCTGAGTAGTGAGACTCAACTTAGACACCTTCTGTGTAGATGCCACATTATTACTACTACCTTCGTCAATGACAAGGCCGCACACCTTTTCCTTTATAGTGCGATGGGTATGAAAAATATTATGGTGAATCAACTGTTGCTTTGTCGTAACCTTTGTCTGAAGAACCCTTCGAATCACAAAGATCTCTCCATCATCACCTGGAAACTGGTACTTCTGCACATCCTCACTATCCTCTCTATCTCCAGCACCACTATCCACTTCTCCCTACCAAGTAAAAGAGATAACACTGGTAATAGAGCACAACATCACACCACTATCGACCTCATGTTAAGGTATTCCTTACTTTTTCTCCAGAACCTAAGATCTAGCCTTAGGTTTTCCTTTTGACCATCTTAGAAACCTAGAAATGGGACCCACCCCTCTTAGAAATTCAAACCACCTCTTGACTCTTCTAGAAAGTCTCACATGTGTGGTTTTGGACCACCAGCACTTGGGTGGTTGAAACCAACATGTTGAAACCCAAAACGGGTTTCTATATGACCTTTAAGCTCTTGGGTGACCTTGTGCACACCGCATTCGCATCACCTACACTCGCATACACTTCACAAATAATTAAAACTAAAATTAATTTTAAAATGATCAACCATGAAGTAAAATTTAGATAAAATTAAATTTGATGCATTTTTTACCTAATCATTGACAAGTTTGTCCAAACAACCTAGGATGATGAAACAAACGCGCAGGCGTGTCTAGGACGTCAATTATACTAGGAGGAACGCCCATTTCAATATACTTTCGTGCACAAGCAAATAAGGCACGAATTAGGAAATTTTGAATATTAAAAAAAATAAAAAAAAAACCTATCTAAACCCCCGGCTCCCCATCCAACCGAAAAAAAAAAAGAAAAAAATTGCGACTCTCCCCTCTCCCGTTCGCGAAATCCGCTATCCCTCTCACCTAAGGCCGATTTCTTCCTCCCCTTCAGTCGGTCCCTTCTCGCCCGAACCTTGACCAGCAGAACATCTTCCCCATTCGCAAAGCTTCGTCCGGTCAACTCCTCTTCTTCGCAAAGCTCCAGCCGGCTGTTGACCTCACTTTTGTCGAGGTTTAGTTTTCCTCCTAAGATTTAGGGTTCTAGCCATAGGAGCTTCCCCGACGATCTTAGATTCTTAGCAATGGGGCCCACCTCATTTTAGAATGTTCGAGGCCACTTCGTTACTCTTTTGGAGTCCCGCACGAGATTTTGTACCTCTAGCCCAAAGAAGGTTGGAATTGACGTCAAGAATTCAAATGGAATCCCCATAGGACCACTAGACATTGGGACAGCCTCGTGCACATTTTGCAACACTGGACGCACAAATTCCTTGAGCTGCGGCCTCGACATCTTCGATTACTCCACAATGGATCAAAGCTGAAGTCAGGATGCCAGGACGATCGGCATCAAGTCAAAATTTCAGAAGGATCAAAATTTGACGCACTTTCGGCCCGACCGTCGACGAAGTTGCCCAAACGACTTCGGATCGCAAAATTGACTGCGCTGATGCGTCCGAAACGTCAAATTTGTTACGGAAGGACATGCATTTTGCCAGGGTTCCATGCACGAGCAAATCGCCCCAGATTCGACGCTTTTAAATAAAACAAAATTAATAAATTAAGTTTTTTTTTATTTTTTTCTTAAACCCTTAACTTATTTCACCCTCCCCACACCCTCTCTGGTTCGTCTCGCGCCTGTCTTCTTCCTTCTCCCGCGGAGGGTGCACCGTTGCCCTAATTTGGCTCGACTGAGCTCGTTGGCTTCGTCCCGTCTCGTCCCACTGTACCTTGACCTCTCCTCTTCACGCGAGAAGTGACATTGCACGCAGCTCTGCTCGAGCTCCTCCTTCTCGACGCCCTGGACTTTTCTCTTCGAGCTCTTGGTTCTGTTACGCCTGTCACTTGGCACGAATGGGGAAATTTATTCTCTCCTTCCCAATGCTTCTTCCTTCTTCTCTTGATCCTCTCCTGTGCATGGCTTGTTACGACGGTTTGACCCGTCCTGTGTTCGGTGGAGCTGCGTGAGTCGTTGCGGCTTGGGTTGAGTTTTGGGTGAGTTAGGTTGGCTGAGCTCTCCTCTCCCTTCTTACTATTTAATCCCCACTTTGGGGAGTTCTTGAGGTTGGATGTTCAGTGGTTAGCTACCTGGAGATAGAAAGCTGTGATCTTCCTCTCTTCTCCCCTGCTCTCTGCTTAATCTTATGTGTGTGTGTGAGAGGGGTGGAGGCTTTGTCTCTCCCTCCTGAGTTCACTGAGCCTGCTTGTTGCTCTGTTTAGGGTTGCTTTTCTTGCGAATTCTCTGTTAACTGCTCGGTTTGGGGCTTCTCTTGTGGCCTCCCTGTTAGCTGCTCGGTTTTGGTATTTGGTTGCCTACCTACTCACTAAGGTACAAACTCTTTCATGTTGTAACTTGGCATACTAGTTGGCTAAGGGGTTCATTTGAGTGGTAAAGTTTTACTAGCTTCTCCCCTCTCTTCTCTTTTTAATGGAAGTTTTATAATTTCCTATCTCGTTTAAAAATGGCATGAAATACATGGAGTTTGAGTTTCAAATGCTAAAGTTGGGATTTTTAAATGGCATACCTCACTTCCCCTACTAGTTTTATTCTATGCTTGGCATGCTTTACTTTGAGAAGTTTTGGATGGGAAAGTTGTGTTAGCTATCACCTTTTTCTACTTTCTCTTTCTCTATTCCTGAGATGCATGCTTTACCATTATTTATTTCATGAAAGGTGGCATTAAAAATGTATGGCTTGACAAGTGGGGGTTTCAAATGGCAATGCTACATGTCTCTTTGTTAGTCATTCTTTAAGCTTGATATGCTTCATTTGGAAGCTTTAAATGGCATGCTAGATTTTCTTTCTATATGTCTTTATGTCAACAAAGATTCATTTAAGAAGTTCATGCACGCTTTACTCTTACACTTGATGCTTGTAGTGATGTTTAGCATGAGTGAGAAAGAAAAGAGGAGAGATGATATGCTTGCTACTTCAAAGGGGAAGTCTTGGGATATATTTCATACTCGGATTGCTTGTTGCATCTTCACCTCAATTCACCTTCTACTTATTTAATTTTCTTGCTATTGCATATATAGAAAAGTTTATGTTGTTTAAAATATGTGCAAGATGAGGGAATTTGACACATTTGCCTATGGTTGCATGATGCTTGGTTTGGTCTTACCCGACTCAGCTATGCTGCCTCTATGGCCGACCCTATGCATGTTTAAATATGGCTCAATTTTCTCTGTTTAATGTTATTATGGCTGCTCCCTTTTGCATCACTTGGGAGCTTTGTTTCTCTGTTTTAAGTGCCTCTATTGCTGCCCTTTGCACTCTTCATATAGGGCTTGATTTTTACTGTTTAATTTTGTTATGGCTGCTCCATTTTGCATCACTTGGGAGCTTTGTTTCTCTGTTTTAAGTGCCTCTATGTCTGCCCTTTGCACTCTTCATATAGGGCTTGGTTTTTACTGTTTAATGTTGTTATGGCTGCTCCTTTTTGCATCACTTCGGGGCTTTGTTTCTCCGTTTTTATGTGCCTTAGGCTGCCCCTCCTGCACCATTTTATGGGGGCTCGGTTTGTTGTCTTGATGTCTTATGGTTGCCTCTTTGCAACCTTATTTAGGGGCTCAGTTTGCTGGTTTTGGTGTCTTATAGCTGCTCCCTTTGCACCTTATATGGGGGCTCGTTTTGTTGGTTTTGATGTCTTATCTCCTGTGTTTAGCTTATATGGTGGCTCGGTTTTGTGAGCCTTTTGCCCACCTGTTGGGCTCGGTTTTTGGCACTTGTATTGACCCTACTTTGCACCCTACTGGGTCTTGGTTTTTGAAATTTGTGCAGTCGTTGTCCTCACCTGTTATAAACTCAGTTTTGCCTTCATGTGGAGGGCTCGCTTTGTGAGTTTTGATGTCTTATGGATGCTCCCTTTTGCACCCTATTTGGGGGCTCGTTTTGTTGTTTTTAATGCCTTAGAGCTGCCCCCTTTTGCACTTTATTTGGGGGCTCGGTTTACTGGTTTTGGTGACTTATAGATGCTCCCTTTGCACCTTATATGAGGGCTCGGTTTGTTGATTTTGTTGCCTTACAGCTGCTCCCTTTGCACCTTATATGGGGGCTTGGTTTACTGGTTTTGCTGCCCCACAACTGCTCCCTTTGCACCTTATATGGGGGCTCGGTTTGTTAATTTTGCTGCCCTATAGCTGCTCCCATTGTATCTTATTTAGGGGCTCGGTTTGTGAAGTTTGATGTCTTATATATGCTCCCCTTTGAACCTTATTTGGGGCTCGGTTTGCTGATTTTGGTGTCCTATGGTGCACCCTTTTGCACTATCCATGTGAGTTTTGGTTTTAGTATTTTAATGCTTTATGGTTACCCGGTGGGGGGGGTCCTTTGCCATGCCCTTATCTTTTGTTAAGGTTGTGTCTTGGTATATTCTGGGATTCTCCCTTTCTTTTCTCCTCCCCTTCAATTGGTCATTTCAAGGAAGTGTGCCTCTCTCTAGGGTTCCTTTTCTGTGAGCAGCGGAGTCTTTTGCATTTGGAGTTTGTGAGGGCTGTCGCGGTCTTACTTTTGATAGGTTTTAGCTAAATTTGTCGGGCCTGAGCAGTCGAGGTTTCGGGATCGTTTATTTTTGTGGTTTTGAGGATCGAGCCGTCTTCTTTATGACGTTGTTTTAGGCGGGTCGTTCCCTCCTCTCTCCTCCTTGTCTCATGTCTTTCATTTCTTCTTGCTTCTTGGTCGAGTCTTTTGCACTTATGTACGAAGCATAAATGTGCATGTATAGCCTTTTGCTATACGTGGGTCATCAAGCAAGGCTGTAAGTAAAATGGTTAGGGGTTAGAATGGTGATGATAGTGGTTATGTGTGCTTAAACGAGAGATTATTAGAATAGTATCATCTGCCTTTAAATGGAGACCTTCACTGAAAGTGAAGCTAGGGACCGACGATACTATTCGCCAATTCTTGGGGATTGTTGCCACCAACACTCTTAGGTTGTTAGTAGTCCTAGTTCGATTAGGGTAGTTGGCCTGTGGATTGTACTACTTTATAAAAAAAATTTTATTTTGAAATAAAGTTTCTTCTACAACAAAAGAATTGCCTTTAACCCATAAGTTTTATATGCATGCAAACTAAATTAAAATGAATGAAAAATTATAAAAGTCCAAGGTGAATTACCCGAGTCGAAGTTAGGACTACACTGTGTACGATGTTAGTCTGGTAGCTCTTATCCAAAATTGGGACGCACACAGCCCAGCTCTGAGTCCTCTCCGCCATTATGTTTACTTGTAGTCCGTTCTTTGTGGTTTTTATACGAATTTTATACGGGTTTTATACAGATTTCTTAAGGTTTCCCTACGGATTTGTTTTCTTTTTTCTTCGATCTTTTCGGTTCTTTTTCTTTAGCTTTCTATGCGGTGTCCCAATCCCAACTCTTTCACATATACAGTAGCACCCCTTGGTTGACTAGGTTTTCCCTACTACATTTACTCTTGTTTTCTTTTGGTGCTGACCCATTTCTTGCAGGAAATGATAATAATAACAATAACAGGTAGCGACGCATTATAGGTAACCAGCATTTACATCACATTCGTAGTACTACTTTTTATACCACACTACTTGCTTTCTTGCTACTACTGTTTTACTTTTACCGTAGCATATTTCTATTTGTCTGCTACTGTTTTCCTTTTACTGTACTATACTGCTGTTACATGTTTTACACTGCAAACTACCATTACTGCTTCTATTTTACTATAGCATGTTACCCTGTTTACTATAGTATACACCACTGTTTACTGTAAAGCACACATCTAAAAATAAAATAAAACGCTGACTCGACCATTACATGTTCACTTTAAACTTTAAATCTAAACTGCAACACCGCTACAACGTAGAATACGGAATACGATTTCGAGGGCAGCACGACCATCTTCAACAGCAAAACTTGTCTACATCAACAAAATCATTCCTTAGTTTAAATCACAATTCATAGTACTTCGAGGTAGTCCGCCTAGTGCGACATAAATCCTTACATTTTCTTTTAGGCCTTTGCACAACCATGTTGTGCAATATAAGCCTAAATCGCCCTAGGATTTCGAGGTCGTCGTCCTGTACGACCTAAATCCTCTCATCTTCCAAGTTATTTGCATGATCAGATATTATGCAAATATAATTTCTATACTTAATTGACATGACTAAAATTTAAATAAATTCATTTCCAAAACTTAAAGCCCAACAGTAAGATAATCTGGGATGTCACGGGGGTTTACTCGGATCCGTGCCATCCCCTACTCCTCTTTCCTTTTGACTCCAGAAATAAACTGTTCCAATCTCGAGCCACTCACTTATTGGATTTCCTATTGCCACACTACCTTGAAAACTCTACCATTTGAATTCATGAAGATAGATACCTCTGAACTAAATCGAGAGTTATCTCATGTGACTTTGGTCATTTGAGGGGTAATTAATTATGGGGGCTTGCCTCTATAGAGAGCTTATGAACCCAGGTAATATAAACCCTATTTAATTCTTTTGTATTAAATAGGAGAATTTATCGGCCAACATAAAAAATTTGCAGACCAGAACGAATGTCATAAATTCTGTAATTTATTTGATCGAGTCGTATCATCAAGCAGTGTGTCTAATCCTCGGGATACATGCATCACTTGCGATATTGTACTCGTTCATTTCAAACTACTAAATGAATGAGATTCGTTCATTCTCATTTTTCAAATTTTAAAAGATTACTTTCATAAATTCATATATACATATTAAATTAAATCAAAATCCAATTTTATAAAACTACATTTCATAATTCTCAAAAGTTTCAACTCCGAACGATTTAACGGCCGACTCCTCCTTTTCTTCGTGAAGCACTAGGCCAACTCCCCCTCTTCCCTAAGCCGCCCCCTCCCTCTTCCCAAAATGCTTCTCCTTCTCAATGCTTCTCTCCCATCATCCTATTTGAAGACCTCACCACAGGTGCATAAAGGTGAGTTTCTTCCCCTTTGACTATAAAATTCCCTATGGGAGAGGTGTTTGGGGTTGGTTGAGGATCTCTTGGATCCCCATTGCTTGAGTTCTTTTTTAGCTTTGTTGAAGCTCTAGTAAGTGAAAGTGCTCTTGGATTTTCTCTGGCTTTTATTTTTGAGTTTCTTTTGGTTACAGCAAGAGGTAACCTTCTTTACACATGGATGTTTGCTGGTTTACTTTCCTAATCCATGGTTAATGCTTGGCTCTTCTGAAAGCAATAGAGATGACCTGTTAGGGTTGGCAAAAGTGTGTGTTTACCTCTTGTAGCATGTTTATCTGCATGAGCTAGAGCCTTGGTTTGCATGCACTTTGAACTTTATGGAACATGCTAAAGTCTTAATTTTTTTTCTTGATTCCTTTGCATGTATCTTACTCTACTCATGAGAAAGTGTGTTACTATTTTATCAAAACATGAAGAGGGTGGCACTTGTGACTTGGAATGAAACCTTTTGACATTCCAAATAGAAGAACATATATTATTTGTCACATGCATAAATACTCTAAGGTTTTGGAAAGGATTCAAAGGTATTTTAATTTTCTTACACTTGTTGTTTCAACAAGTTTCAAGTGAACTTTTGGCACCTTAAACTTAGGTTGTTTTGGCATATTCTAAATGGACCTTTAGGGTTATAAACTTGTTGACTTGAAAAGGCGAAGGTACATCTTTTGAATCTTGTAAATTTGTTGTTTTGGGCTTGCTATATACACTGTTTTAAAAAAGGTCTTAACACTTATTTGTGAAGTTGAATGCTTGTCTTCTGGGTGATGTTCAAGTCCCTCTTTCAACGCTGAAAACATATGTTGTTTTGGAAAAGGTTTTGGATGTGTCTTTTGGGTTGTATGCTTGTTTCTTTTGGGGGTTTCAAATGCTGATTTCAAGACACAAATGTCACTATTTCGGAGAATTTAAAATGCCGATTTTTAGGCCACAAATGTTGTTGTTTTGGGAGAGCTTAAGTGCTAATTTCAGAACCGTGCGTCTACTGTTTTGGAGCAGATTCACATGCATACCATCCAATTTATAAGCCTTTATATATCTAGCACATAAACTTTCATATTTATATGCATACTACCCAACTCTTATGTGTTACATTGCTAACACCTAAACATTACTTTTCACATTTATAGCACCCAAATCTGTTGTATCACGTAGAAAATATTTCCAATCTCTCCCCACCTTCGTCCCGCCATCAATTGTAGAGATGACTGGTTAATGGAGAAGGATTTAAAAACCGTTTTGCTCTATGTTTTGCTTATTTAAGAATGTTTGAGGGCTTCTTTTGCTCTCTATTTTTGCTGATTTAAGGGAGGTATTTCACTCTCTGCTTTTGCAGTTTTCTCTCTGTTTTGCCCAACCTTTTGCTATCTCGCTCAGCTTTCAAGCTATTTTTTAGGTGGATTTATGTAGTTTTTGGAAGAAAATGGTGTTTTTTTGTGGGGGGGGGAGGGGGGGATTTTTAGAACTTAAAATGTTGATTTTGAAGCGGAATAAATGATATTTTTTGGAGTATAATTGTTGATTTTGGAGGGTTGTTTTATTTGCTTTAAGAAAATTTACAAACACTAATTTTGACGTGAGTTTATGCACTGTTTTGAGCTGGTTCACTAGCTGATTTTGGAGGTTTACATATTAATTTGGGGCTAATTTTTTAACTGCTTTGGAGCCTTTTACATTCTACTTTTGGGTTGATTTGAGTCATTATTTTGAATGGTGTGCCTATCTCTCGGGCTATACATTCACTATTTTGAATGGCTTAAATGCCAATCTTTTAGGTTGATTTGAGCCGCTATTTTGAATGGCTTAAATATCGATTATTTGGACTGATTCGTCCACAGTTTTGGAGTTGATTTTGGGGCCCCTTTGCCTGTCTCTTGTGTTTCACTTATCGTCGTTTTGAGAAGATTTAAGCCCATTTTCTTTTTGAGCTGATCCCTTAGTTGTTCTCTCTCTGCTCTACTGATTTTGGGAATTGAGTACATCTCATTTCTTTTCCTTTTGATTCGTTTTATTTCTTTTCCTTGCTTAATGGCTTAGATTATGTGCTTATATTCTGATATAAGTGCATATAGGGTAGGTATATAGTGATCATCGAGCAAGGTTGTAATTTTGACATCTTTAGATCTAGGGTGATGTTGGCAGTGCTTATGCGTGCTAATGTGAGATGATAGAATAGTACCTCCTGACTCGAGGACCTTCAATAAGGGGAGAGCAGGATCGATAATATTATTCACCAACTCTTAGTGCGAAGTTGCCCTTGCTTTCTTAGGTTGTTGGTAGTTCTGGCGCGATCAAAGAGAGCAATTTGTAGACTTTTTTACATCTCCAAAATATTTACACAGATACTACAAAAAAAAAACTTTTGTGACAATACTATTTTTGGCAGCTAAGTAAATTCTGGATGGATGAAAAATTAAAGAAACATTGATAAATCTTATAAAAGTCCACTTGTTAATAGCTTTGATTGCGATAAGGAATTGCCCTTCTTAGATTGTCTGGTTCGAAGCTCCTGTCTAATGTTGGATTAATAAGCAAAGCCCAGCTCTGAACACTCCCAGAACCTTCATTCTTACGGCCTACTTTGATCTTTCGTATATAGGTCATCTATTCTTGTACTTACATATACACACATGTTCGCTGTGTTGATTAAATTCTCTGCAATACTTGTTTATTTTTACCTGTGACAGTGACACATTTTGCAGCAACAGTAGCAGACAACTCTAGTACGCAAGTTTATCTTGTATTTACTGCATTTTATTGTATTTACTGCACTTTATATTGTTTTTCTTTACTGCTCTTTTATTGTTCTTTCATTCTTGCATTTGCTTATAAAACTTGCAAAACCCCTAAACTAGAGAACAGTAGGACACATGGTGAGGGGATACACTGCAACAGACCACTGACCAAACCATTACATGTAGCCGCAACGATAAAGAGCTCGGAGCAAACTTCATGGGCAGCACGAAGGAAACGCAAACAAAAGACAAATGATGCTCACCAACGAATCAAGACTTAACACAAAATAAGGTATACCTCAGTAAAATCTTCTTTAGTTTAAAATATCCTATAAGACTTCGAGGTTGTCTGTCTAACACGACGTAAATCCTCACTTTATATGCTTTTGCACGACTATGTGGTGAAATATAAGCTCTAACCCTTTTAGGATTCTGAGGTCATCATTCTATATGACGTAAATCCTCTCATCTGTCTAGGTTGTCTGCACAATCAGATATTGTGCGGAAGTAAGCCCTAAACTTAATTAAATGGCAGGAGTAAACATTAAAACATCATTTCCAAAATATAAAAAAGAATAATATGATAGTTTGGAAAGTCACCGGGGTTTCCTTGGATCGATGACATTCCCTATCTTTCACTCTCTTGGACTCCTGGAAATAATTGTTCCTACTTGGGCCACTCTCACTTGTTTTTACATGTCCAACCTTGAAAACTTAGCTTTGAATTTTTGAAAACAGAATCATTGATTTTAATCGAGAGCTTCCTTGAGTGACTTTGGTCATTTGAGATGTAATTAGCTATGGGGGCTTGCTCTATGGAAAACGTAGAACCCAGGTAAAATAAACCCTATCTAATTTTTATATTAGGTAGGGGAACTTGTCGGCCACAGATAAAATATTCATAAACCAAACGGATGTCAAGAATTCTATATTTATATAATCGAGTCTCTTTGTCAAGTAACAAGCTTATCTCTTGAGATGAGTGTATTGCTTGTAGGGTGGTGCTTCATTATGTAAACTTCGAAGTATATGAAATCTGTTCGGTCTCATATTTTTCAAAATTTAAAACACGATTTTCAAAAATCAAAATTACATACATATATTAAATTAAATCAATCATTTTCGAAATTTCGACTGGAAAACAAATCCATGGCCGACAACCACACCTGATAATGCAATCGTCCCTAAGAGAAAACTCCACAAAGCATCTCCAATCAATAGTAACCCTATTCTCCCTCTTCAACCAAGTCGGGGAATATGAATGAGAATATCTGAATAGTCAGACTCAACTTATCCATCATTTGTGTGAATGTCACATTCCTACTAATACCTCTATTGATCTGTGTAATTGTCACATTCTTACTACTACCTCTATTGATGATAAGGTTGCACACATTTCCCTTTACAGCTCAATGGGTCTAAAAAATGTTGTAGCAAAAGCCATAAATGCTCTCTCGTAGCCTCTCTCTAAAGGAGTCTTCCAATCACAAGCATTTTGCCTTCATCAGCTTGGGTACTCCTGCACATCCTCACTATCATTTTTATTTCCAACACCACTGTCCACTTCTTCTACTACCCCCTGTAAAGTGAAAGAGACCACTCTAGTAGTGGGGCAACTGAAGGCGATGTGTCAAAACCCAAACATCTAAAACACTTCCTTGCAGGCATTCTGTTGGGTGTACTGCTCCTCTCAGTCTTCTTCCCATCTTTCTAGACAGTTTTCACATCCTCCTCAGATGTGGTCTTACCGATACCTCCAGTTGTAGGTGGCTGTCTAAATAGACATGGATGTCTGTTCTATTTTTGTTGTCTCTCCACCTTTAGTGCCAAGATTTGAACATCATCAATGACCAATGCTACTGGACAATATTGCCATAGAGGGCTTCAAACCTCACAAGTATCTGACCATAGTGTGCTTCTCTCATTCTATCAATTCACATTTTAACATAAGTTGTTCAAATTATGTTATGAACTCCCCTGATAATTCCCTCTACTAAGGTGGTGGAGCTTCAAAAATATGTTTTGGGGGTAGTGTGGGGGTGTGTACTTTCTCTGCATCTCCTTCATCTTCTCCGAAGTAGTTATCATGTTCCCGATCATCTCTCTGTCTGTCTCCCTTCCGATTCTCTCACCACAAATAGGCACTCTTCTTCAATCTTATGGCGTCAAGCTTTATTATTTTCACAATTGAGACCTTATAAGCAAAAAATCCTCTCGACAGTCTACCACCACTCAATAAAGTCATTTGGATTCATTCCCCCATTGAAATCCAACAAGTCTACCTTCACTGTCATATCTCTCTATCAGCCAAAAGTCAATCCATCCTTTGACCTCTTCTGATACTGAATCCAGAAGCGTCGTGGCCTATCCTCCCCTTTACTAGAATCATCCCTACATAAGGTTCAGATTTTCCGCTCCTCTCTTCGACTCTCCCAGTCCCACTTTACAAAATTTCAACAAGCCTTTGTTGAATTCTGTGTATTTTCCATTGCACCTCTTCCATAATAAGTTCTTAATCGTTTTCCAGTCCATATTAGCTCAGTGGCATGGCTAGGGTTTATGTTTGGAGGGGGTGAAAGGAGAGTATAGAGGTGCTTTAGAGTGAAAAAAATCTTTTTGGGGCTGATTTTCGCAACCCTAAGATAAAATTAGGGTTATGTTAGCACTGATACCAAACAATATTGGAGTTAACCAAAAAAATAATGGAAAACAAGTATTATTGTTGAAATTCAAATAAAAAATTACAACAAAACAAATGAAAATCTAAAGAAAAGCAACAAACAAAACACGTGACACTAAATGGGAGTGGATCCAAGGTGGACGGATGTCGACTAGGTGGGCTAAAAGGTGGTGGCAACAAGGATGGGAAATAAAACAACAGGTGAATTTTTTGGCAAGCGACAATGGATATGGAGGGGTAGAATGCGGTTGGTATGTTGTTTGGGATTGCAGCGGACAATATGGTGAAAGAGGGTGGCAAACGACGGGTGTAGTGGGGCAGCAGTAGGGTTGGTTGTCCGGGAACTGCACAAAAAATAAGAAATCCTTGATGTTTTGGGCAGCAAGAGCAATGGAAGACAATAAAAAATGATGTAGGAAGGGGAAGGGTACAGGAAGGATAAACACCAACTCGAGAACAGGATAAAACAAGAGCACCACTCAGAGCCCTTGGATGTAGCCTTAGAAGGGAAATGAAGACGCCAACGACTGTCCTTACAAACACACGAAAAACTAAACCCTAAACCAATAGAAACAATTATAAATATCCCTAGATAAATAAAAGAAAACGTGCTCTTGAAGGGAGAAAGCACTCCCTAGTTTAGAGGACCAACTGGCCCTCCCGAAGCCTTGACCAATTCAGTCCAAGGCGCAGACGCTACCGCGACAATTAAAGCCCCGCATCAATGACGGTCAAATTCATTATAAGGAAACACCACTTTCCTACCCAGAGAAGTAATATTAACCTTTTTTTGAGCTCAAGGTCAACCCTTACATTTGACTTTTTTGCATGCTCAAGGACGGTCAAACAAACTCAAGATTAGAAAGAACACTAAGCTAGAAATCTACAAGCCATGGACAAAGGCATATAAAACTGTCTAAGAAAAATATGAATATCCATGTGAAAAAAGGGAATCAAGCTCATATAGACAAACTCGTATAAACTAAAAATTAAAGTCACAGCACACTTGCACAAATGTAACTTCAAATCAAAGAACAAGTAGTTCAGAGAAACGTCAGAGTAAACTCATAATACAAAGAAAATTTGCAAAATAAATCATAGCACTCAAGAAAATGGCTTCAAAGTGTAAAGAGTTGAAATGTTTCAGTTATAGAGGTATTTATAAAGATTAGCGGAATCAAATGGAGACAAAATCAGACCAAAAGTTCTGGCACCAAATTTAAATTATTGACATTGAAGTACAGGTAAACAAGGCCTAATCCAATCAAATCATATGACAGAGATAAGGAGTGCTGACGCTCATATATATTCCACAAGACGAGTAGATCAAAGATGTCGAGAGCATCAAAGGAAAATTGTGATACTATGAAAGCAAATTTGGAATACCTCGAAACAATTTTCCACAAATAATGATCATCTGTAAAAATGAACTCCATCGTTGTGTTCAAAATATCATAATTACCCAAGGAGTCTCTTATGATAAAAAAAAAACAAGCATCATGAAATCGACAGACCATCGGTGCTACACATGAATTTGGGCTCAATTAATCTCGAATGTCACCGAAAATCGCCCAACCGACCTACTATCACAAAACATATCACATGTATGTGTCTGATACATCGATTTTAACTGGGGCAAAATCCATGTTGACGTGTTTTAATGCATGGATAATCATCACAGAAACCGAGGCATTTAAATTTAGGGTAAGTTTGGAAGTTTGGTGCTTTTTCAAGAATCACCTGAAAAGTTGTTTCCCGGAGAAGCAAGTTATCAGGAGCTGTCAAAAAGCTACTGATGAAGAAAAAAGAGTATGTTTGAGAGATCTGCTGTGTTGCCGTTGTTTTTGATAAGAAAGCATGTTTTGCCTTTATATATGTAATATATTTGAAAGAGTATAGTTTCAGAATAACTACAACTAAATAACAGGAAGAAATCCAACTACCAAAAATATATCAGTAAATGGCAAAATACTTTAATATTTAAAAAAGTGATCATTTATTTAAAGCATATAACTACAATAATGACGTCAACCGTAGTAACAAGCAAGCCTAAAGTAATGTTTGTCTTGAAGTCCCGATGATCAAGTCTTTGAGACAATCTCATCCCCATGCTTGCATCTTTCCTCATCTGACCACAGTCTGGAGGGAACTCGTCAGTGTCATCAATTCAATCGAAAAAGGCGTAATCTTTAGCAGTCATGTTTCTGTGAAAAGAGTAAAATATTTTCATGTAGTTATCTTCCTTTCTTGATTAGTACTGAACACACCTATCGCCATAATGGCAGAGCGGAATTTTTGAAGTCCTTGATACTATTGAACTCATATTTCATGTTATTATAATACATTAAACTTCAATTAACAAAAAAATCAAGCCGTACTGGAACCGGCTCGAAAAAAATCAGATCCAAAATTTTGGCTCGTAACTCGGCTCGTTTATTTCGACCTGATTTCGAATAGCCAAAGCTTGAACCAACCTTCAAGCTAAGTTCACTACCTTATTCCTCATTGATGGTTCACAAAAATGCACAGCCTGCACTCCTCTCCTTGTCGTGGAAAATCGCACAGGAGGAAGCCCCATTTGACGCTCATCATCCCTATAGTAATCTAGATTCTCTATTTTCCCTTATGTCCACAATAAAATAATTGCATGCTAGTAAGGACGTGGCCTGTCGTATGTTCACGTGATATTGCCGCTAAAGAGCATCACAAAATAGCAATTATGACTAAAGTCCTCTGACCATGTCGTTGCCACCAAATTGCACCATTATATTACGGCAATAGCCCCAACATATATGATCCCCAACAGCTGTCAAGCCATTGTGTTGTGAACTATAAGAGTACAGTTGATTAGGGACAACAACAGCTCGAGACGACGGAATCATGAGTTCTTAATCAATTTCGTAATTATTTCCCCCATCATCTGCTATAAGCTTCAAGTGATAAATTTTACAACTTATTGTTGCTATTATATATTGATTATTCAATTCTTAATGAATAACCATAATCGGAAGCACCCTTTAGTTATTACCAGGGGACTCTATGGGAAACCTCAACCTCAGAAAAAAAAAAAAAAAACTCCTCGCAAAATGAGAACGAAATCCCTGGGTAGTATTTGATCTGCAATCTAATTGCCATCAAAAAAATATTGACCATTACTCTCTCAATGCAACACAAACAAAAAGCCAAGTCCGTGGGCGTCATAATTTTCAAAGCCCACAACAAGTTGCTATCAAAAGGTCACTATTGAATGGAGATTAACATTTAGTGAAATTTAGTTTAAAAAAAAGGAAAATTGTGACTATTTAAGTAGGTGTTATACTGAAAATGGTTCAAAAAAAAGCAAGACTACAAACAACAGTAGATTTTTAGATGAAATTGATCAACATAAGCTGGTATGAGCATAATGGGGTTGTTGGTCCATTTCGAGGATCAAGAACCCAAAACCAAATTGATTCATTAATTTAGAAGCAAATTTGTCTGGCAAAATTAGCTGTCAACCTAAAACAAGCTTGTCATCCAGCCCAAGCTAAATTGGCCAATCCGTATGGCCATGTGTTGGATCATATGGAATATTTTCAAGCGCCTCGAGTGATCCAAACCTATTTCTAAGTGTATTTAGGGGTTTAATGACCGCACCATGAATTTTGAGCACACCCATGTTCAAAGTTCGGCTTACATTAAGGCTTTAGAAATATATGAAAAATATCACAATGACGTCAATTTAATTATTATTAGCATCTCTTATTCAATTGTATGATAAAAAACCTTTAGCCTTTCAAGAGAATCTAGCCATAAGAACTTAGAATATATGTGGTTGGTCTATTAATTATAGTGTTTGTCCTCATCAAAACAACAAAATGTGTCAATCAATTTCATAATTTGATTTTGAAAAGGCATATAATTAAGTAGTATAATAATTTATTTGTTGTGCATTAACAAAAAAAAGGTACGTCAAAAAAGTATTTAGAAGTTAGAAAATGTATGTAATGACGTAGCACTGACAGCAACAACAACAAAGCCTTTATCCCACTACGTGGGGTCGGCTACATGAATCCTTTTTCTCCGTTGCGTCCTATTTAGTGTCATATTTTTATTTAATTCTAATGAATTAAGATCATTTTTTATACAATAAGCCAAGTCTTCCTAGGTCTACCTCTGCCTTTGTTAACATAAGTCAAATATAAAACATTACTCTCCTAATCGAATCATCAGATGGCCGACATTTAATGTGACTAACCCATCTAAGACGACTCTCTGTAATTTTGTTCGTCACAGGAGCTACACGAACCCTATCACGGATATTTTCATTTCCACCTAATCATTCTCATCTCAACAACACTTAACTTAGTATCATGCTTCTCTTTTAAAGGCTAACATTCAGCGTCATAGAGCATTGTAATGATGTAGCACTGAAATTAGAAATAATTTGAGAATAGCTGAAAGTTTTTAATTCCAATAGGATTACATGAAGGATTGACATTAGATTCTTTTTCCTTTTTTTTTCTTTTTTTTTCTTTTTTTTTCTTTTTTTTTTTTTTTTTTTGTTTTGGGGTTTTTGGCTACTAAGATGCTTACAAAAAATAAGAAAAAAATGAAGTACCATTGTTTTGCTTTTTACACATGGTATTATTCTAATTGAAGAAATAAGTGAATTAGCATAACAAAGACTTAAGTATAAAATTTGCAATTTTAATGATTAATATATTAAATAATTATACATCAATATTATAAAAAGATAACAAGTTGTTTATGTGTGGTATGTTTAAGTATCTTTGATCTATTAAATGGAAAACAAAAATATAAAAAAGTATATAACTTTTATGATTAAGAAATGGTGTTAAAAATGGAGAAATGCCTCATGAGTATCATGTAATGCAAGAATATCATAGTGATTTACAATTAAATTTTATAAAACTATAATTAGGCTATCTATGTTATATGTATTCTTGTGCTTGAGTAATAAAAATATTGTCGAGAGCTAAGCTAGCTCTATCAACATTGTCATTACCAATCCCAAGCCCGATGTGAAAAGTGGAGGGTTGCGTTAAGTAGTCGACAGCCAACGTAAAACTTGTCGAAAAAATCATGACATGAATCCTTTTGATTATTGTGTACCCTTGGAAGCAACGCGCTGTATGGCCTGAATACAGTGAAAAGTGGGCAAAGGCCGCTACACCGGCGCCCGGGTGTAGTGTCAAATAAGAAAGGGTTCCCACATTACAGACGGATGCGGGTAAAAAAGTTAGTCCATGAAACTAATATTAGGATATGATCTTGGAATATAGGTACACTCAATAGTAAATTAATGGAATTAGTTGATATTATGATTCATAGAAAGATTAATATCTTATGTATTCAAGAAACTAAATGGGTTGAAGAAAAAGGTAAGGAGATTGATAACTTAGGTTTCAAACGTTGGTATTCCGGTAAGAGTCGCAATAGAAATGGTGTAGGTGTAATTATAGATAAAGGTTTGAAAGATAATGTTGTAAAAATTAATAGAGTTGGAGATAGAATTATAGCCCTTAAGATTATTATTGATACCAAGATTTTTAATATCATAAGTGTTTATGCTCCTCAAGTAGGTTTAGATATAGTCTAAAGATAAATTCTGGAATGACTTGGAAGACTTAATACAAATGATACCTCTGGAAGAAAGAATTTTTAATGGGGGAGATTTAAATGGACATGTCGGTAGAATGGTTGAAGATTTCAGAAACATTCATGGTGGTTACGGTTTTGGAGTGACTAATGAAGAAGGTAGAACCATTTTAGATTTTGCTTTAGCATATGATTTTGTTATTACTAATACCTTATTTAAGAAAAGAGATGAGCAACTTATTACTTATAAGAATGAGTCTAATAGAACACATTGATTATTTTCTTATGAGAAGAATAGATCGTCGTGATTGTAAAGATTGTAAGGTCATTCCAAGTGAGGTTTTAAGTGCTCAACATCGATTATTAGTTCTAGATTTTAAGATGAAGACTTGTAAAATAAAGAATACTAGGAATCATCATCGTAGAATTAGATGAGAAAACCTAAAAGACAAATAAAATTATTTTTATGAGTAAACAAACATTTGGGATGCTCATGAAGAAGCAAATGCTATGTGTGACAAAGTAACAAACACTATTAAACATGTAGCAAAAGATGTACTTGGAGAATTAAAAGATAAAATTTTTATAAATAAAAATAGTTGGTGGTGGAACAATAATGTGCAAGAAAAGATAAAATGTAATAAGTTAGGTTAAAAAAATTGGTTTATTTGTAAAAACTTAGAGAAATGGAAAAAATATCAAACGGCCCGCAGGTTGTCTAAAGCATCAATATGGGACGCTAAAAATTATGCTTTTACAATAGGTTAGATACTAAAAATGGTGAAAAATATATGTATAAACTAGCCAAACAAAGAGAAAAGAAAAGTAAAGATTAAACTCAGGTAAAATGTATTAAAGATGAAAATTAAAGTGTTTTTCTTAGAAAAAGATATTCAACATAGGTGGATGAGTTATTTTGATAAACTTTTTAATGAAGTTTCTGAAATTACGATCGACCTTAGTGATCTTTTAATAATAAAACATTTCATTTTTACTGTCGCATTAGTAAAAAAAGTTGAGGAGGTTTTAAAGGAAACAAAGGGTGGAAAGTCTGTAGGACCTGATGATATCTCAATTGAAGTGTGGAAATATTTAGGAGATTTGGCAGTTTCTTGGCTTACTAAACTCTTTAATATTATTTTGATAAACTTTTTAATGAAGTTTCTGAAATTACGATCGACCTTAGTGATCTTAATATTGTTAATAATAATAAAACGTTTCATTTTTACCGTCGCATTAGTAAAAAAAGTTGATGAGGTTTTAAAGAAAACAAAGGGTGGAAAGTCTGTAGGACCTGATGATATCTCAATTGAATTGTGGAAATATTTAGGAGATTTGGCAGTTTCTTGGCTTACTAAACTCTTTAATATTATTTTAAACACTAAAAAGATGCCTGAGGAGTGGAGGAAGAGTATTTTAGTCCCTTTTAAGAATAAAGGTAATGCACAAGAGTGCGCTAATTATATTGGTATTAAATTGATATGTCATACTTTAAAATTATGGGAGAGGGTAATTGAACATAGGTTAAGACGTATTACAAAGATTTCTCATAATCAATTTGGATTTATGTCGAGCAGGTCTACTATGGAAGCTGTACATTTATTGAGAGGTTTGATGGAGAAGTTCGGATATAACAAAGAGGATCTACATTTGATTTATATTGATTTAGAAAAAGCTTACAATAAGTTTCCAAGAGATATCCTTTGGAGAGTTCTCGAGAAGAAAGGTGTTGATATGACTTATATTTAAGTCATTAAAGATATGTATACTAGAGTTGTTACTTGTGTTCGAACGAACGGAGGATTGACCAAATATATTCCCATTTCTGTTGGATTACATCAGTGATCGGCCTTAAACCCATATCTTTTTGCTTTAGTTATGAATGGTCTTGCTGGACATTTACAGGAGGATATACCTTGGTGTATGCTTTTTGCTAATGATATCCTTCTAGTGGATAAGACTAGAGAAAAAGCCCAGGAAAAACTTGATTTATGGAGGTCTACACTGGAGTCTAAAGGCCTTCATTTGAGTAGAACTAAAACTGAATACATGGAATGTAATCTTAGTGGTGGTAGCACTAGTGACAAAAGTGTAATTTGGGTAATCAAATTATTAAAAGGTATGAATGATTTAGATATCTAAGATCTGTTTTTCAAAGCGATGGTGATATAGACGGGGATGTTAATAGTAGAATTCAAGCTGGTTGGTTGAAGTGGAGGAATGCTTCGGGCATTTTGTGCGATAGAAAAGTACCACTTAGACTGAAAGAAAAATTTTATAAGATGGTGGTGAGATCTGCAATGCTCTATGGCGTCGAATGTTGGCCTTTAAAAGAGAAGCATAATACTAAGTTAAGTGTTGCTGAGATGAGAATGATTAGGTGGATGAGTGGCTTTACACTTAGAGACAAGATGTGAAATGAATATATCCGTGATAAGGTTGGTGTAGCTCCTGTGACAAAATAAAATTAGAGAGAGTCATCTTAGATGGTTTGATCACATCAAAATCTAATCCTATTAGGAGAGTAGATGTTTTAGATTCTACTTTTGTTAAGCAAGGCAGAGGTAGACCTAGGAAGACTTGGGCTTATTGTATAAAAAATGATCTTAATTTATTAGATCTAAATGAAAATATGAATAGGACGCAATGGAGAAAAATGATTCATGTAGCCGACCCCACGTAGTGGGACAAAGGCTTTGTTGTTGTTGTTGTTGTTGTTGTTGTTGTTGTTGTTGTTGTTGTTGTTGTAGCTAAGCTAACTCTATCGAAGATAATAATTTAAGATAGATGTGCAACAAAACTATAAAGTATACTAGAGAAATGATTTGATGGCATCCATTGAAGATAAAGTCGTTGAAAATAAACTTTAGATGATTTGAATATGTACAACAAAGATTAGAAAATGCACCCATTAATCTAATAAGAAAAAAAAAAGGAACTATCAAAGAAATAAGATGAAAATGTTGAACAACAAAACTATCATGGATAAAAGTTAGTTCAAAGTAATTTGCAAGTAGTAAGTTACAGTTTAGAAAGCACTCAAAAGGGACAAATGAAAGAGAGAGGAATCATAAAGCCAACCCAAGAGAGTTGGGATAAGGTTATTATTGTTGTTGATAATGTCAATGAGATCGATGACGATGGCCTTGTTGATGGTGGGGATACAATGATCACCACAAGAGATAACAAAGAACATTATTAAAAAATTGAATTAGTCTAGATGTTTGGGTGCACACAAACTAACAAGTCCAAGTTTATATATGATAAAATATAGTCAATGGTGGCATTAATATAAAATAAGTCTTGTGTAAAAACAATAGTGATCAAAGATTTTTGCGATCAAAATGATAGTTCCAGAATGATACTTCCAGGCTAAGGTCCTGCAGCACTTTAATCTGCGCATAAATTGACAATGATAATAGATGGCATTCAGAGATGGATGGCAGTTCAAGATCTAGTTTTAAGTGCACGTTACCATTTTTAACAATATGGGTGGGATAGGAGAGGATGGAGAAAGGCGTGCTCTTTCAGACCACTAAACCAATCCAAGTTAGCTGAATGCAAATATTTTAATCAAAAAATACCATAACTTCAGTAGGCATGATTAGCCAATTCATATACGTTTCTTCACCATGGTTCCAATGTTATAGATCTTTACAATAATGTCTAATGTATTAAATTTACTTCTCTTTCTCCCTTTCCTCTATAAAAAGTGCCCAGCATGAGAATCTATCACTGTTAAAACTGTCATAATAATCCACGATACAATAGAAGATAGTGGACATGACATTCGTTGCACTTCTGTCAAACTGTCATAGACACATGAAGACCATCCCCAAAATCCAATAACTCGTCTCAGTCATTACCATTAAACAATACGTAAATTTTAAAAGGTTATTCCCTACCCAACCCTCTTGAAGATGTAGTCCCAACCGCTGATATCAACCTGAAAAAATATTTTTTTTCCCCTGCCACAACCATTTTCAGTCAGAATAAAGCAGACTCCTTTTGTCATTCTACAAAGGAAAACACGACCTATTTCCTTGGTAGCTCGTGCAAAAGTATTTGCAAATTTCACCCACGATGAAGAAAGCAGGGATTCAAATCAAAACTAGACCACATAACACCAACCGGTTTTATAGTCTACCAGCATTTAGTAAAAAATTATCATCTATAGGTTAAAGTGGCACTAAGCTTGGACAAATTAAACAAAATACTTTCGTTCCGAATAAGAAAATTTCAATTAAAACAAAGTGATTCGATAATAATGCTAAAAAAATGATACACAAAATTAGATACGATAACATACCAAAATAGCTTCAATCTCTTCTTTTGAGACTGGTGCACGCTTTGGTAAAAGTGAAGCCTTTCCTCCCAAAGCAGCATTGGTAGGAGGAGCTGGCACATCTGAACAAAATCTATAGCCACGAGCCCCACCACCTGATGCAGGTGCTGGTTGAGTAGGAGGAGAACCTGTCCATCAAACAACAGTTTAGATTCATAAACCACCATTAATTCAATAAGGTGACAACATGCTCAGGATAAATGATAATCTATAAACTCTCTCAAGAAAAATGACATTAGTTAAATATAGAGAAAAATCTTGTAAACTCTATAACTGGGTCAGATATGAAACTTGTCCAAAATTCCAAGTGATAGAGCAAAACGACACGAGACCTCATCATGTAACGGGAATCTATAGCTACAACGACCGTCTAAAAGGAACCTATTGGATGGATAAAATTTGACATCACTAGTCCATGACGGTTTCTCCTAGATGCAAGTTTAAGTCAAGGAAGAGGTAGGCACCAAGTCCTGTAATCTACAAGGAAAGAAGCTAGACAAAGTGCTTATATTTTCTTTTAAACTATGAAACTAGTTATAAACAAAATAAGCTATCGAGCAAGTTTCCTTGTAATTCTTCCTTTGGAACTTCTCTTCCGATATTTTTTAATTCAGGAGGCTATCAAGGATCTCTAGATCTAATGAGGCATGCCAACAACTATATTGGGAAAATACAAAATCAGCCACATTACTTCCTAGGAGCTCCCTACATCAAGGATTTTATCAGGGCGATACCAGAATTACAATGTACGCCAGAGAAGAACAAACAAGGGGCATAACTAAGCCATGAGTATAAGAACCTTTTAACATGAATTTAAGCTTCCTTGGCAACAGCTTTGTCCCATCAATTACTTCCAAAGATAAACTAGGGGATTTCATAGCATCTTTCACATTAAATAATTAGGAATTATTTGAATGCTGTCAGAAAAATTGTCAGTATCCCCTAGACAAAAATTTAGTCAATATTTAATTTTGAGATTTCATAATTGCATTGGAATGCCTGCACTTTAAGAGTTGATTGATTAGTCATACGTTGTACTCATTAGAAAAAATGTTAACAGTTGAAAATCTCAACTCGATTAAATTTGGATAAGAATATCCTAACCAAAAAATTTTCCAATATTTATATTCTTTGCTTACAATTAAGCATCCCTTTGTACACATCTTGCTTGATTGAAAATAACTGAAGTTTTTATTACGCCGGTGCTTAAGGGCAATTTTGCCTTTTGTTCAACAACCAATAATTTAGATTTTTGCTATTTATTGTTATTTATTGTTATTTCGTATAAAGAAGGGCAATATATTTAGGGTTAGGGTTATGCATGAGATTGTGTCTTAAGTCTTAGTGTTAGGATTTTGGAGAGATTTTCTACTTTTTGAATTGCATGATTTATGAGAGACCGCCTGCCTCTTAAATTGTAAGTATTTATCATGTGTTGTGTTGTTTGGGTTATTGAAGAAAGAAATGTGTTTGTTTGGTATTCTGTGTCGGGTCATATCAATTTGGTTTCAGAGCATTCGGTCGTTGCAAAGTTTATGATCATGCTGAAATTGCCCATTTTCTACTTCAAACCTCGCGATACTCGCGATACAAGCTAACGGGAAGCAAATACGGAATCACGGCGCACAAAGTGTCATTATCATACCGAGTGCGATGAGTGCTACCTATGGAAAGCCACTGACGGGATTGATGTCCTTCGAGACCTGACCTCACAATATAGTCACAATTTGAAAGGATATGATTACCTCGGGGAAGCCAGCGAAGGGATCGCAACACCTCCTCTATGATACAATGCAACACGATTGCTAACTGAGAGCCGGCAAGATCGTGGCATACTAGAAAGAAACCGACAAAATCATGTACTTTACGATACAGTTGTGATAAGAGCCAGCTGGGAAACCGCAGACTAAATCGCGTGCAACCTCCTTAAATCAAAATGACGGGATCATATACTACTTTTGATATAGCCGTGATTAGAGCTAGCTAAGAAGACAGAAAGGGATCGCAATGTACAAACCTTCATGACTAAACCCCTTCGTGATTGAATCCCGTGAGACATTCGAGATATTGGGAAGCATGGATGGGATCGCTGCGTACATTCCCTACTGATTGAACCTCGCAATCGAGCTCGCACATAAAGTGACTTAAGCACGCAATACAGTCACAAATTAAGATAGTTCACGAAGAGAATTTAAGCATACAGAAGTTTCGCATTCGGAAAAAAAACCTTACAGAAATGGCAGCAAGGAAATTTGATGCCTTGGAAGAGAAATTCAAAGGAGATGTAGGGCAACATAAATGCAAGGTAGAGGAAAGGTTTTCCTCTCTTGACAACCAATGCGAGAACTTGAAGGAGATGATAAAGAAACTTATCGAGATGCAATCCAGGACCCCATCAACAGCTCACCTTGCAAATCCTAACCAAAAAAATAACCGGAAAATCAAAAGTAAAAAAGATCGAACATGTGGAACATGAGAAGGAAACATCCACCATAATGACTCCCGCAGGACTCTGATGGGAGGCGGATTTGAGATTTCATATGGAGGGTGTTGGGCCAAAACATGGAGAGTTCATACAAAGGGTTGGAATAAGCATGAGAACAGAAGAAGGAATGTTGGGATGGGGTGTGGCTATTATAATTGAATAATAGAGTTTTACACTAGATATATGGGAGGAAACACTCGAAAGAGAGAAAGCTGGGTTGGAGATGTGATTAGGAAGTTAAAGATGTCAATCTTCAAAGGGAAAGACGGATATGGATAGGCAACACGGGGGCATACGCGTCCGTGTTCCCGCACGAAAGACACCGGTTTTCTTGGCTAGAAACGGTAAAAGGTTTTTTCACGGCCGGTTCTTTTAGGCCACTCCTAGTTATCTTATATTATATATTTGTTTTCGTAAGAGTTTAGGGTTACTTTTTTCGTGAGTTTTGTGGCGGGATTGTCGCCGGCAAGTTTTCTTCCCTTCGATGGTTGTATCCTAGAGTTCCATATGGTGCTTTAATTGTATCTCAGTTTCTACGTTGTATTTATTTTCCCCATTCCCCTTCTGCATCCTCTCAAAACTGCTCCCCTCCCCTACGTTGTAAACACCCGAACAGTTATTGTTGTTATTCTTCCTGCAGTTTCTACATTCCATCTCAAGTTCCCTGCGATTCCACTTCTCCTGCTTGTTGTCATCATTGTACTAGCCACCAAAAATCCTCTCCTCTTCCAACCAGTTGTTGTTCCAGCCATCCCAGACCACGTCCCTACCACCTAACTGCTGTCCTAGCCCTCCTACACCACCTCCTTGCCACATATCCGCTATTCCAACCTCCCGGAAACTGAATTCCATCTTGTTGTCGCCCACAACAGCACGGACCTACTGTTCTGTTGTCGTATCCGCCCACTTGTTCCACACTCCCCCTTACCGCCACCTTCCAAAACCTCTTCAATCACAACCACAACCCTGAGATCCCACCCTAATTTGTTTGTTTGTGTCGTGTTTGTCGCTATTTTAGATTTTCGGGTATCGTGTCATTGTATTTTCTCTTTCAGCTGTGTTGGTTGTAATTGTCTATTTGCTTTTAGTAATAAGATTTTTTTTTTTAATTAGGGTTTGGGTTAACTCCGGTGTCATTTGATATCAAAGCTAGTCTATCCCTAGACTTATCTTAAGGTTTCTAGTATCCTCCCATATCACCCCTGATGAGAATTTTAAGTCAAAAAAACGCAAGCATCGACACAATTCCAAAAGAAAACACAGAGATTTAACGATGTTCGGCAAAGATGCCTACGTCCTCGAGTGCAGAGCGGCATATTTTCTTTCAATTCAGAAAAAAAAAGACAAATATGCTCTTAGGGCTACAATACATATATACCTGGTGTACAATATGTAAATACAAAATTACCCCTATACCGTACCACGGGGACGTTACCCCCACTCCAAACCCACATAACGAAACTCTCCCAATTGGACAGATGCTTCCACTCCACTTCGCTCGCGAGCTCCATTACGCTCGCGAGCTCCGTTCCGCTTCAGCATCTGTCCCTTATTTGGTATATGAGTCATACCTAACAACCCAAAAAAAAAAAATTTCCTCCACCCTACACACCTCCTTCCACTTACCTACACCCAATACCCTAACCATGCTCCTGAGGAGACACTTGTGGGGATTTGATCATAAATCTATCATGAACGACAAACAACAGCTACTCTGACATGTGCTACATCAGCTCGATGCCATTGAAGAAGGAATATAGGGCAGGATCATCATTGACCATATAAGTGAAATTCGTGAAGGAGAGAAGGAACAATTGAATCCCATCTGTAGGAACGATTCCAGTTGAGAAGAATACATGCCACAATGCTTTAAGGTACAATATCAGTAGAGACCTAGAGTTAGAGTATCTATTGGAAGATATAGAGATGAGGTGCATGTTGGAGGATACATAGATGAGATGCCTATTAGAGGATACAGAGATGAGGCATTTATGGAGGATATAGAGATGAAATGTCTTTTAGAGGATACAGAGATGTAGGGCCTGTTAGAAGATATAGAGATGAAATGCCTGTTAGAAAATATAAAAAATGTAGGGCCTGTTAGAAGATACAAAGATGTGTGCCTATTAGACGATACAGAGATCTAGGAATGAAGGTGGACCAAATGGACTTTATGGGAAGAATGGATCCAAATGATTTCCTAGAGTGGATGTAGACATTTGAGTGGATATTTGAATACAATGGGGTGCCCAATAATAGAAGAGTGAAGCTCAGTGCCATTAAGTTGAAGAAGAATGTTTTTTTGTGGTGGGAGAAGCTGAAAAAGAGAGACAGAGATAGACGGGACATAATCACTTATTGGCAAAAAATGAAGAAGGCAATGCAACGATAGTCGCTAGCCCCGCAGTGTCTCCAAGATATTTTCTTGAAGCTCTACTACCTACAATAGAAGCTGTCAGTGGTGGAGTACAAGACAATTTATGCAGCTTAAATTGAAGTGTGAGCTGAAGGAGCCAAAGGAGTACACCATAGCAAGATAATTCGAAGGCCTAAGCCCACCATCACTAATGTAGTCCAAATAGAAACCTATTGGACACTGAGAGACATTAGCATTAAAGGTGGAGAGACAGTAGAAGTAAAGCCGACAACCACCGCCAATCAGGCAGCCGCCCATAACGAGAGACACCTCAGCCTCAGGGAGTGGAGCCAACTAGTCAGTAATAAGAAAAAGCCACTCCGAGTGAGAAAAAACCTAAGAAGAGTAACACATCAAATGCAGTCCCAGCCAGAAAATGCTTCAGATGCCATGATTTTGGACACATTGCTTCCAATTACTCGACGAGCTGAGTTGCATCCTTTACTGAGAAAGGTGCAATGAAGAAGTTAGCGACGGGGAGACAACTGAAGAACAGGGTGATGAGTAGTGGAGTACCATCTTCCACCAAATGAGGATGAGGTGAACATGGTTTGACGGGTCCTACAGAGTACGATTATGAGGGATCAGTGGCTTCGCCGCAATAGACTCTACACCCATTGCACTGAGGTATGCATTCTAATCATCGATGGAAATAGGAGCAAGAATGTGGAATCTACACAAATAGTGGACAAGTTGACTCTCACAACTCAGAGACACTCCCAGCCATACTCACTAATGTGGTTGAGGAAGTAAAACAAAGTAAGCATTAATAGGAGCTATCTCTTAGAGTTCTAAATTGGAAACCAGCTGCAAGATCAGGTTTGGTGCGACGTGGCTCCCATAGATGTGTGCCATTGGTTGGGAGACTGTGACAGTTTGATCGTCGGACTCAGCATGATGGATTCAGGAATACCTACTCCTTCAAGGATGACAAGCACGTAGTCCTAACTTTTGAGTACTTCAAGATTACAGGGCCTTTCCAAAAGAGAAGTGGCAGCAGGACAAGCACGTAGTCCTACCTTCTGAGTAGTTCAAGATTGCAAAGCCTAGCCAGTAGAGAAGTGCAAGCAGGATCTGTTTAGATGGAGGAAAGCAGGAAAAAGGCTCTGGTTTCAGAGACAAGCTAGTAACTACAAAGAGCATAACATGACATCATGATCGATACCTTACCACCATTACCACCACCGTTAAGAGTTCAATATGTTCTCAGTGCGGGTAGGACTAGGCCCACACCGGACTACCTATGGGAGACTCTGCAAGATATCCATGAAACGAAATCCTGGTTCAGTTCAATTGTGAAGCCCTAGAAGGCTAGACCAAAATGAATGTATGCTCACAAGTGGAGTAAGCTCCTCAAGTGTATTGGAGGACAGTGCAGTCGCCAGTAGAATCCAGGTGTTATTCAATCCGGAGTAGAAGATTTCTAGCCTCGAAAGGGTACAACAGCTCTGTCACCTTTAACATGCAAACAGAAGTTTCAACGAATGAGGTCAAAGCTCCCATAACCCCGAGAGACTGACGCGAAGGCATACATGTGGGTCTTCCCGTGCGAAAGCTAGTAACCAGCCTGTTTGCCTGGACCTAACCAGTAAAGGTTTCTTTCCTTCTGAGGAGTCAACCGGCCCTATTGAGTCACTTCCAGTTCTTCTCTTAATATACATTATTTTTTAGAGCTTTTAAAGTTATTTTTTTTGTGTGTTTTTTGTGTCAAAGCTCTCCCAACCCGAGAGACTGATGCAGGGGCGTACATGTGAGTCTTCCTATGCGGCAACTAGTAACCCACCCGTTTTCTTAGACCTAACCAGTAAATGTTTCTTTCCTTCTGAGGAGTCAACCGATCCTATTGGGTCACTCTTATTTATTCTCTTAATATATATTATTTTTGCGAGCTTTTAGAATTTTTTTTTTTTTTTGTGAATTTTATGTATCAAAGTTCGCCCCTCCGAGAGACTGATATGGGGGCATACACATGGGTCTTTTTGTGTGGAAGTTGGTAACCCGCCTGCCGAGACCTACCCAGTCAAGGTTTCTTTCCTTCGGAGGGGTCCCACCAGTCCTATTGGGTTGCTCCCAATTATCCTCTTAATATATATTATTTTTGTGAGCTCTTAGAATTAGTTTTTTCGTGAGTTGTGTCAAGACAGTCGTCGACATCTCTTCTTCCCTTCGAGGGTTCTATCCTAGGATTTCATGCGGTGTTTCGGTTGTATCTTGATCTCCATGTAATGTCTATCTTCCCTATTCCTCTTCTGCAACCTCCCCACGCTGCTCCCCGCCACCTTCCTTGCTGCAACCGCTCGGAACAACTGTTGATGTTATTCTTCCAGCAGATTCTGCATTCCAACGCTCCCGCTTGCTGTCATTGATGTTCCGACCACCAGAAATCATCTCCCCTTCTAACCATTTGTTGTTCCAGCCACCAAAAATCAGATCCCCTTCCAACCATTTGTTGTTTCAGCCATCCCGAGCCACATCCTTGCCAGCTAACTGATGTCCCAGGGTTCCTGCATAGCCTACCTACCACATCAACTATTTCAGCCTCCAAGAATTTGAATTTCACCTTGTTACCGCCCAAGACAGCAAGGACCTAATTTTCCGTTGTCACATCCGCTCACTTGCTTCACGCTCCCCTCTTTTTACCACATCATTTTTTTTTTGTGATTTTCTTTTGTAAGGCATAGTTCTATTTATGTTTTTTCCAAGTACAACCAATTATGCTATATTTTTTATCGCATTTTAAATCATAAAAAACTTGAGCTTATTGCATAAAAAATGATCTTAATTTATTAGAATTAAACCAAAATTTGATACTAAATAGGACAATGGAGAAAAAGGATTCATGTAGCCAACCCTACTTAGTGGGATTAAGGCTTTGTTGTTGTTGTTGTATTTTAAACCATTTTTAAAGCTATCGGCTTCTTAAATTTTATTTAATTTTATTTTTTTCCATAAATTTGTTGAACAACCATGTTACATACGGTTGTGTCTTTGGCTTTATTCGATTTCTTCTGTATAATTTGTATAATATTGTACATCAACGTTTTTCGAGTACAACAATGTTGAATTAGTTGTATTTTTATTGCACGAATATTGTGAATAAATTTCTTTGTTATTTTTGTTATATATATTGTACAACAATGTTGTACATGATTATAATTTAGTTTTTCTGTGTTCTTTTTTTATAATCATATTATAGAATATTGTAAATCGGCTTTTTTTAGACTACAATGACGTAGTATTGATTGTATCTTTTAGGTGCACATACATCATATCGTGAACATTACATTTTCATATTTTGTGTTCGAGAGACATCATTTTTATCATAAAACATTACTTGTTTATGTGTTGTTATTTCTTCTATACAATAATGTCATACAATGTTGTACTTCAACTATCGTTTTTACAATAATTTTGTATTTTGTGTGTTTTTCCATGCTACAATCATGTTGTAGATTGGTGTATTTGAGCTTTCTTTTTTATAATTATTTTGTATTTTATGTGATTTTCATCGTGTATAAATATGTTGGACATTGTTTTTCATTGAACATGCATCGAGTACAATTCTTTCTCATTGAATTGTTATTTTACTTTTGCTTTTCAGTGTTTTGATCAGTTTGAAAGAAAATGACCAATAGAGAAATTACTTCCAGGTGCCAATCATATATATTCAGAGCAATAAGTGATGAATTTGCATAGCACATCCTGAGAATGTTGCTGCCATTTGGAGGAACATGTGTTTGCATCACTGTTTAAAGTTGTCATTTATTCAACATGATATACCACTTATAATTAATATTTTGAAATGTTGGAGTGTTGAAAGACAAGCCTCCTACTTTGGTGGGCATGAGTTGAAGTTCCCTGTTGATGTGGTTGTCGACCAGAGGAACTCAAATAACATAGACTATGGATCTGCTTTCCAAATTCACATCTATAGATTATAAAGAAAAATTAAAATCCCTAAACTTAATGTAAATAGTAATAAATTTACTAAAATATCTATGAATTGCCTCGTCCAAAAAAACTTTGAAATCTCTATGGTCAAAAGAAGTAAACTGTAAATCCTATAATGCTCAGTAGGTAGAAAGTAGAGGCCGTATTTATACTTGCCATAGTGGCGAGGGAGCCACTGGAGTGGAAAGAGAAGAGAGGTAAGGCTACGAAGCTGAGACGCTCTCACAAAGGACTTATTCCCCATCTAGAATGGGGAAGCCCCTTAACATCCTAAGCGTGCTAGACAGCCACCAGAGTAGAAATCCTATGCTTGGTCGGGCAGATTGAAAAAGCATAGAAATTCTCCTTGGGATATGAAAATATAATGTAGTGAGCTAACAAATCCTAATTTGGAGACCCTATTAGAATGACTTGGTTTATAGCTATGCAATGCAAAACAGATTTAAATCTGGCACGTAGGCCATGCAGGAAAATAAAAGTTGGTTTTGAAAATCTTGCAATATTTTAATCCTAGATTTCGATTACTCTCAATCTTTTATTAAGATTTTGTAGAAAATTTATAATTTTAGGTCCTTAGAGAGCTTAAATTGCATTTTTGCATGATTCCCAGATAATTCACAAGCCAACAAAAGAGTAACTAGCATACACACAGTAGGAATGCAAAGCAAACCGATCAAAGAATGAAAGTAATGGATGTCGTTGTATCGACAAAATATCCTAGAAAAGCAAAAAAGTGATCAAGCACCGCATATACATGCTTGGTCCTAATGTTATACATAGAATTCATAATTAAGGTATGGAGTATGAGCTTGCAGCTTCTGGTCCCCGTCATATGGTTTCGTCTGTCAGGCATCTCGAAACTCGTGCCCGTACCTTAATTTTTATACAGACTTGAGCCTATGGACTCTAAAAAGTACATGATAAAAGTCTAAAGAAAAGACTTGAACTGCAAAACAACAAAGTCCTATAGGTTCTTGGCATGTAACTTAGTGAACCATGCATGATAGGAGGAGAGCTAAGCAAGCACCTACAGAAAATGTGTTGGTTTCATATATTAATGGTCCTCCCTATTGTATATGGCTCCCTGCAAGAAGATCACCTCTAATATAATAGTGCACAAGTCTCAAACTATAGTAAATACACAAAGTGGCATGAAAATGATGTCTGGCTAGGGCACAAACCAGCATAAAACAATAATCAGGATATCAAAAAGATTACCTAGCATCCTAGCCCTAGCCTAGCAAATATGTAAGCGCAAGTTGTCACAGTCACAGCATCCAAGTATGTGTAAGTGTAGGTAAAACAAGCGTGTTGATCACGATGCATTCACTCACATTGCTAGTCGAAATGTCCTCAAAAGCAATGCTCGTTGAACACATCGTGACAAATGACGGGTCATTCAACTAACGATTACAATTCATCATCAATACGATCGAGGAATGCATATGCAAATGCAAAGTGATCTAATGCATTTTAACCATTCTATCAGGATAGAAACGATCACCATATAACAAATATTTGTCACAGATATATAGTATCATAGACTAGTGACAAATATGCCGATTGTGCAAAGATGCAAATGCAAGATCACAATCATAGGCAAGACATGCTCAATGCAAAAGAGTGTGCTCATGGTAATGCGGGGCCCTGCCATAGAGGAAGAGTAATATGATTTGTACACCAAACAGTTCATAGCCTAAGGAGCATGACCCGGGCAAGGTGAGAATCATATACCCAAGTGGAAATACATTGTACACTAGGTGGATTTAGAGGATAGGAAGTATGAACCGAGGCATGTAACATGATGTAAAATGCAGAAGTGTGTACCTATAAAAACAACGTGAACCGGATGGGCTCAGGGGCTATGAAGCGATATTTATGCCAGGTGAAATGAGGAGGGAGATCAACTGCACTAAATAGGTTTAGAGCTTATGAAGCATAACCTATGCCAATCAATACAAGGAAATGTACAAGTGAACAAGCACTATGCACTGGATGGGTTCAGGGGCTATGGAGCAGACCATACTAAGTGGCACAATCTAGCACATCCAAGGCATTCCAAAGCGGTGCCATAGGAAATGAGGTGGTGTAGTTCTCATTAGAGAGAATTATGCACTAGGTAGACTTGATGTGCAAGCCATCCCTGAAGAAGACATGTGAGTTTAGTGAGTGTGTGAGAACACAAGCTCAAATGGACATGTAGAATGCTATGCAGGAAAGCATGCAAGAGTGAAAAGTTCATGAGGCGCAAAATGACATAAGGATGCCACAGATCAGATGCACGGAGTAATATGCCCATGAGAGGCACAAATGCTCATCATGAGCATATGAGGACATGTGCTTACAAGTGCATAAAAGGGTGCAAACCTCAAGCATGCAACATAAGAACATACAGGATGCAATGCAAACAAACATGCGAGAGTGAAAATTGTAGGTGTGAACTCCTGTGATGTGATGCAAAGTGGTATAAGGATGCCACAAAACAAATGTAAGAGTAATATGTTTGTTTCAAATACTTTTGTAACTTGGAGTCAAAAGCCTCTCTAGTCATCAACTTAGGATTTTCCTTTCCCAACAAGCCCTCTTACTTGGATCGTATGAACGATTCAGAATAGAGGATGGATCAGAAAAGAATAAATTAAGGAGCCTAGGCAAAAAAAATTGAAAAAAAACTAGGGAGCTTATGTGAGGTAAGACGTCCAAATAAGATCAGATCGAAACACATTGAACTAAATATCCATGAAAAAATATACACATAAACTATCCAGTAAACAGAAAACCAAAAAATCGTTTTTTTGTTCTGGAGTCAAGACCAACTCTCAAAGGGATAAATCGTGTTTGTTTAGTTACATCGGGGTGATGCCCAAGAATACTCTAGATTAGAGAAGTTTTGCTTACATTTGGTGATGACTAGTAAAGGGTGTCACAAAGGAAGGTTATCTCATAGGAACATCTCATGGCTTTCAAAGCTCTTGTTAAGCCACAGGACAGAGAGAGAATCTCTCACATCTTAAATAAGTAGCAGCTTGTCGACAAGAGGCTTGTGAAATAATATGGTTGACTCATAGGGCCCACACTATGCTTCCAAAGTCTAACCGAGCCATAAGGGTAGAGGGTGAATCACCGTATCCCGAATAGGCGAAATGAAAATGTCCAGAAATTACCATTTGGCAAATCGGCGTACCACTCAAAGGCATAATCAGACAAGCTGATTACAAACAAACGGAGTAGTAAAACGTCATTATTGTCGATTTAGCAACAAAAGCGCTCTAAACTACGCGATATGTTGTCAGAGATTACCGACTCCATCATACCTCTTGAAACGAGGGGGAGACAACTCCTGGAAGGTATAGAATGTACAGAATGTACTCATATGCCTTGGGGTAAAGTCTACCCTTCCTAACGAAGGATTCGTTCTGTTGAGCTGCCAAAGCAGCCCTACAATTTGTGTCTACTAAGGACTGTAGGAGGAATCAGAGCTAATATGCTCAAGCTGGGCAGCATTGGAAGTGGAGTGAACATGCCACGAGGCTCAAGCTGTACGACGGGCGATACCAAACTTGTCTCCACCTGCGTCGGGCAAGAGACTGCTTTGGCCCAGCCTGATTAGCTTGTAGAGCAACAATCTAGGTAGTCAGGAGAGCTATATAATCCTGTATAAGGGAGATAGTCTCATCCCTCGTATGGTCCTCTTGATCTGCAGGCTCGTGATGGTCAACCTCATCAAGATCAAAGGCAGGGGTGTCACTAGTAGACCTCTGACCACAAGTGGTCATCATCATGACATGATGGGTTGCCATCTCAAAGTCGTGCAACTCCTCACCAAGGAGATCATCCTCCTCAAGGGGATCCTTCGGAATATCAAAAAGATTCCCGGATAGGTCATCCACAAAATCAACCTAAGGCTCCTTCTCGAGGTTAACCCAAGTTGGTTTTGAAACGTAATCCACTGAGGTAAGGACTCTCCCCGACATCGACGTTATAGACTCGGAAATCAGAGTAAAAGGCGTAAGAGGTGTAGTGGCGGGAGTTTTCCGGACCCACTGCCTCTTGAGCAAGGTCGAACGGTAGACCCTCCTTATGTATTTATTCTAAAATAAGTAAGGTGAGTATCGATGGGTAAGTAAGGCGAGTATCGATGGGAGGCGCACCCCAGATCTCACCCGATGATCAAAAGAGGTATGCATCTTGTTCTCACTCAAAGCAGACGAATAGTAAGCAAGAATATTTTTTCTTTTATTATTCATAGAAGTTATGGTTATAATAGACGGTATAGAGAGAGCCACTATAGTAGTACTAATAATAGGAATGAAACCAAGCTCCAGTATAACCTCATCAAGCGTTATGTACATTTGGGACACCAGGCCGAGCTCGACGGCCTGCACAACGGACCGTAAGTACCCTGGCCTTGGTGTGGACCGACGAGCGGACCTCAATCTCCTACTGCGTGAACTATGAGGGTGAGGGAAGTAGAGGAGTTGATTCATGACTGTCGGATGTATCAAAGATATGGTCCAAGAATGTCTCCATAGAAATTGAACCTTCTCCTCTAAGGGAGGAATGCTCCGACGATCTTCCTCATCAGAAGACTCGTGGTGGTGCGGTCTATCTGAGCAGTGGGCTCCAAATGGCCCGTGTTTCGAGGAGGCGAACGCCTCCAAGCTATCCTAACAGGGACGTGGTCCTCGCAACAGCAAAGGGATTCTCAGCTAAAAGAATCTGGGATTCCTAATGAGTTGGAACCAAAGTAGGTTAAGAATCTAAACCGAACCTTGCTGCTGAAAACGTAACAGCTTGTTCTGAGTCTTCCAAGCTTTCCTGCCCATTTTGGGAGCAGGGGAAGCCTTAGACGAACCATAGGCGACAAGAGCTGTGAAAGCAGTCGAACAACAGCAGCAACCCCGAAACTGTTAGGCAAATCAATTGCTAGAGGATAGGAAATTCTCAAGAAAACTGAAGGACTACCCTACAGTTGGGAAATGAACACATTGCTGTGTTTTATTGTCAGGCACCAGCATCTTCGCAGAAGGGGACGCGCCGACGAGAGCCACCGTGGTGGGAGTATCCTCATGTGCATGACTCCTCATCATGAGAGGAGAGCACAAAGTAGTCCCCTCAGCAAGTATGGGATTACCAAGGGTAATCCGGACTAGGTACTCGAAAGAAATGAAGGTTATAGCGCCTTCAAAAGTGGAGAAAATGCTAGGGGAGAAGTAAACAGCGTCCCTCAGTAGTAGCAATCATGATCATCTTCTCGCTATCCATTTTTGTCAAGCAAAAAGCGACATCGATTGAACTTTAAGGAAAAAGTTTTAAAGAAGCAAACAAAAAAGTATACAACAATATCGGTGCCTGAGAAAATGCAACGACTGAAATATTGAGGTTAAGAGAAGGGACGAGGTGATGTCAAGTTATTAACTATAGCAACTGCCACGCAGATCTGAAGTTCAAGGTCTAAAAGGACACAAATAGTGATGCTATAAAGAAAGGAAATAGGTCACTAAAATGTAAGCAGGACTCCTGTAATGGAGAGAGTGTCTTCCCAAGTGAAGTTGCAAATCTGTTTTGGATCTTTTTATAACTCAGATTTACCAGTCTGTCTACTCATCGTCCTAGGATTTTCCTTTCTGAATAGACAATCTTACTTGAATTGTACGAACGATTCGAAATAGAGGAGGGATCAGAAAGAAGGAATTAAGACAGAGCCTAGGTAGAAAATTTGAAAAGAATTTGAGGAGTTTCTGTGAGGTAAGACTAGAGCAATAGATCGAGGGTGTATGTCCGAATAGGATTAGAAAAAGACATCTTAGACCAAATATCCACGATAAAATACCCAATAAACTCCCTATTAACCAGACAACCAAAAAAAAAACATTTGTTTGTTCTGGGGTCAAGAACAACCCCCGAATGGGTCATATTCCGTTTGGTTACATCTTGGAGACGCCCAAAAAAACTCTCGATTAGAGAAATCCTGTTTTGAAAAAAAATTCCCCCAAAAGCTTGATCATATAGACATGAAAACTATTATTCAATAATTTTACGTAAACTAATTTTAAATACAAATTTTTTATAGTTCATTGGTATCAAGTAATGTATGACTTGTGATATAAAATTTTGGACAACTATCTTTTTGTAATATTTTAAGTTTGTTTCTAATGTTTTGTTTGAACTGTTTCTGAAATTTTGAACTAATAGCTACATTCTACAAGCGCAAAACAACCTTTATTTCAAAAACAGCTTGATGCAGAAGTTAAACTAAACCACAATAGAAAAAGAAATATTATTGTTAAATTCAAATAAAGTTACAATGATGACTTTTTAAACAGAAAATAAATGATAATAAGCATAAAACGATACAAGCAAACACCACATAAAAGTATCCCAAGGGTATGGAAATCGGCTAGGTGGATCGAGATGGTTAGTGGGGCTGGCAGCAGTAAAGGAATCCTCGTGACAGAAAGAAGGTGCACAAATGCAAGGGCAACAAGTATGAAGGCTGTCCTGGGTGATGGCAGTGAAGCGCTGGCTGTCTTGAGCGACAATGGTCTAAAAGGAGGGCTGGGACAGCAAAAAGGAGGTGTGGTTTGGGTGGCAACAATGCTGGAAGGGAGGGGAAGGTGGCTGGTAGGTTGAGGATTGCAGAAAACAGCAAACCGAATGTTGTTGCGGGCGGTTGCAGCAAGGTACGGCAACAAGGAGTGGTGTGGGAGGATGCTGGGGGAATAAGAAGAAGATAATCACCACCTTGGGAGAGAGATGCAGTTAAAGCAACACTCAAACCTCAAATACAGCCCTGAAAAAGGAAAACAAGCGTCAGCGGCTGTCCTTACAGTAATCTAAAATCTGGAATTAATCGAACGCTAACCCTAGGAAAGAAAAAAACACATATATATAATAGCTAATAGATAAAATAGAAAGAAACTAGAATTAAGAAGGGAATAAAAAAAGACAAGAGATCAAATAGGAATAAAAGGACTGGGCAACTATAGTACCGCGACACGTTAAGCTCCCGCGTCAATTTACCGGGGTTGAGGAAGCTCGGACTTCATTCGTTGAAGCTTCCAGTTGCTTGTAACAAGTCAAGTCTATCACGTTGATGGTAGCAGAGGTATTGCGATTCCCTAAAAAATCAATCGTGTAGGTGTTGTCATCCTACAGCACATCTTGATAGAATAGGTATCCATTCTGTTTTAGTGCAATCACAACTGGAACTGTTATTGCAATCACAACGGGAACTGTATGTAGATGGGTATCCTCATGAACCCAGTATCAAACCAATAAATGTGAAATTTGTTTCTTCCCCTCCTCGTACTCATCTGTGTACATAATAAACAAACATGTAAAGAGAAATCAACTCAGGGATAAAGTCTATCATGGGCTAGACCACACTGAAGTATAACCACTCGAGAAATTTCCTTTCCTTCTCTGGTGGGACCTAGATTTTATTGAAAAATTTTATTTTCAACCAAACTCCTAAAACAATTTCCAAAGATGTGACTCATCTCATATGTCTGGTCATTTGATGGTAGGTACACTGTTGAAATAAATCTAACATCTCAATAACTCAGTATAATCATCCCGACATGGCACAAACAAGTCCCATTTCTTACGTGTTGGACCTCCCTTAGTAGGGATAACTCAAGAATGAGTCTATAGATATGAATAATCTAAATTTCTCTTATCTGGGTGTCAGATCCTCGAACTGCTTTAGACACTCACCGTGAAGTCAGTAAGAGTCCCACGGGCTCAGCTGAAACTATGTGCATCTTGTTCTCCTTAACTAGAAGTTGGTCCTCCTTTATATCCTCGTTGACTTCAATGTCTACTGTGTCATTGCGCATCTTTTCAAGAACGCCTTGCTCAGTGAAACAGATCAGCACCTGATTGTGCAGTATGATTCAACATGCCCAAATCCATAGCAGATGTAACACTTTCTAGCTAGGGCATTTAGCGATGCGAATTGGTTCCACTTTTTCTCCACTCTAACTCAATTTTTCCTCTGATGGGTATGTTCTCCTGAGTGTAAGCTAGCTGTAAGACACTGAGGTTGAACACTGCGTGTAAGACATGGCGGTAGCCCGGTGATGTGTTTTCTCCGCTTATGAAGCTATAGTCTCAATCTTTTGTTTATAGTAAGATGGTAGGAACTGACGCTGGATCCCTCGCTTCATATTCGGATTCTTCCATTTGATGGCACTTCTCTAGGTCTCCACTCATACTGGATTCCAAAGTGCCATGCCTAATCTTCTGCATGACTAAAGTCATCTCTGTGGAAGGGATTCAGACCCTCATCTCTTGTTCCCCCTTCGATTCACAAGATTCTGTTTGAGGCTAATTTTTTCGTGGGTTTCATCCCCATGCCCGCAAGCTTCCACTGAAGTCGGTAGATCTCTCGCTATATCTCTTATTGAGTATGCTCGAGCGTGTATCTCCCTGATGGCAAGGCTAGAGTTTAGGGTTGAGACGTGAAAGAGAGAGCGTGAGACTAATTGAAAGTATAGAAAATTTAATTTGGGATTGTTAAATTCAAAAATCAACAAAGTAAAATTAGGGTTATGTCAAAATTTAACTATGTTTAGTGCCGGGAATGAAAATTTTTTCTGGAGGTGGCCTTGTTAGGGGTGGATCCTAGGAAATCATAAGATAAGACTAGGGTTAGGCTAACACCAATGCCAAATGAAATTGGTGATAACCAAAAGTACAATAAAAATAGAAATATTATTGTTGAATTCAAAGAGAGTTACAATAGAGACTATTCAAACAAAACAAACATAAAATGACATAAGCAAACATCACTTTACGCATATCCCGGTGGTGGTAGAGGTCAGCTAGGTGGATCGGGATGGCTAGCAAAGGCTGCACCAGCAAAAGAATGCTGGTGGCAATGATGGAACGGTGTGGAAATGCAGGGATAGCAACTATGGAGGCTATCTTGGGTGATGGTAGTGAGGAGTTGGGGTGGATAGCAAGAAGGAAATGTTCCCTGGTTGTCCTAGGTGGCAGCGGTCTGGTGAGAGGGTTGGGGCAACAAGAAGGAGGAGCTGTTTGGGCGGCAATAATGTTGGAAGGGAATGGCTGGTAGGCCGAGGACTAAAGAAAACAACAAACCGAGTGTTGCTGCGAACGGCTGCAGTGTGGGAGGATGCAGAAGAAAATAGGAGAAAATAATCACCACCTCGGGAGAGAGATACAATTGGAGCACCACTCAATCCCTTAGATACTGCCACAGAAAAAGAAAACAGACCCCCACAGTTGTCCTGACAAAAATCTGAAATATAAAATTATTCAAAAGGTAACCCTATGCAAGCAAAACAACAAATATATAATAGCTAATCGATAAAATATGAAGGAATTAGAAAAGAAAGGAAATAGAATTAAGAAGGGAATAGAAAAAGACAAGGGAACAAATAGAGAAAAAAATGGACTGTGGTACTGTAGTAGCTACAGTACTTCAACCCGTTAAGTCCCCGCGTCACAGATACATCACGGCAATTTCATAGTATAACTACCAAGCATTTTTGGAGTTGCTTCTCCTAACATTAGCTTTGCAGCTGCTTCTTTAAAAAGCTGTAGTCATCTCAAAAAGACCCTAAATCTTGTACTTCTTTCCCAGCTTGTTGAAATATAGTTGTTTAATTCTTAAACGAGAGATCACTAGGTTGATAAAGCTTTTAATGCATGCCTTAGATAAAATTCAAAAGCAGTCCATTTAAGGAAAAAACAACTTTAGTTAAAAAGAAAAAAGGCATTGGCGTAGAAGGCTAGATTAGCCGAAGCACAGAACATTATATGCTTAAAAATAATACCATTTCAACGAGCTTTAGTGTTTCCTGACTGAAGTGACAACTTACCTTCTACAGTCTTAAATATATGTATAAATTCATTGGAGCATCTACACAATTTCAATCAAATGCCAGACAATAGCAAGCAATTATCGAACCTGCCGATTAAGATGTATTCAAGTTCCAAGATAATGAAAAACAATGCTTAAGACTACTGTGAATTGGTTAGCTTCAAAAAAGAATTATTAAGAATTAAAATGAGTAGAGTCCAAATGCACCACAGATAAAATAGGAATACCTCTAGTATCAATCAACAACAGAAAACAACCAAGCCATACGAGAATAAAAGGTGAAACTCACCGAATTTGAATAAATTCTTCTGCTCGGATGGTGAGGATGCAGCAAATCCTATAGATTGAAAGCACAAAAGCAAAAAAAGAACAAGATGTCTCAACAGGGGCCAACTCGAAAAATCACAAAAGATAGCGGACGAACAAGGTGTCTCAAGAGGAGCTTGGGATCGTGGTACCTGATGAGGGCTTGGGATGCCTTTGTGGGAATTTGATGCGTGGAATCCGCTTCATCGCCTGCGCAACCCCCATAGCGCTTTTTCGCCGGCTCCCTCCCACGCGTTGTCTTTGTCTCGACCCGAAACCACATACACCATCTGGACTACATCCCAAACCCTGTAGATAAAACATGGGACACTTACATAAGGAGCACCCGAAAAATACATATTTAATAATTACTCCTATAATTTTTTTGAACTATTGAAACTATTTTCTACGGGCATTTGATCAAATTGTTGAATTTTTTATACAAATTAAGGCCCTGTTTGGAAGGCAAAATTCGCGGTGTGGCGCTTCATTGCACCGCGAATTTGCGGTAAAAATGTTCGCGAACCCTGTGCAGCGCGGCGACCTGCCGCGAAGCAGCATCGAAAGCGGACCGCGGGATATACCCCACGGCCCCGACTTTCAGCCGAGCTCGTGGAATTCTTTCCTGCGTTGCCCTCGCCCCGCCGCTCTCCCCGAACTCGTCTCTCGCCTCGCCGCTCTCCCCGAACTCGTCTCTGCCCTAGCGAGCTGACTGCTCTCCTTCTTCCTCGACCGAGAGACCTTCGAATCTAAGGTAACCTACCTTCGATCTACCATTCTGTATCGCGCCCCGGTCCCCCGCGCCTTGTATATGGCGATTTTGGTTGGGCTCTGCTGGATTTGCTTCCCTCTTCTTCTGTCCCGATCTATATATGCTTTCTGTCCCGATCTACATATGCTTATGTTTTAACCTACATATGCTTAAGTTTGATGCTTATGCTCCCTATTGTGTCCCTCTTCTGTCGTCACTCTTCTTACGTCCCGATCTACATAGCAGTACGGTGTGTATTTGTGTGTGTTTTTCTTTTAGTTCATGTGCTTAGGGGGACTTCGGTCGTTAATTCTTTCGGGGAGACTTGAGGGGGACTTCGGTGCATTAATTCTTTAAGAATGCGAAGGTTCCTTCATCCTTCATACTTCGTTCTTCATTCTTCTTCTTTTTATGAAATAGGAAGATTTAAATGCAGTGCTTCCTTGGTTACAAAGTTGGGGAATTTACTTCCTTGTTTAAAATAAGAATGTTATTAGTTTAAAATGGAATTGTGTGTGTTTGCAGTGTATTGCGGTGTTTGTGTGTATGTGTGTGTTTGCAGTGAAGTGCATTGCAGTGCAGTGTGTGGAATTGTGCAGTGCAGTGTAGTGTGTGTTTGAAGTGCAGTGCAGTGCAGTGCAGTGTTGTGTGTGTTTGAAGTGCAGTGCAGTGTTGTGTGTGTTTGCAGTGCAGTGGAGTATTTGTAGTGCAGTGCAGTGCAGAATTGTGTGTATGTGTGTGTGTTTGAAGTGCACTGCAGTATTTGTAGTGAAATTGTGTGTGTGTTTGCAGTGCAGTGCAGTATTTGTAGTGTAGTGCTGTGTGTGTTTGTAGAATTGTGTGTATATGTGGATGTGTTTGAAGTGCACTGTAGTATTATGTATTTGTTGAATTTGGAAGGTGCCTTCTTCCCTTTTGTTGTTTCTGTTTTGTTGTTCACGTCCCCTTTAGCACTTGAATTGGGATTGTGGTGCAGTGCATTATGTGGAATTGTGTGTGTTTGTGCAGTGCAGTGCAGAATTGTGTGTAGTGCAGTGAAGTGCAGTGCAGAATTATGTGTGTTTATGTGTCTTTGAAGTGCACTGCAGTATTTGGAAGGTTTGAATGTGCCTTCTTCCCTTTTGTTGTTTCTGTTTTGTTGAATTTGGAAGGTGCCTTCTTCCCTTTTGTTGTTTCTGTTTTGTTGTTCACGTCCCCTTTAGCACTTGAATTGGGATTGTGCAGTGCAGTAGATTGTGGGGAATTGTGTGTGTTTGTGCAGTGCAGTTCAGAATTGTGTGTAGTGTAGTGCAGTGCAGTGCAGAATTGTGTGTGTTTGTGTGTGTTTGAAGTGCACTGCAGTATTTGTAGTGAAATTGTGCAGTGCAGTGCATTGCAGTGTAGTGCAGTGTGTGTTTGAAGTGCAGTGCAGTGTTGTGTGTGTTTGCGGTGCGGTGGAGTATTTGTAGTGCGGTGCGGTGCGGGGTGTGTGTAGTGCGGTGCGGTGCAGTGCAGAATTGTGTGTGTTTGTGTGGGTTTGAAGTGCACTGCAGTATTTGTAGTGAAATTGTGCAGTGCAGTGCAGTGTTGTGTAGTGCAGTGCAGTGCAGAATTGTGTAGTGCAGTGTTGTGCAGTGTTGTGTAGTGCAGTCTAAAAGTTATGTAAATGTTTAGAAGGGGTTGGCTATTTAGAATCTATTTGTAAAAGCTATGTAAATGTTCAAAAGTTTCATTAATGAAAATATAATACTCTTTTCCCGTGGACGTAGGTCAATTTGACCAAACCACGTAAATTTATGTGTTTCTTTGTCTTCATAGCATTTTCAATTTATTATTTCGCATTTGAAAGCATATTAGTCCAGTCATGCATATGTTTGTTGAACTATTTCATAGTTAAAGATATTGCTAACTTGTCTCCTATTAATAGTATGACAAATAAGAACAAAGAAGTTGCCACTCCTGCACTTTGGGAGAAGGACATAAAATTAATTTTCTGCGATCTATGCATAGCGGAAGTTGAAAAAGGCAATAGACCAAACTCTTTCTTCAGCAAGGAAGGCTGGCAAAACATAGTAATAAATTTTAGGGAGGTGACAGGCAGGGATTACGAGAGGC
Organism: Papilionanthe hookeriana x Papilionanthe teres; assembly: GCA_022702705.1. Taxonomy (NCBI): domain Eukaryota; kingdom Viridiplantae; phylum Streptophyta; class Magnoliopsida; order Asparagales; family Orchidaceae; genus Papilionanthe; species Papilionanthe hookeriana x Papilionanthe teres. The sequence continues at coordinate 95,746,672 of CM040431.1, read as the reverse complement.
TACAGCTTAAAAATAAATGGGACCAACTAAAGAAAGAATGAAAACTTTGGAAGGACCTAAAACAAGGATCGGCGGCATAGGTCGGGATCCGTCGAAGCGAACTATTCTTGCTACTGAAGAATGGTGGACTGAAAGGCTAGCGGTAAGACATTATTGAATTAGTTTTGGTTATGTTTTGCGGTTTTATTGCACTAACTTCTAATAAAAATTATTTATTCTTACAGATTTTTCCTACGGCGAGGAAGTTCAAAACAAGTTGGGATAGAACCAGAATTCGAGGAGAAACTCGATAGAATGTTTGGTGGGACAGTAGCCACAGAGAAATACGCAGCTGCACCTAGCCAAACAATGATTGAAACAACCCCCGAAGAGGTCGCCAGTAGAACTTTCAAACGATTCGACAAAACTCCGCATATACGATCAAGCCGAAATGCAATCTACAAACCGTACGAAGCGGCCCGGATCGATAAGAAGAGGAAAAGTATTGTTGCAAGTATGAAAGATCGGCTATCATTACTTGTGGAATCAACAAATGATGCTCCACATAGAGTTCGAAAAAACGACGTCCGACGAGTTGTTAGGCTTCTAAAGGAAGACCCGGACATTATAGGGAATCGTGATCTTTTCTTCTTTGCTATCGAACTCCTCTGGGACTCTCTCCACCGAGACTTCTTCATTGCAGTTGATAGAGAGCTACGATTAGAATACATACGCTATTATTATGACCGTCACACCATGTGATCTGATATGGAACTGTTGATTTTATTTCATCTATCATTGTTGCTGTTAGCGATGTTGTTTGGACAAGTTCAATTTGAATGTTGAAATGTTTGAGTTATTTCCTTTCTTAATATAGTTCATTCATTTGCTTCGCTAAGTTAGTTGTTGATTTCTATGGAGAGTAACCTGTTTATTTTTAAAGGTGCAGTTTATACTGTCATGAATCCAGAGGAGGTCCGACGCCGTAGGAGAAACGCAGCGATAAATATAATGCAGCAATACTATAATACATACGTCGATCGTGAACCTTGCTACACTTCATCTCAGGTTGGAGAAAAATGGATGGGTGAAATGATTTCAGGACACCCGACGAGATTTCGTAACATCTTCGAATGTCGCATGATGTTTTCGGAGATCTTCATTTGACTAAGAACATCTCATGGACTTCATGGGTCTTATAGGACAACAGACCGTGAAGTATTGGGCATCTCACTTTTCATACTATCACAGAACGAGTCAATGCGGGGAGCCATGGAACGCTTCCACATTCGTCGGAAACAATTAGCCGATATTTCTCAGTTGGTTTGGCTTCTCTAGTCAGTTTAGCAAATGATATACTAAAACCAACCGATCCCGACTTTTCGAGGACCCCGATAGAGATTCTTAAAGATGAACGATATATGTCGTATTTCAAGGTACAAATGTTTACTAGAACAATTTTTTTATGGAATGGATTGCATATTGAAATGATTACTTTTTTCTTAAGAATTGCATCGGCGCAATAGATGGAACGCACGTTCATGCTATAGTGCCGGATAACGAGAAAGTTGCTTTTATCGGCCGTTTTGGAAGGACAACTCAAAATATAATGGTTGTTTGTGATTTCAACATGTGCTTTACATTTGCATTGGCTGGATGGGAGGGCAGCGCACTTGACAGTAGACTCTTTAAAATTGCAACAAGAAAGCCGGACTACAATTTTCCTCACCCACCGCACGGTAAGGTCATTTGTAACATAAAAAGTTGATGTTTTTGGTCATATACCTTACTATATTTTCTATCATTACAGACAAGTATTATTTGGTAGATGCTGGCTATCCCATGCGGAGGGGTATCTTAAACCCTATCCTGATACAAAATATCATATTCCGGATTTTGAAAGAGCTAGTAATCGCACAAGAACTAGAAAGGAGTTGTTTAATAAGAGACATTCATCCTTGCGAGGCGTTATTGAGAGAACATTCGGAGTTTGGAAGAAGAAGTGGGTCATTCTTCAGGATATGCCAGTTTATCTGTTCTCCAAACAGGTGCAGATAGTGTTGGCAACTATGGCTCTGCCTAACTATATCAGGCGGCATCCAACTCGAGCTGATATTGATTTTGACGAGGTTGCTACAGTCGACGGTTTAGAGGATCGCATTGAACCATCTCAACCACAGGAAGAGAACAATAGTGCACCAATCTGTACAAAAGAAGGGGAGGGTGCAAACAAAATGGCAGCACTTCGAGAAGACATTACTCGATTATTAGTTGGAGAGTGATTTTGTTGAACAGTGCAATGTATGTCTTTTACACTCTTTCTGAGCACTTTACTTCACATTATTTACAATTCTACACCTAGCTTGATTCTTTTCATTTTGTTTAACCATTTGATACTCAAATTAATTAAGCTGCATATGTGCTTGCATTTCAGGTAAACATGAGCTCCAGCACGTCGGCTACCTCTCGCCGATTGCTATGTCACTATGGGCTGCAAACATCTCTTTTGGCATCACGTCAGCCGCATAGCTTTCGCCGAAAGTTTTATGCATGTCCTCAGAACATTCCAGATCAGTGTGGTTTCTTCCGATGGGCAGATAGTTTACCAGATTCTCACGAGTCCGACGCTGGGGAGTGTACGACCACAACGGAAGACGGAGTGACACAGGAGTTACAGCTTCCTAAAACTAAAGTGAACATTATTATATTGTTGGTTGTTGTTGGAATAGTCCTTCAGTTTTTTTTTTCACTCTACTACTGCTACCACATGCTTGAGAGGAATATATGTTTCTTTGTAGAACTCTATGACTATTTTGAGATTTGCAATCGCTCTCTTCTTGTGTTTTCGTTTCAGATCTTGTGTAGACTTATGATTTAATATCAAAAATTGTTAATGCTTTTAATATATATAAATACCTAAACAATTTGAAAGTAAAAGAGTACTTTTAAAATATGTAGATATATTATTTAGTTTCATATTTTTTAAAGCTCGTAAATGTTATATTAATTTGAACAATCTATTTAAAATATAAAATTTTTAGGAGATATATATATTTTATTAAAATTAAGATATAATCGAAGCTCGTAAATATTTTATCTATATAATCTAGATATAATAATCACTCTCAACCTATATAGTGAATTATTGCATTGAATCAATAATTCACTATATAATCTACATATAATAAAGCTAGAAAATATATATTAAAAATATAAAAATAAAAAAAATCTAATTTAAATTTATTAGTTTGTATATTTAAAATATAAATTTTTTTAAAAAAAAATCATTTGCAAATACTGTATACTACATAAATATATCAAAATTTTAAAACAGTTTTAATAAACGAGGGCGATCTGGTCATTTACGCCGCATATTGTTTTCCGCAGTACATGACCAAACGAACGACGGCTTCCGCACTGTGCTTCCCCATAGCTGCTTCGGGGCAGCGCGAGTGCAGTGCTAGACCAAACAGACCCTAAGAGGATTGAGGGGCAAGCGACCTTGTTGGTGGACAGAAGCTTGGGGTAGTTCTTTCTGTTTTCTTGTTCATCTTTTAGGCACGTAAATGGGCATTTTTTTTCTTGCTCCTATGTCCTTTGTAGTCACGTTGGTTAGTTTGTTATGTTTTTTCTTTTTTTTTTCTGTCAGGATTTTAGTGTGTTCTTGTTGTATCTTTATTTTTTTATTTTCTTTATTTTTTGGTACTGTAAATGGAAATTTTATGTTTAGAGGTAAATTTTGTCGTTGAGAATTTCATCGTATCTTAGTCCTCTCTCTCTCTCTCTCTGTGTAATATGTCGGATACATGGAAAAAAATTGCGTACGTAAACCGTATGCAGGAGCTGCGTGCGGAATGAGGTACACGGAGGTTACAATCGGGTTACAATTGGGTTACAAGCAAGCTGTAACCCCTTTGTACCCTCCATGTAACTCACTTCTAACCTGCGCGCTCATATTGTAACCTTTGTAACATACAACTAGATGAAATATGAGCATGAAATAAATACTTTAACTTATGGTAGTGGGTTTCATTAAAGATTATACTTTTACTCCATAAATATGATAGTGAAACTTTAGAAAAATTTTCAATAATTCGGGATAGAACTAGGGTATAAGAGTATATAATACTTAAGTTAGGAATTCTGATTTTCTATTTATTTCAAAAATAATTGTAATTTGTCACACTTGAGAATCTTAGAAGAAGAAAAGATGGAATTTTATGAGATCTCTACTAGTAAAGATTTGACTAATACATTTAAAATTAAGAATAGCTCTGAAGTGTACATAAGTTTCTTCCATTAAGATAATTCAAATGAAGCCAATTTTTAATTAAATATCTCCTCAAGCTTCTTCCCACATATTTTTTTTACTTTTCCTTTTCTTTTGATTTTGCTTCTCTTTTTCTTTCAGGATTATTTTCAATCCTTTCTTTTTTTTGTGATGATTACTATATCTGGACAGCCTTTAATGGTTTTGAACTTCACTCTCCTCTTCTTAAAGTTAAGAACATCTCAACATTTCTTTACTTGATAATGTGTATTACTGTAAAAATGATCTTTCACAGAGTCTCTAATTCTTTTTCAAGTGTATATCTAAGATATTTAGTGTTTCAAAAATATAATTGTTCCTACTTTGAACAGTAAAAGCATATTCCTATACTTTTATACCAAATATCGTAACTCTAGAGCTACTCTTAATTACTATAATCTTTTACTTAAGTTATTATAATATTCATAGAATTAAAAATATAGTTCTCTAAAGATAACACCACATATCACATGTGATGTTGAAATTATTTTTAAATATAGTCTATTGAGGACAAATTAAGTTTAATTTTTTTAAATGTTTTTCTCCCTCCCCAAACTTGAATTTTTAATTACTTTAAAACATTATAGTACAAAACAAGTATGAAGAGAGAAAATTTTATCAAAATTATCTATCACAGGTTGTAAATATAAAAATTGTACGGGTAGTAAAAGTAAAAACGGGTATGTGCATCAGTAAATAAATCTTAAAAACAGGTTTAGCATGAAAAGTACCAAGTAAAGAACTACTATCACACACAAGTAATATATATGAACTAATCAAAAGGGAAACAACGATGTAATTAAAACTAAAAAGACCAGAAATCACATCAGTAAAGAACATACATACCATAATGTACAATACAGTCAAAATAATAAAAAATTAGCAATAACTAAGGAAGGTAACTACATACATCAGAATCACTACTCTTCCTCCTCCTCCTCCTCCTCCTCATCATCATCATTATAATCATGATCCATAGCCTTGCGGTGCTCGAATGAAGATAATGTGGATACTCAAGAAACTCAATACTATAATCACCTCTTAAAAAGCTCACTAAGGAAGTGTTGAAGCTAGCTTCATAATCAATATTTCTTCTCATATATTGATCCAGGTGATCCTAGTGATCTTCATTTTCTTGACTCTACAGAAAGTATCACCTTGTTGTATCTGCAACTGCTCCAGTTCTGTGCCTAAACTAAATGGAGGATGAGTCAAAGTACTAAAGTGGAAGGCCTCGAAGCTGAAGTAGATGGAATATCAAAAGCTCTACCCCAAGATCTTCCATATAAATCCACATTATCCTTACCAATAGGCTTTACTGGCGGTAGTCGCTCCTCTCAAGTTTCAATTATTATCCCAGTTTGCTTGCAAATAGTATAAATAAGAGAAGAGTAACCCAAACCTATTGTAGTGCTAGATCTGGCAGACATGTAAGTACACTTGTAGATGAGAGAGCCAACATTAATTGGTTTTTTTCCAAATATAATAGTTCAGGGTAGCTCTTTCTCGGTCACTTCGCTTAAATGTTTTGTAGGAAGAAGTCGAGCTGAAATAAAATAATATCAGGCTTTTGATGAGGCATTAAGCATGGAAGAGGAGAAATTTATCTTATGCCTGTTCTTGATTTTCATGCTCCACACCCATCCATCAGGAAACCAATAATCTCATCAAGCTATAATTTAATAGGCTCAAATTTAGAATAGTAGCAATTCAAAACAAGATGCAACTATAAAGCATTAAACTACTCGGGGGTGAACTCAACTCCCCTCTCTCAAACAAACACTTCCTATTCCAATGCTTCAAGTAGATTAGAATAAAAATCTTGTACCACGGAAATAATTACAAAAACAGTGAAGTAGCAGAAGCTTTCCCTGTGGTGATTAACAATTAAATTCTCCACATCACCAATAGGACTAGAAAAATTTTGCTCAACAATAATAACAAAACATCGTTGTAATGATCTTGTGCTTTAAGGTTAACAAATTTCTTATTATCAAAGTCCTCTTTCCCTTTTCCTTTCTTTGTTTTTGGAGCCATCACAAAATCTAGAGAAGATGAAATCTGAAATTTTTTAGTCCAAAATCTCTAAGATTCTTGAGCTATGGGGAGCCTTAGGGAGGTACCGACGACGATTTGGGCAAGAATACGAAGATCGGGCTCAAAGATAGCATCAAACCAGTCTCAAGGAAAGAAGTGCGTTAAAATTGCAAGGGAGCAATTTTACCATGTTTTCCAACCATGGCGCATAGGCTCCAGATTTGGAGTGTAGGCGCAAGGCTCACTGTAAACTGGCACTTAGGTGCCAAGTTTTGGCACCTAGGCGCAAGTGACCAATTAAGCACCATTTTTCCTAGCATCCAATTATCACGTTCCAACTTCAAACTGAGCATTAAATTAGTATTTTGTGCCTCCTTACATATTGTAGGTCTCAGTACAACATCAATTGGTCATTATAACAACAATAAAAAATCAATCCACATAGATAACCATGGGTTGCCTCCCATGAAACTCTCGGTTCAACGTCATCAGCACGACGTATCTAATGTTTTACTCTAGTTGATCCAACATCAAGACTTCTTAATATAAAGGCTTGTTTCTGCTTATGTATGATTTTAATCTGCGTTTGTTAACTTTAATTATTCTTTTAATTTTTGAATCTGTGATATCCATAACACCATATGGATATACTATTATCATAATAAATAGCCCCGACCACCCAGACTTAAGTTTTCAAGGACGTAGTTTCAATCTTGTATTAGAAAGTAAAAATTTTTGTCCATACTCAAAATTATTTCTTAAAAGCCTCCGATCATGCTAATTTTTCATCTTTTCTTTATAAATTTTTGCATTATCATAAGATTCATTTCTAATTTCTTTAAGCTCATTTAATTGCAATAATTATTTCTTGCGAGCATCTTTCAAATTATAATTAAATTCTTTTATAGGCTAATAAGCTTTATGCTCCAATTCAACTAGCAAGTATGAGCCGATAGGGTAACATTTCTCTAAGAGTTTTATAATCAGTCCTATAGGCCCAGAATGCATTATCAATTCTAGCAGGATAATCTTTTCGAGTAGGATTTACAGTCTTTTCTAATATTCTTTTAATTCCTCGATCGGACACTTCAGCTAGACCACTGTCCTGAGCATGATATGTTGTGGCAGACCTCAAAAATTGGATCTCTTCCTTCTGAGCTAATATCGTCGACTTAAGGGCTTTCACACTCCTATTACTTTCACTAATTTTGACTCGTGCTTCCAACAACACCTCTCGAGTTCTCTCTAGATCTTAAGGCTGCAGTGAAAAGGAAGTTGCCATTTTTGAGAGTTATGTTCTAGTCTCCGTCAATAGTGATTATAGAGTTGTGACTCCTTAACCCTAGATTCATATCGACACTTATACTCACCTTGGAGATATTTGATTTTAACAAATTTGGAGTTCCAATTTCTCAGAGCCAGTTCCTAGTCCCTTATGGAATCTACCATTTTTTCAACTAGAAGAAAAATAATCTGGGTCAAATAGATGAAATGATTATACAGTAGAAAAAGATAAAAGAAACTTACAAAGCTCTCGGCCTCCAAGAGCCCAGTACATTCATGAGACAACACATTCTCAAGATATGAATAATCAAAGCACTAGGCAGGGACTTTCACGATTCTTTAACCCTCTTATGTTGTTTCTGATGAAGTAATTTACGGTCACTATTCATTGGGGCCATTTTAAGGATACTATGGGGGCTGACTCGGAAGGCCTCTTCTTAGATTTCTTTAATGCTATAGTTATTGATTGTTCAAGGTGGAATGAACTACTAGTCTTGAACAATGATTCCTCACCCACAAATTCATAGATATATTGTATCTCAAACAACATCTCCTTGAAGTCATGAAATCTTAGCATCTGCAGTTTTCCCTCCTCAGCTGTCTAAAGAGAGACATGCAACTGTTGGAACCATCATTGCCTCTCACGGAGCCCCTAGTCGTTCTTTACAAAGAAGATTCTCACGGACCATTATCTTATTGGTTCCTTTAGGTGAAAATCTAATGCCTTGTGCTTAAAAATCACACGATCATGCTTGCACTAAAGAACCCATATAGCCACACTAAAATCACTGTTGTTAACGTCAACTCATGACTCCTGAAGAAAACAGTCAACTCGATAATAACAGTCACCACCTAGCAAGATGTTTACAAACTCAAATAACTAAATAAGATGATCAATGCGAATAGCTAATAAAACATAATTTTTATAAAGTATGTAAAGAATGGGAACATCTGTATGGTTTGAACAACATGACAATATAAAATACACTATAAGCTTATAAGGAAGAGTAGATCACTAATTGGCATCAACATTCTCCTTTGCCCCCTTGTCATCACTGAAGAACACCTTCTTCAATTCACTTCTGATGTCCTCACCACCAGAATTTGAGGAAGGATCCTTTGAAGTCCTGCTGGGAGTGAGCCCCTTAATGGAAATCTTGGTTTGACACTGCATTGCTTAACTTCCCTTCAGAAAACTTCAGATGAATCATTCCTTGGCTGATCCCCGAATATTTATACTTAAACTTTATATTTCTTCTTAATGAAAATATCTATTTCTTTGCAATAACACCAAAAACTTGATTCTGAAGAAAATAAGAAATCAACTTTAATTATTTTTAATATGGGATTCTACATTAGTATACATATTGTTTATTAAGTAATATAAGACTTTTTTATTAAGCCGCGAGATATAGAACCCACAGGAAAATGCCTACAAATTTAAAGAAAGCAGAAAAAAAACAACTTTTTACTTTTCAAAATGATTTTGAAAGTTATGTTTTATAATTAAAAAGTTTAAATTCTTTTTGCTATTTTTTTAGAAAAACTAAAGCAAGCAACTAAAATTAACAAAACTATTAAATAATATGAAAGCAAATGAGAATAAAATATCTTTTTTCTCTTTCAATGAATCAATAATAATTATGGAATTTCATTGTGGAAGTATCTAAATGTGTTGTGCCAAATAGGAGCAGTTATTTTCTTTACCCTTACTTAGTTCTATAAAGAACATATGTTAATTTGAAGTTTTGAAATCTTGTAGATGGGTTAGGTAGGAAAGATACTAGCTCTTACTATAGAGTTCCCTCTTCTCCCTCCACTGGGGGCTAACATCTCATAACAAAATCTAAAACATCAAACCAAATTGGGGGCTTTAGCCCTTCACTCTAAAGTCCTCTAATTCTACACGCAATCAAAAGCATATCTCCCTATTTATTTGCACTCTACTATATGGACTACAATTCTCACCCATATAATTTCATATGAATTTTTGCAATTGTTAATTGAGACAATACTGCATTAGTCCTTACATGTTCTCACAACAAATTTTAACATCTTAATTGGCCAAATCAAGAAGTAAATGAAGTGTAAGGTAGTGAATCATCCCAACTTCTTCCAACATTAAACATCTATAATTCACACAACTTCCTTCCATAACTTATTTACTTCATCATTTGAAAGGAAAAAGATAAAAAAAACTACTTAGAACTCATGGAGAAAACACAAACACAATTTGATTTAAAAGTAGAAATCATAGTGAAAACACAACAAGTCTTACTTTAAAACCAAATGTAAAAACAAAGGTAAAAAGTTATCTAAATATCCTCTCCACAAGACTCTTGAAGTTCCTCTGAAACTTTTGATTTCCACTAAATAACTCCTTAGGGGGTGGCGCCCAACTCTAAGGATTCACTCTCCTAAATTCTGATACAAACTATGATAAAGTAAAGTGGAAAAGTAAAGAAAGTATGGTGAGAAGAAGACTCTCATTCTTCCTCTTTCCCTTCAACCACTTCAAGCTTTTCTCCAACTTCTCCCACTAATACTTCTTTTCAAAGCTCTTCTCTTTTTCTGATCTTCCAGTCTTCACTTTAATAATTCTTCAAAAGGTGCTTTGGTGTCTCTTTAAATCATGTTCAGATTCAATACCAAAAGATGCATCTCTTCATTCAAATTTACCGCAAAAAAGAAGTTAAGGAAGTTTACAACAAAAGTTGCTTCAAACACAACTTGGAAATGGTGCCAAATTTGATTTAATTCTTCACTTTTAACTGTGGCGCCTATGCACCAGCCATTAGCGCTTAGGCGCCATAGGCTAATTTTGCACACCTTTTATTTTTATCCAAATTTGATCCTTTTTTGCTCATTTCATCACAATCACTAATTTTAATAATACATGTAAGAAAAAACTTGAAAATTGACCCACAATTTTATATTATGATATTTTTAATTTCATTGCAACGACGCCAAAAACTTGACCCCGCTATATTATATGTATAGAATTGTAATTGTTTATGTTGTGGATGCTACGCAAGTATACCTATCGTATCAAGTAATACAGGGCTCTAGTGGAGTCCTGGTTATCGATCCCACAGGGAAATAGAAAATTAAATAACAAATTATTTTAAAATAATAATAATAATAATTTTAAAATAGTATACGAAAATTTGGAATTCTAAATTTAAGCGCAATAAAGTAAACTAAGTATTTTAATTAGGTAACTTAACTAAGTAGAAAATTAATACGTATTGAAAGTGCAGGAAATTAAACTAATTGCTAAATAAGTCTTAACTATTCGGAAAAAGTATCTTTCCCCTTGTTTAGAAATTTAAGTGATTGATGAATTTAAATAGATAATTTTAAGGTATTGTGACAAATAGGAGCATTCACTATTCTTTACCCTTTGGTCCAGGTGTAAAGAATATTGACTAATCCTATGTTTGATTACTGAATGCTGCAGTAAGTCGGGAGGATACCGACTGCCACTTCGATGCTCCCACGTTCCCCTCGCCGAGAGCTAACATCTACACTTCAACTCTCGAAACAATATGACCGAATTGAATATTTTAGTCCGTCACACTAAAATGCTCTATTCTACACCCAAGTGATATTATTTCCTATTTATTTGCACCCTCCTTCCAAGGCTTTTGAATTCCTAGAATATCAGATGTAATTTTTACTATAGTTGATAATCAACACATTTTAACAAATCAAATGGCCAGTTTGAAAGTAAATTAAGTTTTAAGTAAAAATTATCACAATTTATTAATATATATATAAAAGTACTTCTGTTTTAAGTTCATCAAGTCACTTAATTTCATAACAGGGAGAAAGACTAAATTAACTACTCAGAATGCATAGGAACTAAACTAAGCATGAATTTCATTTAAAGTTAAAAACAATAAATATAAATACTTATCTCGATTTATCCCCAAGCAGACTCCTCGCAGTTCCTTTGACTCTTCCTTCCGAGTCAATGCAAGACTCACTAAAAACTCACTAACTCACTAAAGACTCACTAATTACACTAATTAAGACTCTAAAGACTGCTCACACACATAAATAAAAGACTCTTAAGACACAAATTTACACACACACCCTTATAACACACTTAGAAGCTAAATTTCGGCCTCTATATATAGAGGTGAGCAAAGGACCAAGAGGTGTGTAAGCATCCCTTCAAAAAGTGTCCAGGTTCAATGTATCTGCGCCATTTGAACTAGCTCGCCGTCGGCGACGAACTACCTCGGCTGTCGGCGAGGCTTAGAAGGTCTTCGAACCGCGCTATCTCGCTGTCGGCGGGCTCGGAGCTCGCCGTCGGCGAGACGGTTATAAATCCTTCGAATTTTCTTCCTCGTACCCTCGGCGTCGGCGGGCTCGATCTCGTCATCGGCGACTCGAGCCAAATTGCATTATTTTCTTCCTTTTTGCTCCAAATCCGCTCCTTTTTATGATTTTTGCTTTTATCACCTAAATTCTCCATTCCTACAACAAAATAAAGAAAATACGCTTTCTTTAAAGTGCAATTTCATCAAAAATAAGTATGAATTTCTTAATAAATTTTTCGATGATCAAAATCCCCAAACTTACTTATTACTTGTCCTCAAGTAATTTTAGTACTACATAAAAATAATGAGTTCTATAATAAGATTTTTCAATTTAAATAAACTATGAATTAGATTAATTAATATCATAATAAAGTTAAATAAAAATAATTCATGTAATTTAATTAATCTTATAGAAATAAATTATTTAGTTATCGAGTCTAAGATTTCTAACTTACTATTCATTTCGGGAATGACTATATTTAAAAGAATAACTACTTAAGATATTCATATGATAAGAAATTCAAGAAAACACTATTAGATAAAATTCTAATCCATAAACATAAGTTTAGAAATATTTAAGTTTTTCCCTTTAGGTTAATTCAAATGAAGCCAATTTTTGATAAGTAATCTCCTCAAGCTTCTCCTCATTTTTCTTTTTCTTTTTCTTTTTTTTTTTTTAAATGAGGATTACTGTATCTGGAGAGCCTGTTAATAATTTTGAACTTCATTTTCATCTTCCTAAATTTGAAACTTAGAAATATTTCTTAGCTTATATATACTTCATAGTTTTTACTTCATTGATTTTCGATCTTTCCTTTTTCACTTGAATACTTAAGAATTTTAATTTTAGAATATAGTTTTCCTTACTAAAAATAGTTTACTATATTCTTATTCCCTTTAACCAAATATTTTATTCTATTTAATTAATTAAATCACTAGAAATATTTCATTTAACCTTTTATAATAATTAAATAAAATAATTCATATTAATTAAATTGAAAAATTTGCTATAAAAATCATTTTATAATAATTTGAAAATAGAAATTGAGAACAAGTTAATAACTAAATTTGTATTTTACTCCCCCCAAACTTAAATTTTTATATCTACTCTAAATAATGAAAAAGGGAAAGTAAATAAATCATACCTTTGAAGTTTAGGTATTTCTTTTTCTTTGAAATTTTTTGCGAGCTTTTTCATTTTTCATTGAACTGTCATTGTTAGTATTCTCCATATATATATAACAAGTTAAAAAAAATGCGGGGATAAAATGCGAGATAAGTATTAAATACAACAATTAAAATTAACTCTACACTACACATATGAATTACTAACATATTAAAACAATTTAACTAACACATTAACAATTTTACAACTTAAAACAATACAGAATAAAATAAAAACATACTAAAGAAAACTAACATCCTATTTAACATAAAAACAAATGCAATTAACTAACACAAAAAACAATAACTAAACTATTATCACAATTCAAGCAAATTAATCTAACTAACATCCAATGTCTCACAACATAAAAGTATCGAATATTACAAACATATAAAAATTTCCAAAATAACTTAACATCAAACAAACAAAACAAATAAAGTCCTAATCTTCAGACATCGAAGTCCCAAACTATATTGTCATCCCCTCCTTGATCCGCAAGCTGAGAAGGCCGAGCGAGGATGATGCCGAGTATACCAGGGCATTCGGAAAGATGACATCTAAATCTCCACTCTGCGACGACGTTCGGCTTCATGATATGCTATCTCGTACTCCGAATGTCTCGCAGTACTCACTATCATAATCATGTCTCTTCTCCAGGATTATTAATCCTTTGATCAAAATGATCAAATCTTCTCCCCATTGTCTCTCCAAGCTCGCTCAAAACTCCTCCTATGCGGTGTCGGCTCATTCATCGGATCTTGTAGGGTAGGGGTGGTAGGCTCGGGAGGTTCATAGCTAGTAGAGGGTATATCTACTACTCGGTCGAGTGAAATAATTTCTCACTCCCGATCTCCACCCTTCATGAGACTCATATTTCTTAATATTGGCCGCCGTGAGTGGGTTCATGGGTTCTATCCACTCCTCATCATCTGTCGCCTCAACTCCGGAGAGTTGGCAGTTGCATAAATCGACCCGGGATGTCCCAATCCCCTCCGCTTTCATTTCCAATAGTGGCTAAGATATTTCTATAGATGACACTTCCAATGTTTATACTTCATTGTTACCGAATACGAAATTCGGACACGCTTTCATCTCTTGTTACCTCATTGTGGTGGTATGTAGGTAACAAAGTAGAACAAATAAAATAGTGCCATGCTTTAGGATTTGCATTTAACTTAGAAAGAGGAAAATTCACTCTTTCCCGTCTGCTTTATCTTCCAAACTCCGAGTCCGTCGGTAAGAAAATTTATCACATCTTCTAGAGGTTCAGGCATAGTTCCAAATGTTTCGTACTCATTTGGACCGTCCCGAACTTCATAGAAGGCGTTAATTCTAGCGACGGTGAAGTCAACCATAAATCCACGTACCTTTCTTAGGTGCGTCCTCTACGATGATCGAGTTAGAATAAAATTCATTTACTATTTCCACGGTAGCTCTCATTGGTGATGTAGCAGAGATTCTCCCAACCTCGTTCTTTAATGATCCGCTCGACTTCGCCTCCGGATTCTTAAAAACTCGATTCGCAATGCACTTTCTTGCTTGAATGTTTTGAAAATACCGATTTTGTGCTCGTGCACTGACAAATCGGTCAGTATCATAATCTACTCGTCTTTTCTGTCGCGGAGCCATTTTTCGATCGATCTATGAAATTCACAAAAATCGTCACTAAACTTCCTAATATTACTAAGGAGGCTTCCTACAACATCTAAGATCAAATTAAAACAATTTTTTTGGATTTCTACCGAGTAATTCTTCCATATTTAGGATTTTTCAAAATTTTTCAATGTGGAGAAAATACATGGTGAAAATCAAAAAATTTTTGCATAGGAGTGAAGCACTTACCAAGAGAAGATGAAATCCAGTGTTTTTGAGTGATGAAATCGCCTCTAAATCCGAAATTTCGTTAGCCCTAGGGTAGTTTTTGCGAAAATGAGAGATTGGGGATGATGAATAGTGTTTTTGACCGGTCAATTTAAGTGTTTTTCGCGACCTCGCTGTCAGCGAGATTTTTCTCGCCGTCGGCGAGCTAATATTTTTCGGAACAAAAAACTCTCGGGAAAAATCCGCTGTCGGCGAGAAATTTTTGCTCTAACCTTCGCTGTCAGCGAGATCGATCTCGTTGTCGGCGGGATTTTTCTCGCCGTCGGCGAGATTCCAAAAAATTTAATTTCCGAAATTCGTCACTCATTTTCGTCCTTGATTTGCCTTATATTATATTTCCGATCACATCATTTATTAATTTAATATGAAGATTAGCTACTTATACACAAACAAATTCACACAACACAACAAATTAACTTTAATGTTGAAATCCATGAGATGTACAAACTAACATAATTTTAAACTCTATAATCAAACTTCGATTCTCCAATCCTTACTACTAATCAGCATCGCAAACCAATCCACGACACACTAAATGCTGATACAAAACTATGACGCATATCTCAATTAAGTTTGAGATATTCAAATCATCACTTCACACATAATAAAATCTAAATCAAATCAAATAACATAAATACAAACATACTATGGAAATCTTTACTACTACTCTTCAATGTCGGAATCTTCATCTTCTCCGATATTTCCGATATGACGATGATGCACGAATAAGTTATAGAAAGGCACTGAAGGGAAACTCCGAAGCGGATTCTTCGGTGATCCAACCCTTCGTTTCGGTAAATGAAGAAAGCTAGCTTCCAAGTGTCCAGAATGATCAAAGTGTTCCTTCATCCTCCGATCGATGTGATCGAATAAATCAAATATATTGTCGATTGAATCTCTCACTTTCTGCGGTTCTTTCTCCATTCCTTTAATTTTCTTCATAAGTAACTCCGTTTTATGCGAAATAGGCCTTGCTATAGGATTATTCCGTGAAGCTCTATCGAGACAAATGTAATTTCATCATTATTGTCCAAAGTAGGGAACATATCTCGTAGGATCGAGCGGCTTCCAAGGTAACGGAACCTTTTCCCCAAGCTTCATAAGAAACACGGTATCGATCGCATAATGCAAAAATAGTAGATGGGTGTCCTAGTCCGTGAGCCGACCCATGCACGATTAAACCCAATGCGGACTTAACAATTATTGATCCGACATCGATAGGCGATCCATTTTGAATACAATAATTCGATATAGCGGATTCCTTCGAAACCTTGTTTACCCTCATAGTAGGTAACAATTTAGATGAGATGAAAAAGTGCCGGTGCTTTGAGACGGGATTCAAAAGTGATGCGGAGAAACTAACATACCCGTCTTCACACATTTCCCGATCTTCCGGTTCATCGATCGGATATCGAAATATCTCATTCATATTATATCGAGACGGCACAAAATTTGAATAGTGACATACCGGGGTATTTTCTATAGAGAATAATTCATTTACTCTTGATGGAGTAAACGTCACCCATCTTCCTCGGATGTAGACATTCCCATTGTTGATCGCATGTAAGTTAGAGTAGAACTCTTTCACAGCTGGAATAACAACGAGCGAGACGTAGTGTAACAAAATACCTCCCGGTGCTTGCTGCGCGATCGTTTCTTCATCTTCGTAGTGGAATTCTCTAATCCTCGATTGACGAATCCCCGTTCTTTGATAACTCTTTTCTTTACCAAAACCTTGTTGAAGATCCGTTGCGCTTCCACACTCCACAAATTTCCTCCAGGTTAAACACTCCGAATTAGAGGAATCTAAGAATTTGGAGGCCATTATGGTGAATTGAATGAATTCTAGTGAAGAAGGCAGATCTAGAATGATTTAAGAATGGGTTTTCACAAAGGAATTGGTATTGAAACCGTCCAAATCGGCATTCAAATTATAAATAACTCATCTTTATAACTTCCTCGCTGTCGGTGAGAAGTTTCTCGCCGTCGGCGACTCAGTTATAAAAACTGAATTTAATTTAGGCGCGAACCTCACTGTCGGCGAGTAAGATTCCAAAATAATGTCCAATTTCGCTCTAAATCGAATAATTTCTTTTCTCATCATAATGGTTCGAATATGTGATGATTCTTAATAATAATTGAGTAGTAAAGTTTCAATAATATAGACTAACTATTAAGATACAATAAAAATAGATAACTAATATGGGTTGCCTCCCATAAAGCGCTTAGTTTAACATCGTTAGCCCGACCTAATTTCAATTATTAATCGAAGTCGACTAAGCATTAAAACCTCTTTATAGTTAGGTCTTATACCTTCGAAATATGGTTTTAATCTATGTCCATTAACTTTAAATTTATGTCCGGTTTTTGGATCTTCGATTTCTATAGTTCCGTATGAAAATATTTGAGTTATGGTGAAAGGTCCTAACCATCGAGACTTCGATTTTCCAGGAAATAATTTCAATCTAGTATTATATAACAAAACTTTACATCCTGGTTCAAAATTTCTACGATTAATCTTTCGATCATGCCATAATTTCATCTTTTCTTTATAAATCGATCATTATCATATGATTCATTTCTTAATTCTTCCGATTCATTTAATTGCGGCAATCTTTTCTCACCGAAGCTTCCTTCATATTATAATTAAATTCTTTAATCGCCCAATATGCTTTATGTTCTAATTCAATTTGGTAAGTGGCATGTTTTTCCATATATAAGCTCGTAAGGAGTCATTCCGATCGGAGTTTTATAAGCGATCCTATAAGCCCATAATGCGATTATCTAATCTAATAGACCAATCTAACTTATTTGGGTTTACGGATTTTTCTAAAATATGTTTAATCTCACGATTAGATACTTCGGCTAATCCGTTAGTACGTGGATGATAAGCGAGTGGATATCTTATGAGTAATATTGTATTTTTCTACTAGTTTGTGAATGTATTTATTTCTAAAATGAGTTCCTCCGTCGGTGATAATCACTCTCGGCATTCCAAATCTAGTAAAAATATTTTTCATCGAAATTTTGAAACACTCTTAGCATCACACCTAGGTAAAGCTTGTGCCTCAATCCATTTGGAAACATAATCAACGATTACTAATATATATGAGTTTCCGAATGAAGGAATAAAAGGTCCCATAAAATCTAATCCCCAAACATCGAAAATTTGACTTCTAATATAAAATTCGAGAGGCATTTCGTTTTTCTAGATATATTTCCTACTCTTTGACATTTATCGCAAGTTTTAATATATCCGTATACATCTCTAAATAGAGTAGGCCGATAAAATCCAGATTGTAGAATCTTATAAGCGAGTTTTATCGAGTCCGAAAATGTCCTCCGAAATCGGAATCATGACATTTTTGAATAATTGGTTCGGTTTCTTCATAAGGTACACATCTTCTAATAATTAAATCCTTACATTGCTTATATAAATATGGTTCATCCCAAAAATAGGTTTTCGTATCATGGATGAATTTTTTTCGTTTTTGTAAAGTTAGCATAGGTGGTAAAATATTACTAACTATATAGTTTACTATATCGAGCATACCATGGTATTTTCCACTCATTGATATTATATAGTTGTTCATCGGGAAAACGTTTATAATTTCATTTTCAATATCGGATAATTCATGATTTTCTAATCTTGATAAATGATCCGCAATTTGATTATCGAGTTCCTTTCTTATTAACGATCTCAAAATCGAATTCTTGCATTAATAGCATCCATCTAATTAATCTTGGTTTGGAATCTTTCTTTTGCATTAAATATTTGATAGCGAGAATGATCGGTATGCACGATACATTTTGTTCCAGATCGGATAAGGTCTAAATTTATTAAAACCATATACTACCGCTAATAATTCTCTTTCACGTAGTCGTATAATTTATTTCAACATCATTTAGAGTTTTACTAGCATAGTATATAACTTTAAAAATCTTTTCATATCTTTGCCCAGAAGCTGCTCCTACGACGATAATCACTAGCATCACACATAAGCTCGAATGGTTTCTCCAGGTTAGGTGAAACTATTATAGGTCTTGTAATTAATTTTTCTTTTAAGAGTTCAAAAGCATTCGGGCATTCGATTGTAAATTCAAATTTCTTGTCCTTTTCGAGAAGTTGGCATAGAGGTTTATTAATTTTTGAAAAATCTTTTATATAGCATACTGTAGAATCCAGGCATGTCCAGAAAACTTCTTACCCCTTTTACCGTAGTTGGAGGTGGTAATTTAGCTATAACTTGAATTTTTGCGAGGTCCACTTCCATGCCTTTTCGAAATTTTATGCCCTAATACAATGCCGCCCTTGACCATAAATTGACATTTCTCCCGATTTAGAACTAAATTTGCTTTCTCGCATATTTCTAATACTTTTTCAATATGAGTTAAGCATGTGTCAAATGATGTTCCAAATACGGAGAAATCATCCATAAATACTTCTATTCCATTGTCAATTAACTTACTAAATATAGACATCATACATCTACTGGAATGTTCTTTGGTGCATTACATAATCCAAAAGGCATTCTTCGAAAAGCGAAAGTTCCATAAGGACTAGTAAATATAGTTTTCTCTTGATCCTCGGGAGCAATTTGTATTTGATGATAACTAGGTGTATCCATCTAGAAAACAAAAATACTTATGTCCAATTAATCTATCTAACATCCGAGTCTAGAAATGGTAAAGGGAAGTGATCTTTCCTGGTGGCGGTATTTAATTTCCTATAATCGATACATATACGCCAGACCGGTAACTTGTCTTATAGGAATAAGATCGTTATTTCCATTAGCGATGACGGTCACTCCTCCCTTCTTAGGAACACGGTGAATTGAGCTTACCTGACACTCTGTCGGAAATAGGATATATAATACCATTATCTAACCATTTTAAAATTTCTTTCTTAACTACTTCTTTCATTATCGGGTTTAATCTCCTTTGGGGATCCGCTTTAGGTTTATGTTCATCATCTAAAATAATTCTATGCATACGGATTGAAGGACTAATTCCTTTAATATCTGCTAAAGTCCAACCAAAAGTTTTCTTATATTTTTTTAAAGTTTCTAAAAGTTTTTGTTCTTGAGATTCGTTTAATGCGGATGAAATAATAACTGGTAAAGTTGAAGAATTACCTAAATAAGCATATTTCAAATGATCGGGTAATATTTTTAGCTCGAAGTTCGGGAGGTTTAATAATTGATGGAACTATATTCTTGTCGGTGTTTTCAGTATTATCCAAAAATTCAAATCTTTCCCGAATATAATCTAGTTCTTCATTATTATCTTCAATTAATTCGGTGTTTTCTTTTTCTAATTTATCTTCGTAATATTCCTTAAAATGTTCTTGTTGTAAATGTTCAAGTATTTCCATCCGAAAACATTCATCATCTTTTTCTAGCGCAGGATATTTCATTGATTTTGCAATATTAAATGTAACTTTTTGGTCATTTACTTTCATAGTTAATTCTCCTTTCTGAACATCAATCATAGCTTTTCCAGTAGCTAAAAATGGTCTTCCTAAAATGATAGGAATTTCTTTATCTTCATCCATATCTAAAACAATAAAATCTACTGGGAAGATAAATTTATCCACTTTTACTAACACATGTTCAATAACTCCCTTAGGATAGGTAACCGAACGATCGACTAATTGAAGGGTTACTGAAGTAGGTGTAATTTTTCCTAATCCTAATCTCTTAAAAATCGATAGAGGCATTAGATTGATGCTTGCTCCTAAGTCACACAAAGCTTTTCCATAAAATTTTTCTCCTATAGCGCGGGGTATAGTGAAACTACCGGGATCTTTCAATTTTTCGGAAGCTTCTTCGAATAATAGCACTTACACTCTTCACTAAGTGCGAATGTTTCATTATCGGTGAATTTTCTTTTCTTATTTAGAATATCTTTCATAAATTTTACATAATTTGGCATCCGATCTAAAGCTTCGACAAAAGGTATATTGATTGTTAATTTCTTTAATATTTCGAGGAATTTAGCAAATTGTTTATCTTTTTTATGTTGAGCTAGTCGTTGAGGAAATGGTGGTAGAGGTTTTTCAACGAAATTTTCATTGGTATTAAAGGATGTTCTAAGTTTGAATCTTGTTGAAGTGTTTCCTTTTAATTTCCACTTCCTCTTTTTGGCTTTCAAGTTCTTTTTGAATTTGAGGTTCTAATTCTTTTCCACTTCTTAGTTGTATTGCTTTAATTTGTTCTTTTCCTTGATCTTTAGGATTTATTTCCACATTACTAGGAAAAGTTCCAGGTATTCTATTATTTAGCGCAGTAGCAATATGTCAGAGTTGAGTTTCGATATTTTTAATAGATGTTCCTTGAATTTGTAATTGATTTCCTTGAATTTGTAGTTGATTTCCTTGATTTTGTAGTTGAAGACCCATATTCAATATTAATTCATCTATAGATAATTTCTTATCTTTGAATTGAGGGTTATTGTTATTAAATCCAGGTGGGTAATTAGGTTTATAGTTTGGATTTGCTTGATTAGGTTGATTCATCCATTGTTGATTAGATGTGTTATTCCAATTAAAATTTGGATGAGTTTTCCAACCGGGATTATAATAGTTTGAATAAGGGTTATTAGTTCATTATTAATAGCATTTAAAGTTTCATAATTAGATTGAGATTCTATGATTTGTCCGAGATGAGTTTTCTTCAAAGTAGGAGAGTAGTTCATTCCAAAATGATCTAATTTCTTAGATATAGCAGCAATTTGAGAAGCTAACATAGATATTGCATCGTTTTCATGAATGCTGGCTATCTTTTTCGGATTTACTCTATCAACAAGCCATTGGAAATTATTTGTTGCCATTTCTTCGATTAGTGCATAGGCTTCATCAAATGGTTTAGACATTAATGAACCTCTAGCAGCAGCATCGATGATTGATCTTAAAGATCCTACTAATCCATTATAAAAGGTTTGAATAATCAGACGATACGGTAGCGCATGATATGGGCATTTCTAAGAAGTTCCTTAAATCTCTCCCGAAGCTTCATACATTGATTCTCCATCTAGTCGACAAAAAGAAGTTATATCATTTCTAAACTTAGCGAGTTTTAGATGGTGGAAAATATTTTGATAGAAATTTTTGTGATAATTCTCCCCAAGTTTTAATAGATCCGAGTGCTTAACGAATTGATCCACATTTTAGCCTTATCCGCTTAATGAAAAAGGAAAAAGTCTAAGTCTTATAGTATCGTCGGATACTCCTTGATATTTAAAAGTAGCACGAAGTTCTAGAAAACTAGCAAGATGTAAGTTAGTATCTTCGGTAGGTGAACCACTAAATTGATTGTTTTGTACCATTTGGATAATTGCGGGTTTAAGTTCGAATGAATTAGCAACTACATCGGGGTTTTGAATAGTTAAATGAGTTTCATCGATGTAGGGTTGGCATAATCTCTTAATGGTCTTTGTTGGTTCATATTTTGAATTTCGGGAATATTCGCCATTTGTGTTAAATTTATAATTTGTTTCTTTTGTTTTCTAATTCTTTTAATTGTACGCTCTAATTCGGAATCGTAAGGTATTAAATTTTCGTTTCCAAATTTGCGCATACAATTTTAGAATAGATATTAATTTATATATTATGATTATTTTAAAATAGATCGTTACTCTAGTAAATTTTTCTTACTTTCCAGACAACGGCGCGAAAACTTGACCCACAATTTTATATTATGATATTTTTAATTTAATTGCAATGACGCTGAAAACTTGACCCGTATATTATATGTATAGAATTGTAATTGTTTATGTTGTGGATGCTACACAAGTATACGTATCTTATCAAGTAATACAAGGCTCTAGTGGAGTCCTGGTTATCGATCCCATAGGGAAATAGAAAATTAAATAACAACTAATTTTAAAATAATAATAATAATAATTTTAAAATATTATACAAAAATTTGGAATTCTAAATTTAAGCGCAATAAAGTAAAACTAAGTATTTTAATTAGGTAACTTAACTAAGTAGAAAATTAATACGTATTGAAAGTGCAGGAAATTAAACTAATTGCTAAATAAGTCTTAACTATTCAGAAAAAGTATCTTTCCCCTTGTTTATAAATTTAAGTGATTGATGAATTTAAATAGATAATTTTAAGGTATTGTGACAAATAGGAGCATTCCTATTCTTTACCCTTTAGTCAAATTGTAAAGAATATTGACTAATCCTATGTTTGATTGCTGAATCTGCTGGCTAGGTCGGGAGGATACCGATTGCCACTTAGAGCTCCCACGTTCCCCTCGCATCGAGGGCTAACATCTACACTTCGGCTCTCGAAGCAATAGGACCGAATTGAATATTTTAGTCTGTCACACTAAAATGCTCTATTCTACGCCCGAGTGATATTATTTCCCTATTTATTTGCACCCTCCTTCCAAGGCTTTTGAATTCCCGAATATCGGATGTAATTTTTACTATAGTTGATAATCGACACATTTTAACAAATCGAATGGCCGGTTTGAAAGTAAATTAAGTTTTAAGTAAAAATTATCATAATTTATTAATATATATATAAAAGTACTTCTGTTTTAAGTTCATCAAGTCACTTAATTTCATAACAGGGAGAAAGACTAAATTAACTACTTAGAATGCATGGGAACTAAACTAAGCATGGATTTCATTTAAAGTTAAAAATAATAAATATAAATACTTATCTCAATTTATCCCAGACGGACTCCTCGCGGTTCCTTTGACTCTTCCTTCCGATGCAATGAAGACTCACTAAAAACTCACTAACTCACTAAAGACTCACTAATTACACTAATTAAGACTCTAAAGACTGCTCACACACATAAATAAAAGACTCTTAAGACACAAATTTACACACACACCCTTATAACACACCTAGAAGCTGAATTTCGGTCTCTATATATAGAGGTGAGCAAAGGACCAAGAGGTGTGTAAGCATCCCTTCAAAAAGTGTCCAGGTTCAATGTATCTGCGCCATTTGAACTAGCTCGCCGTCGGCGACGAACTACCTCGTCTGTCGGCGAGGCTTCTAGAAGGTCTTCGAACCGCGGCTATCTCGTCGTCGGCGGGCTCGGGCTCGTCGTCGGCGAAACGGTTATAAATCCTTCGAATTTTCTTCCTCGTACCCTCACCGTCGGCGGAGCTCGATCTCGCCATCGGCGACTCGGCACAAATTGCATTCTTTTCTTCCTTTTTTGCTCCAAATCCGCTCCTTTTTATGATTTTTGCTTTTATCACTAAATTCTCCATTCTACATAACAAAATAAAGAAAATACATTTCTTTAAAGTGCATTTTCATCAAAAATAGGTATGAATTTCTTAATAAATTTTTCAGTGATCAAAAATACATTCCATTAAAGTGCAATATCGTCAAAAATAGGTATAAAAATGTGCATAAAAACACTATATTTTAAGTGTATCAAATCCCCCAAACTTAAAATGTTTCTTGTTCTTAAGTGACATTTAATCATATAAAAATCAAGCATGCAAATTATATAAATGAGTTTCTTTAGGAATGTTTCATAATTTTGTTCTAGAAATGAAATAGTCTAATTTAGAAAAACTTTTAGGATTTAAACATTTTATTTTCCTCACTTAAAACTTTTTATTTAAAAATAATTTTACTTACTATATTATATTCTTAAGATTTGGATTTTCTCAAAACTTATTTTTTAAAAATTAATGTGTGGAACCCATTTTTGATTAGACCCTTAAATCCTCAAGCTTTTCCTTCCTTTCTTTTACATACTATTTTTTTTTACTCTTTTTATTTTTCTTTTCTTTTCTTTTCAGGCAAGGATTACTATATCTGGATAAGCCTTTAATGATTTTGAATTCCACCGTTCCATTTAATCAAAGGTTTCATATATATCCTTCCCTTAAAAATTACAATAATAGTGTTGAAAATTATTTTTCAATAAATGAAATTTAAGTTTTTAAAAAATAAAAGTCAAGTCTTTTATTTTTCCAAGAATACAACATTTCCTACTAAAGATAGCTTATCCATATTTAACATTTCTTTATTAAGAAAATTTTAACTTCAAAATTTTTCATCATTATTGTAGTTTTTAACTAAATTTTCTTACTCATTTCCATGTTCAAAATTTTGCTTCCCTAATATAAGTTCATATACATAAATATTTTCAATAAAAAATTAAATTTTATTTATAGTATTATTGAGAACAAATAAAATTTTAGTTTTTGAAAATTATTTTGAAATTTCGACCAAACTTTAAAATTTTAATTAAGATAAAAATTTAAGCATAAGAAATGATACATGGGTAAGAATTAAAAACTAAAATAACATGGTTACAGGAATATTTATAACCTAAATAAGCAAGTATAACAATTTAAAAAAACATGAGTAAAGACAAATCAAATACAATTTTTTAGTTTTTCATAAAATAGAAATTTCAAAGGACTTCTAAAGTATTGGAGGTTTTCAAAGCAAATACACACCAACTTAACATAACAAAAATTACAACAATACTAGAAAATGTATGGTAGCAAATCTTGAAAAGTTTAAACATTCAATTTAAATAGTGGTTTCTAATAGTGTTCTAAATTTTTCTAACAGTTTTTGGAATTAAATTATACATTACTAAAAACACAATACACTATAACTACATTAAAATATTTACTACAACAAACATATTACAACAATACATCACAGAAATCATAACTATCACAAAACATCACTCCAACACAGATATATCTGAATGTGCATAACAGAAATAATTCACTATAATCCACACATATCAGAGTTCATAACAAAATATATCAAACTATAAAAAGTTTAAACATCACAAACTACAAATAAAAACATCACAGACTCAGCAAATATCAATGCTTATCATCATCCTCATCATTATCTTCTCCCTCATTCCAATCTCTGGAAGGAACATATGGAATATAATAAGGTTAAGGAGGCATCTCAACACTGTGATCTCCTCTAATCAATCTGTCCATATATTGCTGATAATTTTCCTCATATTCATCATGTTTTTGAATATATCTCTCAATATTTTCCACCTTCTCATCTATATCCTTAACATGTTCTCTGATTAGAATTACTTTCTTTAAAATTTTTTGTAACAATCCAGT
The DNA here is from genome assembly GCA_022702705.1 of Papilionanthe hookeriana x Papilionanthe teres. NCBI lineage: Eukaryota > Viridiplantae > Streptophyta > Magnoliopsida > Asparagales > Orchidaceae > Papilionanthe > Papilionanthe hookeriana x Papilionanthe teres. The sequence goes on along the minus strand of CM040431.1, from coordinate 95,720,591 downwards.
CTCTGAACCAGAAAACTCACCTCTAGATGATGATGCTTACAGAGTAGAAGCACGAGAAGTAGAAGAAGCAGAACTAGGAGCTCTAACAGATCCTCCTTTTCAGCCAAATTCTGAATGCACAGTGTAAGTGTTCACATTTACACTGGTAATAGGTCTAAGTGGCTGAAAAACCTCTTCCCAAGTTTCAAACTTAACACCAGACTGCTCACAAAGTGAATAGATCAGGGAAGGAAATCCCATTCCTGTAGTAGTAACTGCTCTGGCATAGTTGATGATATAATCAGAAATAGTAGCTCCAATGTCTATCGGCTTACCCTGCTGAATACAATAATTCAGAACAACTCTTTCTCTCGTAACATCGCTAACATGATTTGAAGGTAATAACTTAGATGAGATAAAATAATGCCAAGCCTTAGAGGTGGCATATAACTTTGAGGCCTAAAAATTCACTCTCTTGTAATTTGTGATTTTCTAGAGACCTCTTCCATCAGTAAGAAAAAAACATAAATTCGTCTAGTTCCCCCTCCGTAGGATGATAATTTGCGTAATAACATAATATTTTAGGAGGCAGTAGGTAAAAGGTATTGATTATAGTAGGAGAAAAATCAACTTGCTGTCTTTGAACTATCACCAAATTTTCCTCTGCTGCTGGCAAGTTAGCATAGAACTCTCTTATCACAGAAACAACAACAACAGCGGAGAAGCAACAGTAATTTCTCCAATTTCTTTGATCAATCATTTCATCAATATCTCCTCCTGATTTACTAAAAACTCGCTCAGGAATCAACTTACGTGATGAGAGCACATTAACATAATGTTCCTCAGCTCTAAAACTGATGAACTTGTCTAAATCAAATCTACCCTTCCCATTCAAACGGTTCAATTTTGGTGCCATTTCTAAAATTGCAAAAATTTTCACCATAAATTCCAAAATTAACTAAACTTGCTAAACTTAACTTTTAAAGAAACAATCTACATAATCCAAGCTATTCTCAAGCTTTTTCTCAAAATTTCACCATGAATATTTATTTTCATATTTCTTAAGAATGTACTCAAAATAAATAGTGAAAATAAAATTTTTTTGCTTGGGAGAAGTGCTTATACCTTAAGGAGTTGAGATCTAACAAATTTCGTTGAAATCTGCTCTAAATTGATCAAATTAAGTGAAGCCCTTGGAATCTTATCGCGACTTTGGGAGGTTTGAAGGTGATAGTGGAGCAAAAAATGTCAATTTTCGGGATTTTAACGCCTGTAAACCGTCTTTCGTGAACCGACGTCTATGCGCGACAATTCGGCGCTCAGCCGCGAGTTCTAGCTCTTATGCTCCAAGGGTTTGGTGCTTAGGCGCCAGTGCACAGATTTTGTCAATTAATTCAATTACATTAATATGTTTAATTAATCACCCTTAAACGATTTTAAAAATTCTTTCCATCCTATACACACTTAAATACTCTAAAATCTCACTTAAATATCAATCAATTCACACAAATTTCACACACAAACATATATTTCATTAAAATACAAAACACTTAATACAATTAAAAATTTCGATCCAAAATTCTTGGATGAAATTTTTCAAAACACATGTTCATAACACTCATAATTAAACATAAATCTACATCATTAAGATATAACACACTTAAAACACAAACACTAAACAACATTACGACAATAAAAAACATTAAACACTAAACATAGATAACTAAATTACAGGACTACACTTGTATTTAATTCCATTCTCCATTAGGTGGAATATATCCTGAACTACCATTAGTTCTATTTGAACCATCTGGAATGTAAATATGATAAAACGGGTGATGGTTGAAAACTCTCACATCTTCTTCTTATAATCATTTGTTCTTCAGATACATCGTTTTATCAGCTTCTTCCACATGACTTGTAAGACTGAATTGCATTTTGAGTTGCCATTCAATGTGCGGTAAATGTGCATTAGTTTCATTTACCTTTGCTTCGATTGAATCCATGTCAGACTCAATCTTTGCATTCCTTTCTGCGATTCCTTGAATACTAACGGCTAGAAACCCATTATATAATTCTTGCGCATTCTCACAAATGAACTGCTTCATATTGGCTTTCTCTTTCTTCTTCGCTCTCCCAATAAAACATTTTTGCTCTCAAAATACTCTTCCTTAAGACTTAGGAGTGGAAATAAGAACTAGAGCAAGTATCTCTTAATTCTGGGCCTTTTTATAAGCTTGGGAAGTCTCAAAAATCGACCCTAGACATGTTTTAGCTCCTTAATAACTCCTAAAACCACTTACCCGTGATTTAGGCTTCTAGAACCAAATTCATCACGATTTTTAACTGTGGCGACTAAGCGCCAACATTTGGCGTATGAGCGCCAGTGCTTAATTTAGCACAGTTCTGCTAAATATACAAATTTTCAATCTGACTCCTCTAAGTCATCAATTAAGGTCCAATGAACACCACTATATCATAAAAATTTCAAAATAGTACCACATTTTCTCAAATAAAACCAAACTAAAGAACTTAAAGCAAACTTAAAACAAAGCATAATGATAAATATGGGTTGCCTCCCACAAAGCGCTTAGTTTACGTCTTCAGCCTGACATACCCGGAGCTTATTCTGAGTGATCCAATATTAAATTATCATCAAATTTTGATTGATCGACTGAAAAATAGGGTTTTAGTTTATGGCCGTTGACTTTGAATATTTTTTGCTTTCTTAGGATCTTTAATATTCACAGCTTCGTAGGAATAAATTTTCATTACAATAAATGGACCCATCCACCTCGTCTTAAGTTTTCCAGCAATTACTTTTAATCTAGCATTACATAACAAAACTTGTTTTCCTTGCTCAAGATTTTTAGTAAGAATCTTCCGATCATGCCATAACTTCATCTTTTCTTTATAAATCTTAGCATTATCATAAGATTCATTCCTTATTTCTTCAAGCTCATTTAATTGCAACAATCTCTTTTCACCGTCATCTTTCAATTTATATTTGAACTCTTTAATAGCTAAATGTGTTTTATGCTCAACTTCAACTGGTAAATGATAAGCTTTCTAAAAAATTAGCCTATATGGGGACATTCATATATGAGTTATGTATGCAGTCCTATAGGCCCACAAAGCATAATCCAGTTTGATTAACCAATCCTTCATGTTTAGATTAACTGTCTTTTCCAATATTCTTTTAATTTCATAATTGGATAATTCAACAAAACCACTAGTTTGCGGATGATAAGCAGTAGCAATGTGATGGTTAATATGATATTTCTTTACTAGCTTTTCCATAATCACATTTCTAAAATGACTTCCCTCTATCAGTTATGATAACTCTTGGTATTCCAAATCTGCAAAAATATATTCTTTCTTTAAAATTTTGCAACACTTTGAGCATCACATCGATGTAAAGCAACAACTTCTATCCATTTTGATACATAGTCTAATGGTATCAAAAAATATATATTTCTGAAAGATGGTATAAATTGTCCCATGAAATCTAATCCTCAAATGTCAAATATTTCAACTTCCAACATATAATTGAGGGGCATCTCATTTCTTCTAAAAATGTTGCCTACATGTTGACATCGACCACAATTTTTAATATAATCATTAACATTCTTAAAAATTACAGGCCAATAAAATCCAGATTATAAGATTTTATATGTCGTTTTATCAACACCAAAATATCCCTCATAACAAAAATTATGATATTTTTGAATACTTTCATAAGTTTCTTCTAATGGCACACATCTTCTAATAATCATATCATTTCATTGTTTATATAAAAATGGGTCATCCAAAAAAAAGTCTTAGCTTCAGATAAAAATTTCTTCCTCTCTTGTTATGTCAAAACATATGGTAAAATATCACTAACAATAAAGTTTACAATGTCAGCATACCAAGGAACACGCCACTCATTGATAGTGAATAATTTTTCATCAGAAAAATGTTCATTAATTTCCTTTTCAAAGAGGAGAGATTTTTCAAAATCAAGCCTGGATAGATGATCAGCAATTTGATTATCAGCACCCTTCTTATCTACTATTTCGAAATCAAATTCTTGCAAAAGAAGAATCCATCTTATCAGTCTTGGCTTTGCATCTTTCTTTTTCATTAAATACTTAATAGCAGAATGTTAAGTATGCACCACACATTTTGTTCCAATTAAATATGATATGAATTTATCAAAGATAAATACTATAGCTACTAGCTCTTTCTCAGTTGTGGTATAATTAATTTTAGCTTCATTAAGAGTTCTACTAGCATAGTAGATCACCTTGAAAATTTTATCATATCTCGGACCTAAAACAGCTCCCATAACATAATCACTTGCATCAAACATTAATTCAAAAGGGTTTTCCTAGTTTTCTGAAACTATAACAGGTGCAGTGATTAATTTTTCTTTTAATGATTCAAAAGCTTTTAGGCATTCTTCATCAAAATGGAAAATCACATCTTTTTCCAATAAACGATATAAATGTTTTGAAATCTTTGAAAAGTCTTTAATATAACGCCAGTAGAATCCAACATGTCCCAAAAAACTTCTATTTCCCCTTACATTAGTTGGGCAAGGTAAATTAGGATATTTCAATGTTCTGTTCATGCTTAGAAGAGAGGGTAACATCTATGCTCCTATTTGGCACAATAACATAGATAATTATTTCATATCAATCCACACATCGCATTCTCATTGCAAGAGGAAAGATACTTTTCTCATATATCAAAACCTTTCAAATACATAGTTTAGTGTGTATGTTAGTTAATTCCGTTTTTAAAGTTGTTAGAAGTAAATGTAGTTTAATTAATTGTTACTATTTTCTGCATAGTGGTAGTAGAAGTAAGTGTTAAACTTTAAGTGCAATTTGAATATCGAATTTTAGTGCTATATTATATATATTGTGAAACACTTTCTTATACTTCGTACTTCCCTATGGGATTGATAACCAGGACTCCATTAGAGCCCTATATTACTTGATACGATACGTATACTTGCGTTGAGTGCTTGGACTTTACAAAATTATTATAAATATATAAATTTGAGTTCATAAATTCTTGCAAAAATATAAGTCCACCATCAGCCATCTATTTATCCTTTCTTTATTTGACTGATTTTTTCATCCCTTAGTAAAACAACCCTGAAAATATCCTCCGTGACGTTCTCCTCAACGGAAAGTGGAGTCTTGCTTGAAGATGACATGGAACTGGTCTCGACGACATTGATCTCCATGAACTCCTCATCCATATAATCTGACAAGTAGTAATCCTCATTGTTGACGTCCAATCCTCATTGTTTGGACAATTCTAAAATCTCAGCTCTGAGTTCCTCACTTTATCATCAATTGCTTTATCTTTAATCAACTTAAGATTGGTAGGCTTTTCCTGAACATTATCCCTTTCTACAACAGACCTTGAAGCAACGGTAGTAGCAATAGCTGGAGCATCAGACTCATGGTCCATTTCACAGACATGCTCTACGAGCTTCTCAGAACGTATTGGTACAGCCACCTTAGGTATCCACACTTTCTTCTTGAGTGTTGATGCCTTAAGACAGAGTGTCTCGGTGGGGGCATCGATATGTCAAAGAGAAGTGTGCTCCATAAGGTGCAGACCAAGTACATCGGTAAACGGTCTCTTCCCAATTTCCTTCCTCGGGAATTCCACATGAACAACGACAGACGTTATTTTCGGACCCAGTCGGGATTTGACCGGTCTGCGCTCCGTAGGCCTCAGGGCAACGATAGTAACACTACAACAATGGCAACGATATTGACGTGGCTTCCAAAATGAAATTTGATGGGAATAAGAGCTGGCAGTACTTCAACTGATCTCTGTAACTGACAGGTAGGTTTTTCTTTTCTCAAAATCTTATACCTCATTCTTGGTGATATTGCACATCCAATCCGCTTAAGCAGTTCAGCGACCTAACATCCTTCCTTGTCGGCTAACTTCTCAAACACAGCACAGACTCGGGTGATGGGAGTAGACTGCTCCCTCCTCTCACCGTGACCATGAGGTAGTGTTAAAGCGGCAACAATCCTGTAGAGGCTCTCCTCTTCATTGGTGTATGACAACGGGTGAAACTTACTCCCTCGGAGGAGAGGAGAGGTCTCAGTTATACCGAGTTCCTCTGGCTGAGGAATCTCACTAACAACAACTAAAGAGAAGGATGGACATAGGGGGATGCTGAAGAATTGAATATGATAGCTTTTTCTTATTCATTCGGTGAGGAACTGACTTGTTATTGGAGGAGACACTTCAGGATAGTAGAAAGGGATCATGATTCCTTTGGGTGGAGTATCCTCAAAACTTTGTAATGGAGAGCGAGATAAGTATTTGTGTGTTTATTCTATTGCATTTCTTTGAACACATCAAATAATAGATTTTCATTATTTTTTCAATGAAGCTTTATGGTTTGTTCTTCATGCTTTCTGAGTAGAATCTTTATATCGTACCTTATGATGATGTAGGATGTGTAGGAATGTCAAGTGCTATGAAATTGTTCTTTAATTACTTAATGTGAGAGTAACATTTATATCTTCATTTACTTTTCATTCTGGCTAAGTGAAATGTTAAATTATGTTGTGAACCATAATGACTCGAGAGAGCTATCATAAAATCAAATAAGTTATTCACATTGAACTATGGGGTATGGTGCAAGTACTTCATATAGAGATGCAAATGTTAGGGAGATATTCTGTGAAGGGTTCACAATGGGATTTAAAGAATTAATGCAATTTGAACTAATCTTCTTTATGCAATCAGGTGAGGCTAAAGAAGAGAGTTGTTTCTATTTATCAGTAGCCACATTTATAATTTGCATTTACAATCCTTAAACCCACTTACATCATTACAAGAGAGTGTAATTTTAGATTTTGATTTTCATCAATTCAACCCAAGTATGTAGAATTAGTTGTGTAGGATTTAACTTTTAGTTGTTGTCTAAATTGTAGGATTATTTGTAAGACTTTAAACTCGATTTAAATACAATCCTAGGAACTAAATTAGTAGGCTAGAACTTTTCCTAAACTGAAATTTCATTCTTCCCTTTGGGGTTGATATTCCTGACTCATAAATCTAGTATTACAGATACGACACGTGCATTTGCATGAGCGCCCAGAGTGTAGTTTCACCTGGAAGCGGGTATCAAAATTCAATCCAATGATATTCCCCATTCAATTTATCAATGATAGGATAATTGTGGTGATGTAACCCATATCTTGTCCCCTCCAACCAAAGCTACCTATTCCTATTGGGCAGAATCTCTATACTTATCTAAAATTCTAACTGATATCTTAATAGAAGTCAATCAGAGTTATATTTTTTCACTCAATGTCAAATTCCATATAACTAGTCATGGAATCTTAAAATCCAACTTGATATTATAAATTGTAAATATTTATAGCGAAATTATTCAGTAAAATGGTGGACCTCCATTAGAATAGAAGAAAATGCTTTTTCCATCAATAAAGTAATTCAAACAAATAAAACAAGTGCCTAAAAATCAATCTAAAGAATATATCACATTTAAAAATCTTTATCAACATACAAGGAGAAAATATTTAAAATAATCCACTGACATAATTAAAGAAAAACTACAACATTAGGTTGCTAAATTATTTGAAGAAGATGAATTTCAGATTCAGGAGATGACAAGATATCGATGGCTAGTGACGAGGTACCTAACAATTGAAAAACTTTATAGATGTCAATCATCCAGAAAAGGAATCTCCAACCGACAGATAAAATTTAGTGGTGAATCCCACCATGATGCAAAGCATTCAAAGATTTCCCTACGCTCACCAAAGAGCAACGAAGATGAAATAGTGAGACCCAATCACAAATAATAACTTTGAGCTACAATCTTTAAAAGAATAAATAGATAAAATATAATTTTATCAAATAATAAAAAAGATGACGAGGGATCACGTCGCCCCAAAAGTAGCCTTAAATTATTATCGGAGCATAAACTTTCCATCTGTTAACGGGCATAAGAATTGTCACCTGGTACTTTTCCCGCTACGGGCGCTTCCCTGAGTCCATTTCTTTAGCATAACAACAGCATGACAATCCGGACGGGGCAATTTTTCGCCGCACGTGCCGATAGATATTTTCATCCAACCGTCCGATTCCAGCTATATCGTAAGCGAATGGTCAATCATCGACCGAAGCCCATCAAATATCCCTCAGAACTCGTTAAATACCCCAGTGTTGCCCGGTATCCCATGCCTCCTCCGTAAGCTCTCTCTGCTTCTTCAAGTTGCGTTACGTTACTTCTCAGCAATCTCTCTCTTCGTTTGGAGTTCGCTCTCTACGATCCTTTTTGGAGTTTCAAATATCTTTCATACCGTTCGCATTGGATTCTGCGATAGGAATTGAGTTCCATCGGAACAAGGATATTCCTTCTCTGTTAATTTGTAGTTAGAAATCCAGAAAATGTCAGGGGTAGTCTCGCAGCGTAAGTGGGTGGATGGGGTAGATCGGTTTCAAGGCGCAAGGAAGGCGCAGCGGACCCAGCGCTACGTTCCTCGTGCGACAGCAGTACCTTCGCCTTCTTCATTTAGCGAGACCGAGACAACAACTAGTAAGTCCGTTCCCGCGGTCCTTGGAAGTATTGCGGCTCTTCCCGGTAACTTGGACAGGTTCTTGCAAGTGACGACGCCGAGTGTCCCTGCTCAACATCTCTCCAAGGCATGTAAAATGTCTCCTTTCTTTTCTTTTCCTGTCCGTTTCTTTTCCCCTTTGGTGCTTCCTTTAGGACTCAGGTCATTGACAGAGCGGATTTGTTTTATAGACAATGATATATAGGAGAACGTGTGATAAGGAGTGTAGGACATACTTTAATCTGGAGGATTTGTGGGATTCTTTCAATGAGTGGAGTGCCTACGGTGCGGGGGTCCCTCTTGTTCTCAATGGAAAGAATTCTGTTGTTCAGTATTACGTGCCCTACCTTTCCGGCATTCAGTTGTATGCGGATTCTAGTACTCATTCTTTGGGTCCCAGGTATGTTTGGGTATTCATGTTAAATTTATGCATTTATGCTTTTTTTCCATGTTGATTTTTTGCTGCTTCAGGTTCTTTATAGTTCTTTTAAATGCGTATTCTGATATTGTGATTGTTTTATTTTCACGTTCTATCAGTTACATTATATATATTTTTCTGTAAATTCTTCTTTGCTTAGAAGAGGATAACTAATGTCGGTGTTAGAATTTGATTGTACCAAGCATATAGCATGCTGTTGAATAGCTCGTAGGGTTGATTTGGCTGATGACATTCAATTCAGTGCATGTTTGTTGATCACATAGTTACAGAATTTATAGTGAGTTTCAGTTCAATACATGATTGGCAGTTGTATGCTTTTATGGTTTGCAAGCAATGGTAGAAACAAGAGTTGAGGAGAGGGGAGGCAAAATAAATAATTAAAGGGCGTCAAATTTACATACATACCTCACAATTCTTATCTAGTTACCTTTAAAACATTAATTTTAAAACTTCTCACTCCTTAAATTTTGTAAATACATGATTCTTAAATAAAGAATAAATTTAATATTAAACTATTACTAAATATTTAAGCTTAGAAGAGCCAAATTTTTTAGTTTATTAGTTAATAAAAATTTATGATGGCGAGTGCCTATATCAACCAACCCCTACTTCTCCCAATGTTTGCAAGCTGTTTCTAGGAAGCCTACTCTTTTACTTGCTCACTGTAACTGATTGTTGCTAGAAATCTCAAATTGTAGATTGGAATTAGTTCATTATTTTATTTGCCTTGGATGGAATGCAACTCTTGAAGAGTTGTGCTATTCTATTTTGTTTACTCGGCAATGTTGTAATCAGTCTTTTATCTCAACCATTTTCTTTTCTATTCTTTATTCTTGGATATTTCAATTGCATCAATTGCTAATATTTCTTTAAAGGACCAATTGTGCAAGTTTGGGATCAATTTATTTTGATTTGAACAAAAAAAAAAAAGAAAAAAAGAAAAAAGAAATTCTGTCTACTTTTGTTTCTTTTGTTAGGGTTTTATACTTATTATTTCTTCAGCAGTAACCTTGCACTTGATTTTTCATCATCTTTGCTGCATTCTATTATTTAACATAGGATTTTTTTGAGTTATCTCTGTCATTCTGAGTACATTGTAATTATAAGATCTACTTGGTGCTTATGTTGTGCCTTTGTAAAGAACATTGAAAGAAGCTTGACACCAGTGCATGAAATTATTTTCGGTAGGAATTTTTTTATTTACTTCTTTCAAAAGGGCTCCCTGTGTCACCATTATTGGCCAGCTCCTACTTTGCATTTTCTTGGGATTAGTCATTGATATGGTACTAGTTTGGGACCAATTAAAAGTCATTGATATGGTACCTATGAGGATGCTGGAGATCTATTTTACTTCTATAGGGTTCTAAACCAACATGAAGGACGCATGGCTGGTCATAGTTGGGTTTACTTTATGCATTAATCTTTCAGAATTCCCAAGTTATTTTCTATATGACTATATGTGAAGGCTGAGCATTCCTTCAAAGCTGCAATAACAGTATTCTCTTTCACTAATCAATCTTTTCTAACAGTGTCCCAGTTGAAGAAAGTGACCTTAACTCTTTGAGTGGTACTAGTAGCTATGGAAGCAGTATGGATGGTGGATCTAAATCATTAGGGAACTGGTGCAAAAGTTGTATTTCAAGACATGATATGATTGGGTTAGACAAACGGTCCTTGAGAGCCGAGTTTTGTGTTGATGATAGTGATTTTAGAGATTCTCAAGGTTCGCTCATCGCCGAATACTTTGAGAATGACCTTCCATTTTATCGTGAACCTTTGGCTAACAAGGTATGATCTTTCTCACTGCATATCATGTTTTATCACTAATTAATATTATTATTGCTTTAACATACTTATGTTTGGTTCAGATTGTAAATCTTGCCAAAAAATTTCCAGTTTTGAGGACATTTAAAAGTTGTGATCTTCTCCCAGCCAGTTGGTTTTCTGTTGCATGGTGAGATTTCACAATACATATTTTATCTTTCTTATACTTGGAATAAAGAGACATGTCTTGTAAACATTATGCAGGTACCCCATTTATAGAATACCACCTGGAACAACGCTGGCGGATGTTGGTACTTGTTTTCTCACGTTTCATTTTCTTTCTACTCCTATGAAAGGTACCCTTTTTCTCATTCATTCTTGCAAATTCATGTTAGTCTTTGAGCACTGAACTTAGAAATTAGAATAAGTCAACAAACTTTTCTGCAATTTCAAATACTAAGTGGGTCATAATGTTATATTTCTATATATTCACTGAAGTACCCATCTAACGTATTGAATGCAAGCATGCTTTTCTCTATTTTATTTTTTAATACGGTGGACTACCATATATTGATCTTATATTTGATTAGTGCACATAACCATTTGAATAGTTATAAAATTGTGAAGGTTGTAATTTTGATGAAAGCTCATCAAAGTGTTGGATCATATCAGATACTAGAAATATAGAAAAAAAGGATATGTGAATTGTGCTTAAACATTTCAAGGCTTGGTGATTTTGGATGCAGGGAAGGGTACATGATCACATGTTTTTTATGATGTAGTGGGGCCTCTTTTATCCCACCCTCTTCCCCTTTCTTTTCAAGTTAGCAATAATTCTCATAAATTCTATGATATGATGCAACGTAGAAATCGCCACAAACTTTCAAAGAAATGAGGGATAAGCAAATATCTTTCTTTAATAATCCAAATAATTCAAAGCAAATACAAAGATAAACACCTATAATTTGAGAGGTTGGCAATCTCTCCCAATTCCTACGATTTGAGAGTTAGGAAAGCTCTCCCAAACTCTAAACCTAAGACTCACATACAATAATCTCACACATAACTCTAACCAAGCTATTAAGGCCTATTTATTCCTAACAATCATAATAATAAAAGATTAATTTTTCATCGGGTTAGTAAGAGATAATATTGCCCTTAGATCAGAGAGCAACAATGCTCCCCTCTCAACAAGACATCTTGTCCTAAGGCAGAAAAAAGTGAGGGTGTTTCTTCTCCACCAACGTCGCTTTTGTTTCTTCATCCCCAACCTCGTCATATACTGTTAGACTTGTAATGTTCGATTCCTGCAATGTTGTCTGGGAACAAACATCTCATCACACAAAAAACATAACTCTTGGCTCACCTTTCCTGAATTTGCTTTGTATGTTGCTTGAAATTGACCTCTGGACGAGCACCCATATTATTCTCTTTCGACATCTTCCCTTAAAATGACACTGTATCCTTGGTGTCACGGTCGTCGACATACTCTTATGGAATTCTCTCATGGTGTTGCTTCTGCTAGCATTCTTTATTTGTTTCTTGTCTTCTACCATCTATGCTAGCTTCATCTTCTCCCTCAATCCCTGTGATCTCAATAGTAAGAGTGCTGCTCATATATTAAGCTTTAGGACCTTCATTAATATCCCTTCCAATCATGCTTCAGAAATTTCCATCAGCCGTCAGGACAATAGTTCGAATCTCTCCCTATTTTTCATGGCAATCCCTCTTGAGTCAAGACATTGAATTTCTTGTTGAGGTCACCTTCCAGAATGACTCAGAAATATTCCAACAAAAAATCCTTAAATTTCTCCCAGGATCAGATCGGGTACCTTGCCTACCTCCACTCAAACCATATTAAGGGTCTTTCCCTCTAACCATAACCCAACCGCCACGAGCTTCTACTCTCAATTTAACCCATTCATTGCAAAATATCGCTCCAACTGGTACACCTACGAATGTTCATCTTTACCCTTGAAAATACACATCTTCAACTCTCTAACCCTAGCTCTCCACCCCAACTTCCTCTCCATTTTATATTTCCCCTTATATCGAGGGTAAAACTCTCATTTGATCATAACTATACCCCATCTTGGCTTCTCTCCCCCCCATCAGAGGCTTAGGGGTGAGTTCTTAATAGTGGATGCTTTCCTACTTATGGTCCTCACATTCAATCTCTTTTCCTTTCAATCTAACAATAAAATCTCATGACAACCCCGATTAGGATTTGCAAATTGAGCCGTTAGCGGGGTCATAGATTGCAGCTTAATAAGCTTCCTTATCATTCCTCCAAGACCTCGAATCAATTTTCTATTAAAGAAAATCTATCTTCTATGGAGAACTTTCCTTCTATGATGGATAATCGTTTCTCCATCATTGCTTTTATTTGACTGCACGTCGAAATTGGAAGAAGAGAAAGATTAGAGTTTCAGATTTTTTTACGCTGCATAAGATGGAAGTCTCGAGCATCTATATGCTGCGTTGTTGCCTTCTTAGCAAGCTCTAATCTTGATTGTGTCATGTCCAAGGAGCGGGAGGAGATTGATCAGTGCCTTGAGTTTATGAAAGATCGGTGTTCTGAGTCTATGTAAACCGTGTCCCGTTGTTGCCTTCTTCGCCAGCTCTCTCTGTCGCGATGGAGGCGATAGATAAGAGATTTTCACTTCCCAGGCTCGATTGCGACTATATCGAACAGACAAACACGAGACGAGTAGAAATATTCTCTGCTGCGAGCCCGATTAGTGGGTTGGACGAGGAATTATTTTTCAAACCGCGTTTATTTCTTCTTCTTGTATTGTAACGCTCTGATACAAATTTGATGCGATCCAATGTAAAAATTGACATGAATTTTCACCTTACACCCTAAACTAATTAGCCCTATTTATACCAAACAATAATAATAATAAAAGACTAATTTGCCCTAGTTAATAAAAGAAAAAAATGCCCTTTAGATAGTGCATAGCAGTCTACTCTTAAAAAAGTATCACAGGGTGCAAATTATTAAAATAAATGATTTAAATAATTACCTTGCTAATTGCAATATGATGATAGTTTGGTCTTTTGAGCATTTAATTAAAATATGATTACAGGGTACAAATTATTAAAATATATGCAAATTTTGTTGCTTAATGCTTTCTTGACTGAAATGTTTAATGCTATTGATTATTTCAAATTGTGATTATCTGATTTGTTTTCTCCTATCATCCAATTGCAGGCATTGCTCGTAGACCTATCCTAGCCGAACACAAGATCTCTCTTCCAGTCTTTGGTCTTGCATCCCTCAAGTGCAAGGGTTCCATGTGGACTTCTAATGCCGACAGCGAAGGGAACCTTGCCACTAAATTACTCCAATCTGCTGATAAGTGGCTGCGACTCCTTAATACAAATCACCCAGATTACACGTACTTTATAACGCGGAACCACCGACAAAAAGCTTTTTTGGGGCTTCTCTACCATATCTGTCTAATGGAGCCTCCCGTTCATACTTGACAAGCTGTATTTATTTGCTAAGGTGCTATCATTTCATGGAGTTCACTATATATATATATATATATATATATATATATATATATATATATATATATATATATATATATATATATATATATATATAACCCAAAAAAATACGACTTATTCAGGCAGAGAATTAGGAAAATAATTGGTCCATGGATGCAATTAAGAGGATTGAGGGGCAAGCGATCTTGTTGGTGGACAGAAGCTTGGGGTAGTTCTTTCTGTTTTCTTATTCATCTTTTAGGCACGTAAATGGGCATTTTTTTTCTTGCTCCTATGTCCTTTGTAGTCACGTTGGCTAGTTTGTGATGTTTTTTTTTGTCAGGATTTCAGTGTGTTCTTGATGTATCTTTCTTTTTTAATTTTCTTTATTTTTTTTACTGTAAATGGAAATTTTACGTGTAGTGGTAAATTTTGCCGTTGAGAATTTCATCGTATCTTAGTCCTCTCTCTCTATCTCTGTGTAATCTGTCTGATGCATAGGAAAAAATTGCGTATGTAAACCGTAAGCAGGAGCTGCGTGCAGAATGGGGTACACGGAGGTTACTGATCGGGTTACTGAGCGAGCGTATAGCTCACTTATAGCACTGCGCGCTCCTATTTTACAAAAGTTACGATATGAGCGCGCGGGTTACAAGTGAGTTACGTGGATGTACTAAAAGTTACAACTCGCTCAGTAAGCGGATCATAACCCGATTGTAACTTCCGTGTACCTCATTGTGCCTCCTATTTCATCTAGTTGTACGTTACAAAGGTTACAATATGAGCGTGTGGTTACAAGTGAGTTACATGAAGGGTATAAAGGGGTTACAGCTCGCTTGTAACCCGATTGTAACCCTATTGTAACCTCCGTGTACCCCATTCCGCACGCAACTCCTACATACGGTTTATGTACGCAATTTTTTTCCCTGATACATACCCCCAATTCATGTGTTTACATGTATAATACAATTTAATTTTTAAATCTATAAAAATTAGATCTTTCATATCACATAAAAAATATCACTTTTATTTTTAAACAGTAAAATATACTCTCTTTGATATGTGTTACGCGATGGACTAAGAAAACTCATGGTTGGACTTAAAGTGCTCAACCAAAAGGCTAGTGGTTGTGCAACTTTCGTTCGGAGCAATTATAGTGATTACTGTTATCCACAAAATTGGTTGTAGAATTATCAATGAAGAAGTACAATTTTAAAACTTAAGGTTATTAAATTGCTTTCTATTTTTGAAAAAAATTAGACATTTACTCTTAAAATTATCATACTCATGCTGTCGTTTTCAATAGTGGTCATTCATTCTTTTTGAAATAGTGATAAAGTTGTGACTAAATATAATTCTTTGCAGTTGTATGATGGTTTTTAAATTCAACACAATATATTTTTAAAATGTTTTCTATAAATATTGAGTTGTCTAAAATAGCTAACAGGGATGGGGTCGTTCTTAAAGGCTTTCTTCACGTAATTGACTCACATTCAAGGCTCATACCATAGCCGTCAGATTTTACAATTATATATATATATATTTTACAGCATCAAACTATATATATATATATATATATATATATATATATATATATATATATATATATATATATATATATATATATATATATATATGCAGAATTACTCTCCTGAAAAGCTTTCTCACTACTTTCCCTTTTTATATTCTACAAATGATTTCTATGAAGAAAACCACCCAGCTGCAATTAGAAAGAATCTTCAACAGATTCTTATGGTATGGAAAGAGGAAATAAATTCATTGGGCTTCTTGGCAGAAGGTGGCTAAGCCTAACTGAGCTGGTGGATTAGGCTTCAAGGGTCTTAAGCGGCTTTCTCAAATCAATCACTATAAGCTTTGGATTAAGTTCAAATCTCAAAGCTCCCTTTGGGCTAAATTCATGAAGGGTAAGTATTGTAGGGAGGTCCATCCCTTCCAAACCACTAGGAAAATGGGTGACTCCAAACTCTGGGTCTGCATGCTTAAAGTCCAACACCTGGTAGACACAATATTTCCCTGGGAATTGGGCAGAGGGGAGGTGTCCTTCTGGCTGATGACTGGCTGAGGCCTGCTTAACCTGATGCTCCTAATCTGCAGCTCAAGGTGGCTTATTGCTGGGGTTGATGGCAATTGGTTTATCCTTACTCTTACTTCTCTTCTCCAAGACTCCTCTATTAAGCTTATTTCTTCTATTCCTTTCAACACCAGCAAGGCTGACATAATTGCTTGGTCTTCCTATGAAAACCAAAGTTTGTCTAAAGAAATCTATTCTAGACTCTTTCAATGGGACAAGGCCCCTTGGGGGGAGCTCATCTGGAGTAACTATCTGTCCCCCTCTATGTCCTTTTTCTGTTGGAAGCTCCAGCACCAAATTGTTTCAACTGATGATATCTTAAAGTTGAAAGGCTTGAGGGGCCCTTCTTGCTGCAGATTATGTAGGAGTAATGAGGAGACCATTCCTCACTTATTCTTTGAATGGTTTTCTCTCAATAGGTCTGGGCTTTATTTACTCAGCATCTCAACCTCAACCTGTTTCACCTTACTTGGCACAACATATTTCTCTGCTGGAAGGGTTGGAGTGAGGCTAAGGTGGGGTTGCTCCCCTTTATCATTACTTAGTTCATTTGGATGAGCAGAAACTGATGCTTGGATGAGCAGAAACTGTTGCATGAAAAATATATACGGTTTTTGCTATATAATTTTACCCATTTTTGGTGATATTGTACTTTTAAAAAAGGTATTTTCATGATTTGTTACATGTATGATGATTTTAGGTGATTGGAGGGAAAAGAAGAGAAAATGAACAAATTCGGAGCAAAAAGGAGCATAAAAGAGGAAAACAGGTTCTGGCGCCGCCGGCGCCATTTTCCAGAGAGATCTGTAATTTAATGGCACAATAGAGCGCTGCCGGCGCCCAAAGTCGGTGGAATTCAAATTTAAAGAGTTTTGGCGACTTTTTGAAGGGATGCCTATGGAAACTCTTGGGATTTTGTTCCTAACTTATAAGCAACTGTTTTTAGACGAAAATTGGGGGGGGGGGCTCTCTTGTTTTCTCTTGCTCTCTCTTGGTGGTCTTGATGTGTGTTAAGCGTTAGGGTTTAGGAGAAGAGTGTGTAGAAGTGAGGATCTGAGAGGAATTCTTCTCTAAGGAGTGAAGGAGAAGAAGTAAAGTAAGAGATTGCTTCTTCCTTTCCATTCTAAAGAGGTAATTAAGTGTTGTAAAGAAGAGATAAAATGATTCAAAGGAACTTTAAGGAAATTGCATTGGGGAAGAGAAAGAGATAAGTTGTATTTTCTTTTGTGGTTTGTATGACTTTTCTTTTATATATAAAATTCATGTTTTATTATATCTTCTTCATGAATTCTGAGTAGTCACCTTTGTCTTTCTTCTTACATAGAGATGTGATGATGGATTGATGTGGATTTGAGGTGCTTTTAATGGATTGAAGAAATTGTGATGGATTTTCATTTCGAACTTAATTTACTTTTTGATTTGGCCAATTGAATTGTTAAAATATGTTGTTGAATATTGACCACAAGAAAATATATTGTAAAATTCATACCAATTTCATATGAAATTACACTTTAAAGAAAGGTATTTTATGTGTTTTATTGCAGGAATGAAGATTTATAGGTGCTGAAAGCAAAAAGAGCAAAAAGGCGCGAATCTGGAGCAAAAAGCACTAAAAATGATGAAAATTGAACTGTCCCGCCGACGGCGAGATTTTCCCGAAAGTTTTAATATATTATGACAGAGTCCATCGACGACGAGATCGAGCCCGCCGACAGCGAGCCTTAACGGTTAGCCTTGCTTCTAGAAGCCCGCCGACGCTGAGATCGAGCCCACCGACGGTGAGATAGTTGATTCAAGTCAAATACGATGAATCTGGACGCATTTTGAAGAGGTACTTAAGCAACCTTTGGAAATTTGACTCCTTCTATAAATAAGAGATGATTTTATGTATTAAGTGTGTCATTTGAGTGTCAGTAAGTGTCAAATTAGTGTTTCCTTTTGTAGTAAGAGTTAGTGTTTATTGTCTTGGTGAGTTCTGAGTGTGTTATACAAGAAGGAAGAGTCAAAGGAACTTGAGGAATTTGCTTGGGGAGAAGAATTGAAATAAGTATATTTTTTTATTGTTTTATAACTTTAAATGAAATCCAAAATCTGTGTTATTATTCCCATGCGTTATGAGTAGTTTTCTTTGTCTTTCTCCTTATTATTAAGATTTTGTGAAATTAAGAATTAAAATGAGTTGTGCCTAATAATATCAAAATAGAGATTGTGATAATCTTTTACTTAAATCGTAATTTACTTTCAATTTGGCCAATTGAATTGTTAACATATGTTGAATTATCAACTATAGTAAAGATTACATCCAAGATTCAGGGAATTCAAAAGTCTTGGAAGGAGAGTGCAAATAAATAGGGAAATATTAATTATCGGGCGAAGAATTGAATATTTTAGTGTGGCAGACTAAAATCTTCAATTTGGTCCTATTGTTTGGGAGCTGAAATGTAGATGTTAGCCCTCGGAGTGAGGGGAACGTGGGAGCTACGAAGTGGCGGCCGGTATCCTCCCAGCCTAGCCACAGATTCAGTAACCAAACATAGGATTAGTTAATGTTCTTTGCACCTGGACCAAAGGGTAAAGAACAGGAATGCTCCTATTTGACATAATATAATTCTAAACTCATTTAATTATTTATTCACCTAATCCTCTTAAGAAGGAGAAAGATACTTTTCTAAATTGACTTATATAATTTGTCTTTTAAGTATTAGTTTTAATTTTAAGCGTTCTTCAATTTTCGTATATTATACTAAAATAGATTAGTATTATGCTGTTACTAAAAATTAGTCTTTAATTCTCTAACTTCCCTGTGGGATCGATATCTAGGACTCCAATAGAGCCCTTTATTACTTGAACGATACGTATACTTGCGTTGATTAAAAGGGGAGGGAGTGCAATTGCTATTATACTTTGAAAAACATTTACAACTTAATAATAAGCTTAACAATTATATACATCCTTCTAATTATTACCCTACTCTCCCCCGAGGCTGAATTCTTATATTTGCAGTCGGAGACCAAGTTTTTGGCGCCATTGCCAGGAAAGTAAAGTAATTATTCAATTATATATATATATATATATATATATATATATATATATATATATAATTACTAGAGTAACAGACTATTTTATTTTTTAGTTGTGTATGCGTAAATTTGGAACCGAAAGTTTAATACCTTACGATTCAGAATTAGAGCGCACTATTAAAAGAATTAGAAAACAAAAAAGAGAAATCATAAAATTAAATCAAATGGAAAATAATCCAGAAATTGAAAATATAAACCAACCAAGACCTTTGAAAGATTATGCTAACCCTACATTAGATGAAATTCACTTAACTATTCAAAACCCTGATGTAGCGGCTAACTCATTTGAGCTTAAACCTGCAATTATCCAAATGGTACAGAATAATCAATTTAGTGGTTCACCAAATGAAGATCCTAATTTACATCTTGCGAGTTTTTTAGAGTAATGTGCTACTTTTAGATATGATGGAGTATCTAATGACGCCATTAGACTTAGGCTATTTCTTTTTTTTTAAGGGATAAGGCTAGGATGTGGTTAAATTCATTAGCACCTGGATCAATTAAAACTTAGGGAGAATTATCACAAAAATTTCTATCCAAATATTTTCCTCCCTCAAAAACTGCAAAACTTAGAAATGATATAACTTATTTTAAACAGTTTGACGGAGAATCAATATATGAAGCTTGGGAGAGATTTAAAGATCTTCTTAGGAAATGCCCACACCATGCATTACCAGATTGGTTAATTATACAAACTTTTTATAATGGTTTAGTAGGATCTCTTAGATCGATCATTGATGCTGCTGCTGGAGGTTCATTAATGTCAAAATCTTTTAATGAAGCTTATTCATTAATTGAAGAAATGGCTACGGATAATTTTCAATTGCCTTCTGAAAGGTTAAATCCTAAAAAAATAGCCAGTGTACATGACTCTGATGCAATATCTATGTTAGCTTCTCAAATTGCTGCTATATCTAAGACATTAGATCATTTTGGAATGAATTATTCTCCTAATATAACATAAGAAAATTTAACTGGACAACTTATAGATGCTCAATCTTCATATGAAACTATAAATGCTGTTAACAATAGACCCAATAATCCTTATGCAAATTATTATAACCGTGGGTGGAAAAATCATCCAAATTTTAATTGGAATAACAATTCTGCTAATCGGCAATGGATGAACAATTCAGTAAAACCAGTAGGAAATCCTTCTAACCAAGGAAATTCTAATTTTAAACCTTCTTATCCGCCTGGATTTAATAATAACTATCAATATAAGGATAAGAAGTTATCTATGGAAGAATTAATATTAAATATGGGTCAACATTTACATAATCAAGGTAATCAGTTACAAATTCAAGGAAATCAATTACAAACTCAAAGCACAACAATTAAAAATATTGAAACTCAACTTGGACATATCGCTACTGCACTTAATAATAGAAGCCCTGGAACTTTTCCGAGTAATGTGGAAATAAATCCTACAGATCAAGGAAAAGAACAAATTAAAGCGATACAGTTACGAAGTGGAAAAGAGTTAGAAACAAGAATACAGAAAGAAACAGAAAGTCAGAATGAGGAGGTTGTAATCGAAAAAGAAAATGATCAGAAAGATCAAAATCTAGAAAATTCATTGATACCTATGAAAATTTCTGTAGAAAAACCACCACCACAATTTCCTCAGCGACTAAGGCAACATAAAAAAGTTAAGCTATTTTCTAAATTTCTTGAAATTTTGAAGAAATTAACGGTAAACATTCCTTTTGTAGAAGCATTGGAACAAATGCCTAATTATGTGAAATTTGTGAAGGATATTTTAAATAAAAAAAGAAAATTCACAGATAATGAAACTGTTGTACTTAGTGAAGTGTGTAGTGCAATTATTCAAAAAAAGCTACCTGAAAAATTAAAAGATCCTGGTAGTTTCACTATACCTTGCGCTATTGGAGAAAATTTTTTTTGGAAAAGCATTATGTGATTTAGGAGCCAGCATAAATCTAATGCCTCTATCAATCTTTAAAAGATTAGGATTAGGAGAAGCCACACCTACTTCAGTAACTCTTTAGTTAGCTGATCGTTCTGTTACATATCCTAAGAGAGTTATTGAAGATGTGTTAGTAAAAGTGGATAAATTTATCTTCCCAGTAGACTTTATTGTCTTAGATATGGAGGAAGATAAAGAAATACCCATAATATTAGGAAGACCCTTCTTAGCTACTGAAAAAGTTATGATTGATGTTCAAAAAGGAGAATTAACTATGAGAGTAAACGATCAAAAAGTTACATTCAACATTGCAAAATCAATGAAATATCCTGCTATAGAAAAATATGATGAATGTTTTCGAATGGAAATTATTGATCAGCTACAAAATGAACATTTTAAAGAATACTTTGAAGAAAAACTCGAAATAGAAGATACTAACTTAATTGAAGAAATAAACAATGAAGAATTAGAATATATACAGAAAAGATTTGAATTGTTGGATAATACAGAAAATGCAAAAAATAATATAGTTCCGTCAATTATTAAACCTCCTGAACTTGAATTAAAAATCTTACCTACCCATTTGAAATATGCTTATTTAGGTAACTCTTCAACTTTACCAGTTATTATATCAGCAGAATTAAATGAATCACAAGAGTAAAAACTTTTGGAAACATTAAAAAAATATAAGAAAACTTTTGGCTGGACTTTAGCAGATATTAAAGGAATTAGTCCTTCAATCTGTATGCACATAATTATTTTAGATACTGAACACAAACCAAGAGTTGATCCCCAAAGGAGATTAAACTCGATTATGAAAGAAATTTTAAAATGGTTAGATAATGGTATTATATATCCGATTTCTGACAGTGCTTGGGTAAGCCCAATTCACTGTATTCCTAAGAAAGGAGGAGTGACTGTTAATGCTAATGAAAATAATGATTTAATACCTATAAGACAAGTTACTGGATAGCGTATATGTATTGATTATAGAAAATTAAATGCAGCCACCAGGAAAGATTACTTCCCTTTACCATTTCTAGACCAAATGTTGGATAGATTAGCCAAACATAAATATTTTTATTTTTTAGATGGATATACCGGTTATCATCAAATTCCTATTTCTCCTAAAGATCAAGAAAAAACTACATTTACCAGTCCTTATGGAACATTCGCTTTTCGAAGAATGCCTTTTGGATTATGTAATGCACTTGCAACATTCCAGAGATGTATGATGTCTATATTTAGCAAATTAATTGATGATGGAATGGAAGTATTTTTGGATGATTTCTCTGTATTTGGAACATCATTTGACGTATGCTTGAGTCACCTAGAAAAAGTCTTAGAAGTATGCGAGAAAACTAACTTAGTTCTAAATTGGGAGAAATGTCAATTTATGGTTGCAGGAGGAATTGTATTAGGGCATAAAATTTCGGAAAAATGGCATGGAAGTAGATCCTGCAAAAATTCAAGTTATAGCTAAATTACCACCTCCTACTACAGTAAGAGGGCTAAGAAGTTTTCTTGGACATGACGGTTTTTACAGACGCTACATAAAAATTTTTTCAAAAATTACTAAACCTCTATGCCAACTTTTAGAAAAGGACAAGAAATTTGAATTCACAACAGAATGCTTAAATGCTTTTGAATTAATAAAAGACAAATTAATTACAACACCTATAATAGTTTCCCTTGATTGGGAGAAACCATTTGAACTTATGTGTGATGCTAGTGATTATAATATAGGATCTGTTCTTGGACAAATATATGATAAAATTTTTAAAGTCATATACTATGCTAGTAAAACTCTCAATAATGATGAAATCAACTATACAGTTACAGAAAGAGAATTATTAGCAATTGTTTATGCTTTTGATAAATTTAGATCTTACCTAATTAGAACTAAATATATTGTGCATACTGATCACTCTGCTATTAAATATTTAATGCTAAAGAAGGAGACCAAACCAAGATTAATCAGATGGATATTATTAATGCAAAAATTTGATTTCGAAATCATTAATAAAAAGGGAACTGATAATTAAATTACAGATCATTTATCAAGACTAGAATATAATGAATTATCTGACACTGATAATGAAATTTCAGACCATTTTCCTGATGAACAGCTTTATAATATAAATGAATGGAAAATACCTTGGTATGCTGATATAGTAAATTATATTGTAATATTTTACCACTCACGCTAACTTTACAACAACAAAAAAATTCATTCATGATGCTAAAAATTATTTTTGGGATGAGCCAAATTTATATAAGCAATGTAAGGATTTAATAATTAGAAGATGTGTACCTTATGAAGAAATTGAACAAATCATTCAAAAATGTCACGATTCTGAATTTGGAGGGCATTTTGGAACAGATAAAACTGCTTACAAAATTTTGCAATCTGGATTTTATTGGCCTACTCTTTTTAAGATGTTTATAGATATATCAAAACTTGCGATAAATGCCAACAAGTAGGTAATATATCTAGAAGAAATGAAATGCCTCTAAATTTTATATTAGAAGTTGAAATTTTTTATGTTTGGGGATTAGATTTTATGAGACCATTTATACCTTCATTTGGAAACTCATATATATTAGTTGCTGTTGATTATGTTTCTAAATGAATTGAAGCACAAGTCTTACCTCGATGTGATGCTAAGAGTGTTTCAAAATTTTTAATGAAAAATATTTTGACAAGATACGGAATGCCGAGAGTGATTATCACTGACGGAGGATCCCATTTTAGGAACAAATATATTCACAAATTAGTAGAAAAATTCAACATAATTCATAAAATTTCAACTGCTTATCATCCACAAACCAGTGGATTAGCTGAAGCTTCTTATCGAGAAATTAAACAAATTTTAGTAAAAACTGTAAACCTAAATCGATCAGATTGGTCTACAAGACTAGATACTGCATTATAGGCATACAAAACTGCTTATAAAACTCCGATTGGAATGACTCCTTACAGAATTTTATATGAAAAAACTTGTCACTTACCAGTTGAAATAGAGCACAAAGCGTATTGGGCGATTAAAGAATTTAATTATAATTTAAAAGAAGCTGGTGAGAAGAGATTATTACAGTTGAATGAATTAGAAGAATTAAGAAATGAATCTTACAATAACGATAGAATCTATAAAGAGAAAATGAAATTATGGCATGATACGAAGATTAACCAGAAAAATCTTGAGCCAGGACAAGAAGTTTTGCTTTATAATACAAGATTAAAATTATTTCCTGGAAAATTGAAATCTCGATGGTTAGGACCTTTCACTATAACTCAAATATTTACTTACGGAACTATAGAAATTGAAGATCCAAAAACTAAAATTTAAAGTAAATGGACATTGATTAAAACCATATTTTAAAGGAAGAAGATCAAATTTTAAAGAGGTTTTATTGTTCAGTCAACCTGATTAACAACTAGAATAGGTCGGGCTGACGACGTTAAACAAAGCGCTTTATGGGAGGCAACCCATAGTAATCTTAAATTATAGTTTATTTACTTGGTTTACTGATAATTATAGTATAAATGAATTCTACTACTCATTTATTTTTATAATCATCACAATATTAAGATTAACAAAAGAAATTAAATTTTTTTGGAACAAAAGCGAAAATGGGCAATTTTGCCTTAGCCCACCGACGGCGAGATCGACGCCGCCGACGGCGAGATTTGCGCGCCATTAATCAGTTTAAAATTATAACTATCCCACCGACGTCAAGATCATTACCGCCGACGGCGAGACTGGTACTAGAGCAGTTTTAGGGAGTTATCTTGGCTGTTTCAGGCGATTCTAAGTGTTTTTCTCTATATAGGACGTCTAAACCTCAATTTTTTTACATTCTACTTCCTAGAATTGACTATAAACTCCACCAAAACAAGAAATTATGGCATCCAATCCACTTGAAATCACGAAATCCCAAGTGTACAATAGGAGAAAGTTCGTCAGTTATGAAACACAGCGGATATTCAACAAGGTTATGACGAAAAAGCGATTGATTAAAGAAAGAGGATTCGTTAATAGAGGAGCAGAGAATTCGACAACATCTATTGAAGAGATGATTATTAGACGACGTTGGGAGGTATTATGCTATACCACTTCTGCGGTAGTTATCTCTATAGTCAAGGAATTCTATTCCAATCTTCATGGAATCAACAACGGAAGCGTACTTGTACGAGGCAGATGGATAACTTTCACTCCTTCAAGAATTAATGAGTCGTATTCAATTGAGAATACACCTGTTTGCCACTATTCAAATTTCATCCCTACAAGATACAATATGAATGAGATTTACCGATATTTGACTGATGAACAAGAAGATTGGGAAATGCGAGAAGAAGGGTATGTTAGTTTTTCTGCATCACTTCTTAACCCCGTCTCTAAGCACTGGCACTTCTTTATTTCCTCAAAATTATTACCCACTATGAGGATAAATAAAGTCTCTAAAGAATGTGCAATTTTGAATTATTGTATTCAAACTGGATTACCCATCGACATTGGAACTATTATTGTGAAGTCTGCCTTAGGCCTAATTGTACATTGATCTATTCACGGGCTCGGACATCCTTCAACAATATTCGCATTATGTAGTCAATACCAAGTTTCTTACGAAGCTTGGGAAAATGTACTATTTCCTTGGAAACCATTAGATCCGACTGATATGTTTCCTACTTTGGATAACGATAATGAGACAGCCATTATTACGGATCAAGCATCTCAAAACAATCCTTCAATCAGGCCCTTGACTGATAGAACTAACATGATCTTTCGAAAACTTAAAGGATTGGAGAATGAAATACAAAATGTGATGAATTCTATTAACAATATCTCTGATTTATTTGATCACATTGACTGGAGATTGAAAGAGCACTTTGATCATTCAGGACATCTGGAGGCTAGTTTTATACGACTTTTTAGAAGGAAGGGATGGATTGAAGAAGATTCTACCGAATAATTCCCTTTCAGGCCTTTCTATAATCTGTTCGTGCATTTACGTTCTATTGGAAATTCAGAGAAGAATTAAGTTCAGATCTTGATGAGTAGAAGATATTCATGCGTACTTATTTGTGTGTGATTGCTTGAGTTTAGTTTTTATATGCACTTTTTATAGTTAATCTCAGTTTAGATATGATTATGTGTTATCTGTTTAGTCTCAGCGTTTTGAGTATTGTACTGTGGATTGCGACGCTGAATTGTGTGTGTGTTAAGATTTTTTTTCAAAGCAAATTGTTAGTGATGTAAAGTGTGTACTTTATAATCACCTGAATTTCATATATAAAGTTATAATGTTTTGTGTTGTGTAAATTTATATGTTAAAATAGAATCTAATCATGATAAAGTATAGTTAATAAAGTGACCGGACATAAAACAAGGCTTAAAATGAATTTAAAATATTATAAATCTTAAAAAAAAAATTTAAAAATTTGAAAACCTCGTCGACAGTGAGATCGATCCCGCCGACGGCGAGATTTCTAGAAACTTATGGCCTATTTAATTAATTAGCTTGCAGACGGCGAGAAACTTCTCGCCAACAGCGAGATTGCGTAAAACACTATATTTTGACCGGTCAACCGTCACTATTCATCATCCCCTTCTTCAAAACTTCGAAAAGCTGACCTAGGGCTTGATAGATCACAGATTTGGTGCAGTTTCAACACATTTTGACACAGGATTTCGTCTTCCCTTGGTAAGAGCTTCCCTCCTATGTAAAAATTTTTGATTTTCACCATGAATTTCTCCCACATTGAGGAATTTCGGAAAATTTGAAAATGTGGTGAAAAGATTTGGGAGAAGTTCATGGAACTTGATTTAGAGTGATTTTAGTCATCTTTGGAAGCCATTTTAGTAATATTTTGAAGATTAGTTAAGATTTTTATAAATTTGATAGATCGAAAAAATGGCTCCGCAACAAAAGAGGCGAATGGATTATGATGAGACACGATTTGTAAGTGCTCGACGCAGTCAAGATATTTCCACAATGTCCAAGCAAGGAAGTGCATTCAAGATCGAGTATTTAAGAATCCAGGAGGAGAAATTGAATGAATTATAAAAGAAAGGAGGTGGGAAAATTTATGTTACACCACAAATAGAGCTGCAGTGGAAGTAGTGAAGGAATTTTATGCCAACTTAATTGAAATAGAAGATGCACCAATAAAGGTTAGAGGATTTTTAGTTGATTTCAATGTTGCAAGAATCAATTATTTCTACGAAGTACGTGACTCATAAACCAGCGAGTATGATACTTTTGAAACAATGGAAGGACCGCTGGAAGAAGTAATCAACTCTCTCACTGATGGGAAAGGAGTTTGGAAAATCAAGCAGCGTGAACGGGTAAACTTCCCTCTTTCTATGCTAAATGTAACATCTAAGGCTTGGCACTATTTTATTTGTTCTACCTTGTTACCCTCCTATCACTATAGTGAAGTAACAAGAGATAGAGCAGTTCTGAATTTCTGTATTCAGAACCAAAGAAGTATTGATGTGGGAAATATTATTTATAAGAATGTATTAGCCACTGTAAGAAGTGAGAGTGGAGGAGGACTAGGGCATCCTGGTCTAATTTATGCACTATGCCAATCATCTGGGGTAGAGGCAAGAGATGATGAGGAATGGGTAGAACCTATGAAACCCATTACCCAGGGTAATATAAAGACTTATGAATCCCATGAAGGATGGAGATCTGGAACTAGGAGTTATGTACCTTCAACTAGTAGGGATATTCCTTCCACCAGTTATGATCCTCCTACTTATAGTTCTCCTACCCTTCATGATTTGATGAATGAAATGACCCTGCAGCGGAAGAGTTTTGAAAAGAT
Source organism: Papilionanthe hookeriana x Papilionanthe teres (assembly GCA_022702705.1). Lineage (NCBI taxonomy): Eukaryota > Viridiplantae > Streptophyta > Magnoliopsida > Asparagales > Orchidaceae > Papilionanthe > Papilionanthe hookeriana x Papilionanthe teres. The sequence continues at coordinate 95,692,365 of CM040431.1, read as the reverse complement.
TGAGGAAAAATTGGAGCATATTGATCAGATAATTGGAGGATTAGAGCGAAGGAATGATTATGACAGTGATTATCTCCAGAGACATTCTGAGTTTGAGATAGCTTGTTATGATGCTGAGAATCGTTACAGGAGAGGAGAACTTGATGTTATATTTCTTGAGTGCCCCCGCTACAGTCATTACCAGCCTACTCCACCCGCTGATCAAGGAAACGACGATATAATTTGGGACTTTGATGCAAAAGATTAGTTTCTATGTTTATTTGTTTAATTATGTGACTTATAAACTTTGATTATTATGATGTTATGATTGATTGTATGTTTTTCTTAAAGCTTTAATATTAATGTTTAGTTTATGAACTTGATTGTGATGTGGTGTAGAACTTTTTAAATATTGTTGTTAAAGTTATATAGTTTGTAAATTTTGATATTTCAGACTTTTATTGTAACCTTAAATTGAAATAGTCATTTGTGTATGTTTAGCATTAGACTAAATATAAGTTGTGATAGTGTTTTGTACTTATTTTGAAACTTCTTTACCTAACAATTTCTTTGATATTATATATGTGTAGAAAGTTTTTACCAGTACAGGTAATTAAGTGATGAAGAGAACCTGCAGAACTTCAAAATGAAAAAATACCTAAAGCACGAAGGTATGATTTAAATATATAGTTTATTTTCTTTTCACCCCATAGAGATAGATAGAAAAATTTAAGTTTGGGGGAGGAAAAAATACAAATTTAATTATTAAATTATTCTCAATTTTTATTTTCAAAAATTATTATAGAATGATTATCTATAGTAATTTTAATTCAGTAAACTAGAATTAATTTATTTAATTTTTATAGAAAGTTAAAGAGAAATACTTTTAATGATTAACTAGATTTTGTAGATTAAGAATATTTAGTATAAGAGAATAAGAATATAGTTAACTATTTAAAGTAAGGAAAACTATATTTTCAAATATAAAAGTCTTAGTTATTTGGTTGAGAAAGAAAAGATTGAAACTCAATGAAGTAAAAACTTCGAAATACATATAAGAGAAGAAAATGTTTCCAGTTTCAAATTTAGGAAGAGGAAAATGAAGTTCAAAATTATTAACAGGCTAACCAAAAATAGTGATCCTCACTTTAAAAAGAAAAAAAAGGGAATTAAAAATCAATCTAGAATATATATATATATATATATATATATATATATATATATATATAGTGAGGAGAAGCTTCAGGAAATGCCTTATAAAAAATTGGCTTCATTTGAATCAACCTAAAGGGTAAAATTCAGTTACATTTCTGAACTTATATATATAGATTAGTATTTCACTAAGTAGTGCTTTCATGAAACTCCTATCATCTAAATATCTTAAGTAATTTAATATTGGAAAATATAGTCATTCTTGAAATAAATAAGAAACTAGAAATCTTAAACTTGATGACTAAATAAGCTTATCTCTACAAACTTGATTTAATTATTTAAAAATATTTCTAGAAAACTTTACTATAATATTTATTTGAATCAAATTCATAGTAATTCTGAATTAAAACTTTACTACAAATAATCATTACTTTTATGTAGTATCTAGATTACTTGAGGACAAGTAATAGTTAAGTTTGGGGGATTTTGACCACAAGAAAATATATTGTAAAATTCATACCAACTTCATATGAAATTACAATTTAAAGAAAGATATTTTCTGTGTTTTATTGCAGGAATGAAGATTTATAGGTGCTAAAAGCAAAAAGAGCAAAAAGGCGCGAATCTGGAGCAAAAAGGACTAAAAATGATGAAAATTGAACTGTCCAGCAGACGTCGAGATTTTGACCGCTGACGGCGAGATTTTCCAGAAATTTTTTAATATATTATGACAGAGCCCGCCGACGGCGAGATTTTCCCAAAATTTTTTAATATATTATGACAGGGCCCACCGACGGCGAGATCGAGCCCGCCGACAGCGAGCCTGAACGGTTATGCTTGCTTCTAGAAGCCCGCCGATGGCGAGATCGAGCCCGCCGACGGCGAGATTGTTGATTCAAGCCAAATACGATGAATCTGGATGCGTTTTGAAGAGGTGCTTAAGCAACCTTTGAAAATTTGACTCCTTCTATAAATAAGAGACAATTTTATGTATTAAGTGTGTCATTTGAGTGTCAGTAAGTGTCAAATTAGTGTTTCCTTTTGTAGTAAGAGTTAGTGTTTATTGTCTTGGTGAGTTCTGAGTGTGTTATACAAGAAGGAAGAGTCAAAGGGACTTGAGGAATTTGCTTGGGGAGAAGAATTGAGATAAGTATATTTGTTTATTATTTTATAACTTTAAATGAAATCCAAAATCTATGTTATTATTCCCATGCGTTCTGAGTAGTTTTCTTTGTCTTTCTCCTGGTTATTAAGATTTTGTGAAATAAAGAATTAAAATGAGTTGTGCCTAATAATATTAAAATAGAGATTATGATAATCTTTTACTTAAATCGTAATTTACTTTCAATTTGGCCAATTGAATTGTTAACATATGTTGAATTATCAACTATAGTAAAGATTACATCCAAGATTCAGGGAATTTAAAAGCCTTGGAAGGAGGGTGCATAAATAGGGAAATATTAATTATCGGGCGAAGAATTGAATATTTTAGTGTGACAGACTAAATTCTTCAATTCGGCCTATTGTTTGGGAGCTGAAGTGTAAATGTTAGCCCTCAGGCGAGGGGAACGTGGGAGCTCTGAAGTGGCAGCCAGTATCCTCCCAGCTTAGCCACAGATTCAGTAACCAAACATAGGATTCGTCAATGTTCTTTGCACCTGGACCGTAGGGTAAAGAACAGGAATGCTCATATTTGGCATAATATAATTCTAAACTCCTTTAATTATTTATTCACCTAATCCTCTTAGGAAGGAGAAAAATACTTTTCTGAATTGACTTATATAATCTGTCTTTTAAGTATTAGTTTTAAGTTTAAGCGTTCTTCAATTTTCGTATATTATACTAAAATAGATTACTAATCTACTGTTACTAAAAATTAGTCTTTAATTCTCTAACTTCCCCGTGGGATCAATATCTAAGACTCCAATAGAGCCCTTTATTACTTGAACGATACGTATACTTGCGTTGATTAAAAGGGGAGGGAGTACAATTGCTATTATACTTTGAAAAACATTTACAACTTTATTAAGCTTAACAATTATATACATCCTTCTAATTATTACCCTACTCTCCCCCGAGGCTGAATTCTTATATTTGCAGCCGGAGGTCAAACATTAATTCTGAAAAGATTTAATGTTCTACAACAATAATGAAGAATCCATTCAATTTCCATAAACGAATTGCGTAGTTCATGGGAATTGAGTGCAAATAAATAGGGAAATGTGTTTTGATGGACTTCAATTTGGAGATTTCAGGGTGACAGGCTGAGATCCCCAAATTGGTTCAAAGATTAGTAACTAAACTCGAAGGTTAGCCTTCAGGTGAAGGGTGAGTGGGAGCTACGTGGTGAGAGCCGGTATCCTCCCAGGCTAGCCTTAGATTTAGTGACTAAACTTGGGATATGTCAATGTTCTTTTCATGCTTAGAAGAGGGGATACTTTTTTAAGGGTAAAGAAACATTTATGCTCTTATTTGGCACAATAACATAGATATTTGTTCCATATCATCCACAAATCACTTTCTCATTGTAAGAGGAAATATAATATTCTCATATATCAAAAAACCTTTCAAATACATAGTTTAGTGTGTCTGTTAGTAAATTTTGTTTTCAAAGTTTTTAGAAGTAATTGAAGTTTAATTAATTGTTACTGTTTTCTGCATAGTGGTAGTAGAAGTAAGTTTTAAACTTTAAGTGCAATTTGAGTATAAGATTTCAGTGCTATATTATATATTGTGAACAACTTTCTTCTATTTCATACTTCCCTGTAGGATCGATAACCAAGGCTCCATTAGAGCTCTGTATTACTTAATATGATACATATACTTGCGTTGAGTGCTTAGACTTTACAAAATCAAAATAAATATATAAATTTGAGTTCATAAATTCTTGCATATATATAAGTCCCGCATCAAGTTTTTGGCGCCATTGCCCGGGAAGGTAACGAAGTAACTAAGTAAGTAAGTAAGAAAGTATAAATGATATTTATTGATAATATAGTAACAGAAAACCTTTACTTTGTAGTGTGTAATTGTGTGTTTGTTTACTTTTTAAAAGTATTTGTTTGATTGTATATGCGTAGTAGTGGATCTATAGGTTTAGTGCCTTACAATTCGGAGTTAGAGCGTACTGTCAGAAAGATTAGAAAACAACAAAAAAAATTGAAAATCCTTGTAAAATGGCGAATAATCAAGATAACTAGAGAAATGATCTTGGAAATTTGCCAAGACCTTTAAGAGATTATGCTAACCCAACAGCAGACAAAATTCACATAACTATTTAAAATCCTGATGTTGCTGCTAATTCATTTGAACTTAAACCTGATATTATCCAAATGGTACAAAATAATCAATTCAGAGAAACACCTAATGAGGATCCAAATTTAAATCTCGCTAGTTTTTTAGAACTATGTACTACTTTTAAATATGACGGAGTGTCTAATGATGCTGTCAGACTTAGACTTTTTCCTTTTTCATTAAGGGATAAAACTAAGGCGTGGTTAAACTCGTTAGCACCTAGATTTATTAGAACTTGGGGAGAATTATCTCAGAAGTTTATATCAAAATATTTCCCTCCATCAAAGAGTGTTAAACCAAGAAATGATATTAGCTTGGGAGAGATTTAATGATCTTCTTAGGATGTGCCTACACATGCTTTACCAGATTGGTTAATTATTCAAACATTTTATAATGGATTAGTGGGATCATTGAGATCTATTATAGATGTTGTTGTTGGTGGATCGTTAATGTCAAAACCTTTTGATGAAGCATACACATGAATTGAAGATATGAATACTAATAATTTTCAATGGCCCTCTGAACGGGTAAATCCCAAGAGAGTAGCTAGTGTTTATGATTCAAATATGATGACTATATTAGTATCTCAAATTGCAGCCCTTTCTAAGAAAATAGATCAATATGGAATGAATTATTCTCAATATTCCTTTTGTTGAAGAATTAGAACAGATGCCTGACTATGCCAAGTTTATGAAGGATATTCTGAGAAAGAAAGGAAAGTTTACAAATGATGAAACTGTTGCACTTTGTGGATAGTGTAGTGCAATTATTCAGAATAAACTTCCGGAAAAACTTAAAGATCCTGGTAGTTTCACTATTCCGTGTGCTATAGGTGAGAAATTTTTCGGAAAAGCTTTATGTGATATGGGAGCTAGTATTAATCTTATGCCTTTATCAACTTTCAAAAGGTTGGGAATAGGAGAAATTTCTCCTACATCTGTGACTCTTCAGTTGGCCGATCGTTCATTACTTACCCTAAAGAAGTGGTAGAAGATGTGTTAGTGAAAGTGGATAAATTTATCTTTCGTGTGGATTTTATTGTACTTGATATGGTGGAAGATAAAGAAATTCCAATCATTTTGGGAAGAACATTCCTTGCTACTGGAAGAGCAGTGATTGATGTTCAAAAGGGAGAATTAACTATGAGAATTAATGATCAAGAGGTGGCTTTTAATATTTTAAAATCTATGAAGTATCCCTCCATGGAAAAAGATAATGAATGTTTTAGGATGAAGTTCTGTGAATATTTGAGAAACGATCATTTTGAAAATATATTTGAAAAAGAATTATAATATGAAAATATGTTTGAAGAAGAAATTGAAGATGAGGAAAATTTAGATAGTAAGAAAAATGAAGATTTAGAGTATGTTCAGGAGAGATTCGAAGTATTAGACACTTGGAAGGTGGAAATAAAAGCTTAATTCCATCTATAATAAAACCTCCTGAACTTTACATGAAAATTCTCCCTAATCAATTAAAGTATATATTTTTAGGAGAATCATCTACCCTGCCAGTTATTGTATCTTTGGAGTTAAACAATTATCAAGAACATAAGTTGTTGGAATCTTTAGAAAGATACAAGAAAGCTTTTGGATGGACTTTGGTAGATATTAAAGGAGTTAGTCCTTCGATTTGTATGCTCAAAATTTTATTAGATGAAGAACATAAACCGAGAGCTGATCCGCAAAGGAGATTAAATCCTATAATGAAAGTAGTTAAGAAAGAGATTTTAAAATGATTGGATGCTGGAATTATTTATCTTATTTCGGATAGTGCTTGGTGAGTCCAATACATTGTGTACCGAAAAAGGGAGGAGTGGCGGTTGAAGTGAATTAATGTAATGAAATTATACCCACCAGACAAATGAATGGATGGCGAATTTGTATTGACTATAGGAAATTAAATGCCGCCACCAGAAAAGATCAGTTTCCTCTTCCTTTTCTCGATCAAATGCTAGATAGACTTGCTGGACATAAGTACTACTGCTTTCTGGATGGATACACTGGTTACCATCAAATACCAATTGCTCCCGAGGATCAAGAAAAGACAACATTTACTAGCCCTTATGGAACCTTTACTTTTCGAAGAATGCCTTTTGGACTGTGTAACGCACCTGCAACATTTCAGAGATGTATGATGTCTATCTTCAGTAGTATGATAGATAATGGAATAAAATTTTTTATGGATGATTTCTCTATATTTGGTACTTCATTTGAAATTTTCCTGGAAAACTTAGCAAACGTTTTGGAGCTCTGTGAGAAAATAAATCTAGTTCTGAATTGGGAGAAATGTCAATTTATGGTTGAAGGAGGAATTGTGCTTGGGGATAAATTTTTTGAACATGGTATGGAGGTCGATCCTACTAAAATTAGAGTGATTGAGAGATTGCCGCCTGACCGCAATTTTTAATATACTTAAAAATATAAGAATTCAACACCACTACTAGAAGATCTAAATCCTCAGCAATAGCGCCAAAAACTTGACTTGGAGCGTAATTTTAATTTTAGTAACAATTATATATTATAATATTTTAATCGTAGAGTTACCTTTAAACTCAAGTATTCGTATCGCTCAAGTAATGCAGGGCTCTAGTGGAGTCTTAGATATCGATCACACAGGGAATATTTCAGAGGCTACAGACTAGGATTATAGAAATCAATTCAGAATCACAACTAAATCGAAATTGTCTATCTGTCACTAATACGCAATCGACAATAATATGAAATTTAAATTAAACTAGTTCTACTAACAATTAACTAATACTACTAAAGTTAAGTTCAAATATATAAGCAAGAATATTTCTCCTTTATTAAGATGTTTAAGTGAATACATAATTAGAATTAGTTTTAAAATGGTGTTGTGCCAAATATGAGCATACCTATTCTTTACCCTTTGGTCCAGGCATAAAGAACATTGACTAATTCTATGCTTGGTTACTGAATCTGCGGCTAGGTGCGGGAGGATAGCGACTCTCACTTCGGAGCTCCCACGTTCCCCTCGCCTAAGGGCTAACAATCTACATTTCAGCACCCAAATGATAGGACCGAATTGAGGATTTTAGCCTGTCACTCTAAAATCTCAAATTCTACACCCGATTATTATTATTTCCCTATTTATTTGCGCCCTCCTTCCAATGACTTTGACCTCCCTGAATATCGGATGTAATCTTTACTATAGTTGTTAAACTAAGTAGATTTTAACTATTCAATTGGCCAGATTGAAAGTAAATAAAGATCTAAGTTAAATATTATCACAACTTATTTAAATCTTTTATGACACATTAATTCTATTTATCATATCACAAAAATATCAAAATAAGGAGAAAGATAGAACAACTACTCAAAATTAATGGAGAGGATGCAATAAAACTTGGATTTCATATGTAAAAGTAAAGTAATACAAACTAAAGTAAAAAAACACAACTTATCTTAAACTTCTCCCCAAGCAAACTCCTTGAAGTTCCTCTGAATCTCTTCCTTTTTTAAAGTACATGGAATTCTCCTTCGAAATGGCAATGCAGAACAGATCGCTCACTTCCCTTCCACTCTTACCATCCTTCAAAGAATTCCTCACAATCTCTATTTGAACTCACTATTTAACACTCACTAATAATAATGAACAGTAGTGGACTCTCTATAGGACACTAAGTAACTATTAGAAATCTCTAATAGTATTTTTTATAGACTCTTAGTGACTTTTAGAGGACTCCAAAAGGACAATTTTTCTGCCTAACTTGGTTCTTTTTAAAGTTGTTGAAGAGTTTCCAAGGGTTTTCCAGGCATCCCTTGGAAAATAGTCCACATTCGACCTATATTGTGAAAGAACTGCTGATCCCGCCGTCGGCGGCCTCGAGCTGCGCCATGGGCGGCCTTCTACAAACAATGCTTTAAATTGACCTCGCCGTCGGTGGCCTAGATCAAATTTTCATATTTTAGTCCTTTTTGCTCCAAATTCGCTCCTTTTTACATATTTTCGCTCCTTTATCCTTAAATATTCATACCTGCAGAAAAACACCAAAAATACCCTTCTTTAAAGTGCATTATCATCAAAATCAGTATAAAATAGGCATGAAAATCTTAACCTTTTTTCCTTGGGTCAAAATCCCGCAAACATAACTATTACTTGTCCTCAAGTAATCTTTAGTACTACATAAGAGTTATGATTCATTGTGGTAACGTTTTAATTTAGAAATACTATAATTTTGATTTAAATAAATATTATAGAAAGTATTCTTAGAAAAATTTTCAAGTAATTAGATTAATTCTGTAGGTATAAGGCTATCTAGTCATCAAGTTTAAGAGTTTTAGTCTTCTATTTCATTTCAAGAATGATTATATGTTGCAATATCAATTCACTTAGAATATTCAGAAGATAGGAAATTCATGAGGAAACTACAAGTAAGAAATTAGCCATAAATATAAGTTCAGAAATGCTTTTAGTTTTCCCTTTAGGTTAATCCAAGTGAAGCCAATTTTTGATAAGGCATCTCCTCAAGCTTCTCCTCACTTACTTTTTTATTTTGGATTATTTTTCAATCTTATTTTTTTCTTTTCTTTTTAGGGAATTTTTTTGAATCCTTTTCTTTTTCTTTCTTTTTCTTTTTTTTTTCTTTTTCTAGTGAGGATTATTATATCTGGATAGCCTGTTAATAATTTTGAACTTCACTCCTCTTTTCCTAAATTTGAAACTTTCAAACATTCTTTACCTTATATGTACTTCATAATTTTAACATTATTGAATCTCAATTTTTTCTTTCTCAACTAAATTCCTAAGATTCTTAATATTTCAAAATATAGTATTCTTTACTTTAAATAGTTAACTATAGTCTTATCCTTTTATACTAAATATCTTAACCTACAAAACTGATTTTCATTACAAAAAATATTTCTTTGAATTTTCTATAATATTTAGATAAAATCTAAACATAGTTATCTGAATTAAATTTTATCACAAAAATCATATTATAATTTTTGAAAATATGTTATTTGAGAACATATAATAGTTAAGATTTTTCTTCCCTCCCCCAAACTTAAAGTTTTCTATAATAGAAATAGTACATGGTGGAAAGAAAAATTCTAAATATAAAACTCATACCTTTGCATTTTAGGTATTTTTGTCTTTTTTGAAATTTGCAGGTTCTTCTCAAAATTTCTAACTTCAACTGACCTGTAATATTTAAAAACCTTTCTACACACACATAACGGTTTATAGAATTTACTGAGGTAATGAAATTTTAAAACAAGTATATAAAACTAAACATCAACAAGTAACTACACAGGACATATGCATTTCACGACACAAAACAAAGAATTTACTATTTTAAACTAAAAAGTTCACAATTACAATTACCATCACAAATATCACAAACATCCAGAATGAAAATGCAAACTGCTAAACCAAACATATATCCCAGAAACAAGCATAGTCCATAGAATACAATAAAAATCAAAATACAACAACAAAAATAAAATAAATAAATACATCACATCACATCATTATCACAAAGATCAATCATCAAAATCCCATACGACGTCCTCATCACCCTGGTCAGCAGAAGGATTGGGCTGATACTGAGTATACCGGGGGCATTCTGGAAAAAATGACATCACGCTCTCCTCTGTAGCATCTGGCCTGAGCATCATAATATGCCATCTCAAAATCAGAGTGCCTCTGAAGATACTCACTATCGTGATCGTGTCTTCTCTCTAACCCTTCAATCCTGTGTTCAATTCTTTCTAATTTTTTATCCAACTGCTCAAAACTCTTCCTCTACAGGGTCATGACATTCATCAAATCATATAAGGTAGGGGGACCAGAGGTAGGAGGATCATAACTAGTAGAAGGAAAGTCTTTACTAGTAGAAGGTGCCTTGTTCCTACTCCCTGTTCTCCATTCCTCATGGGATTCATAAGTCTTTATATTCGCTTTACTAATGGGTTTCATCGGATACACCCATTCCTCATCATCTCTCGCTTCAACTCCAGATAATTGACAAAGTGTATAAATGAGGCCAGGATGCCCTAAATATCCACTTGTCTCACTCTTTGTAGTGGCCATAATGTTCTTATAAATTATTCTCCCCACATAATGCTACGTTGTTACGAATACGAAGTTCGAACCGCTACTATCTCTCGAGACTTCACTTTGATGGTAAGTGGGTAGCGGAGTCGAACAAATGAAATAATGCCATGCCTTAGCAGTGGCATTCATCATGGACAATGGAAAGTTAATCTGTTCTCGATTTTTAATTTTCCAAACTCCTTTCTCATAAGTGAGAAAGTCAATAACATCGATCAACAGACCCTCCATTGTTCCAAATGTTTCATACTCGCTAAAAAAATAGTCTTGAAGCTTGTAAAAAGTGTTACTGAGGTTAGCATTAAAGTCGACAGAAAATCCTCTTACTTGGATAGGCTCATCCTCAAGTTGAGTCAGATTGGAGTAAAACTCTCTCACAACTTTGATAACAGCTTTGTTTGTTGTGTAGCAGAAGTTCTCCCATCCTCCCTCTTTGATAACTCGTTCCACTTCTCCTCTAGGATTTTTGAAACTCGATCTTGGATGCACTTCTTACTTTGAAAGATTGAAGTATACCTCGATTGTGCTTTCTGACCGCTACACAGCAGTTGAGGGGTACAATGTAAATATAATGCGGAGCTTTATAATTATATAAATGTTTAATAAGGTAAAAATAGCAAATGTACCCCTTTTGTATCTATGCAAGTATACGTATCGTTCAAGTAATAAAGGGCTCTAATGGAGTCCTAGATATCGATCCCACAAGGAAGTTAGAGATTAAGAACTAATTTTAGCAGATGTAATTTTTATCTATTATACGGAAATAAAGAGCACTTATACTAACTTCTATTACTTAATTTTTGAATGGAAGATTGCAATTTAGAAAAAGCATCTTTCTCCTTGTTAAGAGAATTAAGTGAGAGGATAAATAAATTAGATAAAATTATATTGTGCCAAATAGGAGCATTCCTATTCTTTACCCTTGGTCCAGGCATAAAGAACATTGACTAATCCTATGCTTGGTTACTGAATCTGCGGCTAGGCTGGGAGGATACTGACACGCCTAAAATATATACGCTTTTTGCTATATCATTTTACTCATTTTTGATGATATTACACTTTAAAGGAAGGTATTTTGTATGTATTTTGGTTTTAGGTACAAGAAATGGTGATTGGAGCAAAAAGAAGTAAAAACGGTGCAATTTGGAGCAAAAACGAGCAAGAAATGAAATTCTGTCCTGACACCTTTTGATAAGACTTTTGATGCATAATCTCTTTTACACATCTTGCATATTTTTGAATGAGATTACACTTTAAAGAAAGGTTAATTTTATGCTTATTTTGTAGGGCTATCTGTTACGAATGTAACGAAACTGAAACGGGGCAAATCGGAGCTGAAACGGAGCCAAACGGAGCAAAATGACGGAGCTGTGCAGGATGGGCTTCGGGGGCGCTCAAATCGGCGCCAGCGGCGCCAGAAGCCCGAGACCACAAAAATAGGGCACCGGCAGCGCCCTATTCAGCGCCGGGGGCGCTCCGAACTGTTGGGATGCGAAATTGGGCGGTTTTTTGCCAAATACATTGAAACTGGACGCTTTTTGAAAGGTTTCTTCATGCACCTCTTGAGAAATTCATCCATACACTATTTTAAACCGAATTTGAAGCCAAGAAAAGAGAGGAGAAGTTAGAAAAATGTATAGAATGATTAGAGATCTTAGAATAGGAGTAGAAATGTAGATTTCTACCCTTTTGGAGTGATTAGAGAGGAGATTTTGAGAGAATTTGTAAGGGATTTCGATAACATTTTATGGATCATCGGGAGGCTTTGTGGGAGAGATCTTTGTCTTTCTTTCAAAGGGAAAAAGCTAAGTATTGTTCTTCATTATCTTATGATTTTGTAAACACTTACCTAGTGGATTTACTTTGGTTACATGAAGTTTTCGTTGTGTTTTGTTCGCGCTTTGTGACGTATCTCTCTTACTTTTTCTTCTTCTTTGGAAATAGTGACATGAGAAGATTATGCCATTATGTTCATTTTACTTTTCATTTGTAATGAGTAGAAATCATGTTTAGGATTTTGTGATGCATGACAGAAGTAATTTAATTATAAATGTGATGATTTTTTACTTTCACTTTATTTACATTACAAAAAGAGCTAATTGTAGTGTTAAAATTCGTTGTAATTGCATTGACCCGAAAGGGCGGTGTAATTCTCAACAAAGTGGAACCACATTCAAATTCCATGGATGGTGAAGTTCATGGGAATTGAATGCAAATAAATAGGGAAATAATATTATAGGGCGTAGAATTGGAGATTCTAGAGTGACAGGCTAAAATCCTCAATTTTGTCCTATCGTTTGGGTGCTGATGTGTAGATTGTTAGCCCTCAAGTGAGAGGAACGTGGGAGCTCCGAAGTGAGAGTCGGTATCCTCCCAGCCTAGCCGCAGATTCAGTAACCAAGAATAGGATTAGTCAATGTTCTTTATGCTTGGACCAAAGGGTAAAGAATAGGATTGCTCCTATTTGGCACATATAATATTAAATGCATCTCATTCCTATACATTATCTATTTCATTACATAAGAATAGTAGTTTTTAATATCTCAAAATTCTCCAAACCAATTCATCCAAAAAGGGTTATCTTTAGAAGTAATATTTGTATTTAGGAGTAGTTATTATCCTTACATATAATCATCTGCATTTAGGAGTAGTTGTTAGAAAAACCACTTATATCACCCTTCCAAACTAAGGTTGTTAGTAGTAGACTAGAATTTGACTAAGAACCTCTTACCTCGCTTCTCGTGGGATCGATAAACAAGACTCCATTAGAGCCCTGTATTACTTAATACGATACGTATCTTGCGTTTGAAATTGTGACTTTACAAAAATCATTATAAATATATAAATCTGAGGTCATAAATTCTTACATATAAAAAAGTCGCATTAGATACCGGCTCTCACTTTGGAGCTCCCACGTTCCCCTCGCGTGAGGGCTAACATCTACACTTCAGCTCCCAAACAATAGGACCGAATTGAAGATTTTAGTCTGGCACACTAAAATATTCAATTCTATGCCCGATAATTAATATTTCCCTATTTATTTGCACCTTCATTTCAAGGCTTTTGAATTCCCTGAATTTTGGATGTAATCTTTACTATAGTTGATAATTCAACATATTTTAACAGTTCAATTGGCCAGATTGAAAGTTAATTAAGTTTTAAGTAAAAGATTATCTCAATATTTATTTGATATTTAAGGCACAACTAATTCAAATTTCCATTTCACAAAATCTCAACAACAAGGAGAAAGACAGAGAAAACTACTCAGAATGCATAGGAAGAATAACACAAAATTTGGATTTCATTTAAAGCTATAAAACAATAAACAAAAACTTATCTCAAATCTTCTCCCCAAGCAGACTCCTTGAAGTTCCTCTAACTCTTCCTTCTTGTACAACACACTCAATTATACTCACTAGTATACTCTAGAACACACTAATGCACTCAAAATAACACACAATAGACTCACCACACACTAGTGACTTCCACACATTCGGCCTAAATTCGTCTCTATTTAAAGAAGAAGGAATATATCCAAAGGTTGCTTAAGCATCTCTTCAAAAAGCATCCAGATTCAATGTATTTGGCTTGAACCGACCTTCTCGCCATCGGTGGGCTCGTTGGCGCCGTCGGCGGGCTTCTAGAACATTGGCCAATTGCTAAGGCTCGCTGTCGGCGGGCTCGATCTCGCCGTCGGCGGGCTCCTGTATAATATATTCAAATCTCTCTGGAAAAACAAGTCGTCGGCGGCCTATCCCTCACCGTCGGCGGGCTAGTTCAATTTTCATCTCTTTTAGTCCTTTTCGTTCCAGATTTGCTCTTTTTTCCATCTTTTTACTCCATTACCTATAAATCTTCATTCCTACAATAAAACATAGAAAATACCTTTCTTTAAGGTGGAATTTCATATAAAATTGGTATGAACACTTTCGCATTTATAAATCGAATCTCGTCGTGTTCGAGACTTCTCTTTTGTCGTGGAGCCATTGCTTGATCTATCAAAATCACAAAATTCCAAACTAATCTCCAAAATAATAATACAATGGCTTCTAAAGGGGGTTTAAAGCAATCTAAATCAATTTTCATGAATTTCTTGCAAGTCTTTTCTCCACATTTTCAAATTTCCCAAAATTTCTTAATGTGGAAGAAATTCATGGTGGAAATAAAAAATTTTTACATAGGGGTGATGCTGTTACCAAGGGAAGACGAAATCCAGTGTTAGAATTTGTTGAAATCGCTCCAAATCCGAGATCTATCAAGCCCTAAGGTCAACTTTTCGGGTAAAACGGGGAAGAAGATGATGAATAGTGGCATTTGACCGGTCAAAATCGTGGTAAATATGTAATTTTCACTATCTCGCCGTCGGCGGAGTCGTTCATGCTGTCGGCGGGCTCTATTGAATTAAATTCCATTCTTCCGGGAAAATCGCGCCTTCAGCAGGCTCGAGCAGGCCGTCGACGAGATTCTAAAAAATTAATCATTCTTCAAATTTTTGTGATTTCGATCAATTTTAAGTCTCGTCGTCATTTGTTCGATCCTTATAATCATATATTTTAAGTGATTAAGTGGTGTATTAACACAAATAAACATATACACGACAAAACTTCACATTTATATATTGAATCCAAGTGTTTACAAAACACATTACATAACACACATAATCAGGTATTTTCTCAACCTAAATTCATTTAATCAGCGTCGCAATCCCAGCCACAACACTTAAAACACCAAGAACAAACATTTCAATCATAATCTCATCTATACTGAGATTAAAAAGCAAATTAAGAATGCAAGCACACAAACAAAGTTCAAATAAAACACAACATAAAGAAACAAATAAGCAAATATTTTCTACTACTATTCAGAATCTGTACTGGTTTCGCCTTTGATATCACCCATTGCTTGAACATGGATGATGCGTGACTTAGCCGAAAGGGGCTATATATATACTTTCAAATGCAAGAATTTGATATCACCGCTAGAAGATTTAATCACTGACAGCGATGCCAAAAACTTGATGCGATTTTACTTATGAAAGAGTTTGTGAATTTATATTTAATTATAATTTGTAAAGTCACAATTACAAATGCAAGTATACGTATCGTATCAAGTAATACAGGGCTCTAGTGGAGTCCTGGTTATCGACCCTACAGGGAAGATTTTTAGTATATTAAGTAATATTTTTAGATATTTCAAATTAAAAATAATTTTCTTATTTTTATTTCTTTTTAATGTTTAGATTTTAGATTTAATGAAATTTATACTAAATGTAAGTAAGCAATACTAAAATAAAAATTAATGCAGGTATAAATAGAACAACTTTCTCATAACAACTTTCTCTTTTTCAACTAATTCTAGATTTTTAGAATAATTACCATTTGTGGAGCATTTAGATTATTATATTGTGCCAAATAGAAGAATTCCTATTCTTTACCGTTTGGCCCAGGCTTAAAGAACATTGACTAATCTGTAGATCGGTTCAGGTGTTTTATTAGTAGAATGGGTTAATCTAGGCTCACACTACTAGATGTGCAAGGGTGGCTATGGTCGGCCCTACCGGTGACCCGTTCCCTATCTATAAACCAAATTATTAGAATTTAGTCTGTCACTCTAAAAACTAATGAATTCTACGCCCAATAAATCATATCTTCCTATTTATTTGTACTTCACCTTAAATAACTCGCGTATAGCCTGCGATTACCTAAGGATTCATGTGATATCTACTAGTTAAGAACTCATATTCGGATAGGTCTCAGAATTCTTCAACAGGTTTTAACAATTTAAATGGCCAGTTTAAAAAGTATACTAAGATCAGGTATTAATATCATCACAATTTTTATAAATATTATAAGTTAAATTCTCCACCAAAGTTTAATTATTTTAATATATTTTTATAGTTGAAAGGAGAAAGAAATCTAACTACTCAGAACACATTGAATTCACACAACAAAACATATTTATAAAACTTTGAATCAAGTTACAAATACTTATCTGGAATGTTCCTTCAAGTGATCCGCTGACTCCTACTGACTCCAATGTAATGATTAAAGACTTCAACAGCAACAACACTAATAATCTCACACTTAACATTCAAAATAAACTCACTAAATAATAAAGAAGGTGGCTCCCTAAAATAATTGGATGGAATATAGTGCTTGGGGACTAAAGAAGCAAGAAGGGGTGAAAGAGACTATAGGGTACGATTTTCTCTATAGAATGGGCTCCTATTTATAGAGCTCTGAATATTGACTAGGGGTTGCTTAAGGTACCTCTTCAAAATTCATCCAAATACAATGTATCTTCTAGAAGGTAACTGTCGTGCCTAGGTGTCGAAATCTGGCGCCTAGGCGCTGGACTCTTTTGACCAGGTCTTCACACCTCTTCACTTGGGTCGCACATCTTGGAGATTAAAATAGTTTCCCTGCGTCCAGATGCATTGTATCACATGTCCTATATATTAGGAGTAACTTCCAGTCTTCTAGAAGATCCAATAACCGCTTAACACCGTGAAAATAACTGCCCAAAGTTGTCAAAAATCTTGCCTGCGACTGTATTGAACTGGCGCTTTGGCGCTTGATTCTGGCGCCTAGGCGCCAGGCCTATAATTTCGACACCTTTGCTCTTTTAGCTCCATTTTTTCTCCTTTTTGCTCCTTTTTCCTTCTTGAACTCTTTTCTTATCACCTACATCCAAAAACATAAAAATAGCTTTCATTAAAGCATAATATCCTTAAGAATTGAATCATAAATAAGGCATAAAAATGGTTATTTTTAAAGTGGATCAATGGACAAACAGGTTGTAAAAAGGTCGGAATGAGAATTTTTCAGTTGAATCTTCATTAATCCATACCATCTTCTTCATTAAGCGTATCAGACTCGCTTCAAATTGCCCAGTATGATCAAAAAGTTCTTTCATCCTCCAATTAATATGATCAAAGAAACCAGACATATTGTTAACTGTACTCATTAAATTTTCTACCTGCTTCTCCAGATTCTTTATTTGGTTTTAGATCATCGGTGTTTTGTCCGCTACTAGAGGTTGAATATGAACAGAATTCTGAGATGCTTGATCCATGATCACGCCTGTGTCATTCTCTTCATCATTAGCTAGGAACATACGAGTTGGGTCTAAAGGTTTCCAAGGCAACAGTATTTTCTCCCAAATCTCATACGAAACTTGAAACAAACTGCATATTGAGAAGATTTTTGAAGGATGTTGAAGCCCTTGTGATGATCCTTGAACGATCAGGCCAAACACAGACTTCATAATAATTGATCCAAAATCAATGGGCCATCCCATTTGAATGCAGTAATTCAAAATTGCATTTTCTTTCGTGACTTTGCCGATATTTATCGTCTGCAATAACTTCGCAGATATGAAAAAGTACCAATTTTTCGAAATGGAATTTAAGAGTGTTACAGAAAAATTAACGTACCCGTTTTCTCTAACTTCCCAGTCATATGTTTCGTCCGTCAAATATTGGTATATTTCATTCATATTGTCTCTTGTTGGCACGAAATTTGAATAATGGCAGAAATGAACATTCTCAAGCATGTATAACTCATTAATTCTTCCAGAATTGAATGTTATCCACCTACCTCGCACATAAACGCTTCCTTGGTTGATTCCATGTAAATTGGCGTAGAATTCCTTAACCACTGGAACGACTACTCCGGCAGTAGTATAGCAAAACACTTCCCATCTTCGCCTCACAATCATTTCTTCAATTGGTGACGAAGAATTGCATAATCCTCGATTGACGAATCCTCTTTCCTTAATAAGCCTACTCTTGGACATTACCTTGTTGAGAAGTCCTTGCGCCTCGGCACTGACGAACTTTCTCCGGTTGTAAACTTGAAATCTTGGGTAATCTACTGAATTGGAGGCCATTAGAGAGGAATTGAAAGTGGTTTCCATTCCTTTTTGGGATTTGAAGTGTTTAAGAACCATCAATGGGAGTTTATAAGGGACGAATTCACTAAAAACAGCCAAAATCAGACATTTCAAACACAAAAAACTGCGCACTCGCCGATCCAGCTGTCGGCGGCCTCGAAGGCACTGTCGGGGAGCCTTATGCAATTAATTCCAGGGCTTTCACGAAAAACCCACCGTCAGCGGCGTCGAGCACGCTGTCGGCGCCCTAGGAAAAAATTTGCACTTTACGCCGTGGTCATTCACGTTCCAAATTTTCTATATGGATCCAAATTCTTGATAATCAAAGGTTAAATTCAAGTAGTAGAATTCAATATTACTACAAACTAACGACAAAATCAAACAAACACACAACAAATAAAGATAACTATGGTTTGCCTCCCATAAAGCGCTTGGTTTAAAGTCGTCAGCCCGACCTATTCGGGTGTTATTCAGGTTGACTGAGCATTAAAAACACTTTAAAATTTGGTCTTTTACCCTCAAAATATGATTTTAATCTATGTCCATTCATTTTAAATCAATTCACAGTCTTCTGATCTTCAATTTCAACAGCTCCATAAGTGTAAACCTGAGTCACAGTAATGGGTCCTAACCAACGGGACTTTAATTTCCCAGGAAATAATTTCAACCTAGTATTATAAAGCAAAACTTCTTACCCTGGTTCAAAGTTCTTATGGTTAATCTTCCGATCATGCATTAACTTCAGTTTTTCCTTATAAATTCTGTCGTTATCGTAAGATTCATTTCTTAATTCTTCTAATTCATTCAATTGCAACAATCTCTTCTCACCAAAATTTTTCAGTTTATAGTTGAATTCTTTAATTGCCCAATATGCTTTATGTTCCAATTCTACTGGTAAGTGACAAGTTTTTCCATATATAAGCCTGTAAGGAGTCATCCCAATAGGAGTTTTATAAGCAGTACTGTATGCCCATAATGCAGTATCCAGTCTCGTAGACCAATCTACTCTATTAGGATTTACAGTCTTTTTTAAAATTTATTTAATCTCACAATTAGAAACTTCAGCTAAACCACTGGTTTGAGGCTGATAGGCAGTAGAGAATCTATAAACAATATTAAATTTTTCTGCCAATCTTTGAATGTATTTATTCGTAAAATGGGATCCTCCGTCAGTGATAATCACTCTCAACATTCCATATCATGTGAAAATGTTTTTCATTAAGAATCTTGAAACACTTTTAGCATCACAATAAGGTAAAACTTGTGCTTCAATCAACTTTGATACATAATCAACTGCAATTAAAATATATAAGTTCCCAAAAGAAGGAATAAATGGTCCCATGAAATCTAATTCCCAAACATCAAAAATTTCCACTTCTAACATGAAATTCAGAGGCATTTCATTTCTTCTAGATATATTACTTACTCGTTGGCATATATCACAAGTTTTTATATATCTGTAAACATCTCTAAAAAGAGTAGGCCAATAAAATCCAGCTTGCAAAATTTTAGGCACAATTTTGTCAATGCCAAAATATCCTCCAAATTCAGAATCGTGGCATTTTTGAATAATCTGTTCAGTTTCTTCATAAGGTACACATCTCCTAATAATAAGATCATTAGATTGCTTATATAAATATGGTTCATCCCAAAAATATGCTTTTTCATCATGAATGAATTTCTTCTGTTGCTTCAGAGTTAGCATAGGTGGCAAAATATCACTTACTATATAGTTAACAATATCATCATACCAAGGTATTTTCCACTTATTTATATTATAAAGTTTTTCTTCAGGGATACTGTCTGTAATTTCATTGTCGGTATCAAATGATTCATGATATTCCAGTCTCAAAAAATGATCAGTAATTTGATTGTCAGTTCCTTTTCTATCAATCACCACAAAATCGAATTCTTGCATTAAAAGTACCCATCTAATTAATCTAGATTTAGTATCCTTCTTTTGCATCAGATATTTAATAGCAGAATGTTCAGTATGCACAATACATTTAGTTCCATTTAAATATGATTTAAATTTATCAAAAGCATATACAATAGCCAGTAATTCTTTTTCAGTAACTGTGTAGTTAATTTGAATATCGTTAAGAGTTCTACTAGCGTAGTATATAAATTTAAAAATTTTATCATATCTTTGACCAAGAACAGCTCCAATAGCATAATCACTAGCATCGTACATTAATTCAAATGGTTTCTTCTAATTATGTGTAACTATTACAGTTGCTACGATTAATTTTTCCTTTAATATTTCAAAGGCAATTAAGCAGTCTTCGGTAAAATCAAAATTCTTGTCTTTTTCTAAAAGTTTGCATAGAGGTTTGGTAATTTTTGAAAAATCTTTAATATAGCGCCTGTAGAAACCAGTATGTCCAAGAAAACTTCTTATCCCTCTCACTGTTGTAGGAGGTGATAATTTAGCTATTAATTGAATTTTTGCAGGGTCTACCTCCATGTCATTTTCTGAAATTTTATACCCTAATGCAATTCCTCCTGAAACCATAAATTGACATTTCTCTCAATTCAGAACTAAGTTAGTTCTTTTGCATAGCTCAAAAACTTTTTCAAGATGATTTAAGCATGCATCAAATGATGTTCCAAACACAGAGAAATCATCCATAAATACTTCTATTCCATTATCTATTAATTTACTAAAGATAGACATCATACATCTCTGGAATATTGCAGGTGCATTATATAGTCCAAAAGGCATTCTTTGAAAAGTAAAAGTTCCATAAGGACTATTAAAAGTTGTTTTCTCTTGATCTCAGGAGCAATAGGTATATGATGGTAGCCGGTATATCGATCTAGAAAGTAATAGTACTTGTGTCCAGCAAGTCTATCCAATATTTGGTCTAGAAAAGGAAGAGGAAAGTTAGCTTTTCGGGTGGCGGCATTTAATTTTTGATAATCAATATAAATTCGCCATCCAGAAACTTGTCTGATAGGTATTAATTCATCATTTTCATTTGCTTCAACAGCTACTCCTCCTTTCTTGGGAACACAAACCCAAGTACTATCCGAAATAGGATATATAATTCCAACATCTAACCACTTTAAAATATCTTTTTTAACTACATCTTTCATTATAGGGTTCAATCTCCTTTGAGGGTAAATTGTCAATTCTTGGTTTTTATTCTTCATTTAATAAAGTTCTGTGCATAAATCGAATGACTAATTCCTTTAATATCAGCTAAAGTCCAACCAAAAGCTTTTTTATATTTTTTTAATGTATCCATTAATTTTTGTTCTTGAAATTCATTTAAGTCTAAAAATACAATTACTCATAATGTTGAAAACTCTCCTAAAAATACATACTTCAAATGATTTGGAAGATTCTTTTATTCAAGTTCAGGGGGTTTTACAACAAATGGAATTAATGTTTCGTTTTCTGGTGCTGTTGAATTGAGCATTTCAAATTTTTCCTGAATATAATCAGCTTCTTCACTATTAATTTCATCATAATTATCTTTTCTATATCTTCTTTTTCTTCATAATTTTCCTTAAAATATTCTCTTTTCAGATAATTGATCCATGAAAAAAGGACCTATTTTTAGTGTGCATTTCATGCTAACTTTATGCACATTTTTAAAGATATTACACTTTAAAGGAAGGAAGTTTGCATATTTTTGTCTTCAAGTATAAAAATATGATTTTAGAGAAAATCAAGCAAAAACTATGCAATTTTGAGCCAAAAATGAGCAAAGAAGAAAATTCTGACCTAGTACATATCAATATCTTTTTCTATGCTTAATCTATTTTACATTTCTCACATGTTTTCGAATGAAATTATACTTTTGAGAAAGTTTTTTTTTATGTCTATCTTATAGGTGAAGATGTTAGGAATGCAACAGAATTGAAATGGGGCAAAATGGAGTTGAAACGGAGCCAAACGGAGCAAAATAGTGGAGCTGCACACAGGGCGGCGCCTAGGCGCCAAACCCGGTGCCCAGGCACCAATGACGAGAAAACGGCGCCTATGCACCAGAATCCAAGCCTAGGCACCAGAATCATCCAGAAATGGTTATTGGACGGATTTTTGACTTTGGGAGTTATTTTGACGGTGTTAAGTAGTTTCTAGACCTTCTAGAAGCCTGGAAGTTATTCCTAATATATAGAACATGTGATACAATGTATCTGGACACATTGGAGCGGTTTAAATCACGAAGAGGTGCGAACCAAAGTGAAGGGGTGCAAATGTTTTGGGCACGAGTACGGCGCCTGAGCACCAGAACTTGGTGCCTAGGCGCCAGAGTCGGTTTCTAGAAGATTCAATGAATGTGGACTACTTTTGAAGAGGTGCCTTAAGCAACCCTTGGACATTTTTAGAGCTCTATAAATAAGAGCCCATTCTATAGAGAAAATCGCACCCTATAGTCTCTTTCTTCTCCCTTAGTCATTTTAGTCATTTTAGAGTCATGAAGATGTAGATTTATACATCTTATAGAGAGATTGGTGAGGAATTTTGAGATATTTATGTAAGGGATGTATGAGCGGCGCATAGATCGATGGGAGACTTTGGTGGAGAGATATTCTTCTTTCCTTTAGAGGGAAAAAGCTAAGTATTGTGTTCTTCATTCTCTTGTAATTGTTGCAAACACTTTCTAGTGGATTTTCTTTGTTTTAAACCAAGTTTTCTGTCGTGATTTATCCATGCTTTGTAAGTGATTTTCTTTACTCCTTCTTTTAATATGAAGTAGTGGCATGCGTAGGAAAATTATTTTTATGATAGAATTATCTATTAGAATCTTCTAGGTGACAGATAGTTGCATAAATATAATAGAATACTAATGAAATAAGTTCCTTGTTGGTACTTAATTTATTACGTAATTCTATCAACCCTTTTACTTCTTATGTCATTATTTTCATTTACTTTTGTTTTGTAATGAAATAGATGCATGTTTAGGAATTAAGATTTGTTTAGATATTTTCTTATTAAATTATGGTGATGATATTCATACCGGATCTTCATTTACTTTACAAATTGATCACTTGTATTGTTAAAATCTGTTGAAGAATTTTGAGACCTAGAAGGAGATGAATTCTTAACTAGTAGATATCACATGAATCTTTGGGTAGTCGAAGGCCTTGTGCGGGTTATTCAAGGTGAAGTGCAAATAAATAGGAAAATATTATTCAATGGACGAAGTATTAATTAGTTTTTAGAGTGACAGACTAAATTCTAATAATTTGGTTTATAGAAAGGGAACGAGTCACTGGTAGGGCCGACCATAGCCACCCTTGGACATCTAGTAGTGTGAGCCTAGATTAACCCATTCTACTAATAAAACATCCTGAACCGATCTATAGATTAGCTAATGTTCTTTATGCCTGGACCAAAGGATAAAGAATAGGAATGCTTCTATTTGGCACTCCATTAAATTCTAAGCATTGCTTTCCTACACATTATCTATGTAATTGCAAGAGAAAGGTTGTCTATAACATCTCAAAATTTTCCAAACCAATTTATCCATAAGATAACTTTTTATTTAAGAACTTTATTTAGGATTAGTTATTAGAAAACCCATTTTAATCAACATTCCAAATTTAGGCCTTATAGAAATAGACTGGAATTAGCCTAAAGACTTTCTTACCTCACTTCTCTATGGGATCGATACTGGGGTTATAAAAGGAAACCCTATATTACTTGAAACGATACGTATACTTGCCTAGTACCCCTAGTGTGTAAAATATTTTCTAAAATTATACAACATGTTAATTTTATACACTAGCTGCTATTTATAAATTGGGTCAAGTTGTTGGCCATCTTTTGGAAGCAAAAATTACTGCGTTATTGCGGGTCGGGTCAAGTTTTTGGCGCCGTTGCCAGGGAAGCTTCGGTAAGAACTTTAGGAGAATTTTAGTTGAAATAATTAGGTTTAGGCTTGGAAAATTGTAGTGTCGTAAAAACTATTTTTGTGTGAAAAGTGTTTTGTTATATGAAAAAGTGTTGAAAAAAATATATTTTTTGTGTGAAAAATAAGGTGTTCGTGAAAATGATTTGTTGTGTTGAATATATTTCATCTATTATTTGTTTAATTGTTAATGTATTGTTTGTTGTGTTATGTATGCGAAACAAAGGATCTGCAAGACTTGTGCCTTATGATCCCGAGTTTGAAAAAAATAAAAAAATAAAAATACAGAAAGGACTCGAAAAACTAGAAATGGAAATGTAAAACTTTCAAGATAATAAGTTGGAAAATCATCATACTTCATTGAGGGATTACTTAAATCTTACGACAGATGAAATTCACTCAAGTATACAAAACCCTGTCATAGAAGCTGACTCGTTTGAAATAAATCTTGAGATTATCCAACTGGTGCAGAAAAACCAGTTTGGGGGAACTCCTTTGGAGGATCCCTTTTTACACTTATCTAGTTTTCTAGAACTTTGTGCTACATTTCGTTATAACGGTATGCCAGATGATGCTGTTAGGCTAAGGCTTTTTCCTTTCTCGCTAAGGGATAAGGCTAAAATATGGTTATACTCATTAGCACCTGGTTCTATTAAAAATTGGGAGGAGTTAACTCAGAAATTCCTAGCTAAGTATTTTCCACCTTCAAGGACTACTAAACTTAGAAATCATATTATCTCATTTTGTCAATATGAAGGAAAATCAATATACGAAACCTAGGAAAGATTTAAAGAACTCCTAAGAAAGTGTCCACATCATGCTCTGCCCGATTTGTTAATCATTCAAACATTTTATAATGGGTTAGTAGGATCCCTTAGGTCTATAATTGATGCGACTGCTGGTGGTTCATTAATGTCAAAATAATTTAATGAAGCGTATTCATTAATTAAAAAAATGGCTACAAATGAATTTCAATGGCCCTCTGCAAGGTTAAATCATAAAAATGTAGCTAGTGTTCATGATATAGAAGCGATTGCAATTCTTGCATCTCAGGTTGCTGAAATATCAAGGAAGTTGGACCAATTTGGAATGAACCAGCCTCAATTTACTCCAGTAAGTGAGGAAAGTTCATTAGGGAATATGATCGATCCTAACTTATCATATGAGACTTTAAATGCCACAAATAACCCATATTCTAACTTTTAAAACCCAGGTTGGGAGAACCATCCTAAATTTAACTGGAATCATACTACTAATGGTGGAAACCAAAAATGGGAAAATAATCATGTGAATCCTAATGGAAGTTGGAATAATTAAGGGAACACAAACTATAGACCTTCATATCCACCAGACTCTAACAATGATTAAAAATTTGAGGATAAGAAGATGTCTATGGAAGTGGTATTGCAAATGGGAAACCAGTTGCAAATTCAAAATGCTGCGATTAAAAATATAGAGAATCAACTGAGACAAATTGCTAATTCACTTAGCAATAGACCCCAAGGAACACTTCCTAGCAACATTGAGATCAACCCTAAAGAGAACACTAATGAACAAGTAGAAGCTGTCCAATTAAAAAGTGGAAGAGAGATAGATGATGTGGTTAGAAAAGAGAAAGAACTTGTGAGAGACACAAAGGAAACTAAAAGACCTTAAAAACATGTTTCTAAAGATTTGGAAAAATTAATTTCTCCAACTAAAATCGGTTTGGAAAGACCACAATCTCCATTTCCTCAAAGATTTATACAGCGTGAGTTGGATAAGAAATTTTCAAAGTTCATGAAAGTAATTTAGAAGTTAACGATAAATATTCCATTCACTGAAGCTTTGGAACAGATGCCAAATTATGCAAAGTTTGTGAAGGAGATATTAAAAAAGAAAAGGAAATTTGGGGATTATGAGACAGTTGCACTAAGTGAGGAGTACAGCGCTATAGTTCAGAAAAATATTCCTCGGAAACTTAAAGATCCTTGTAGCTTTACAATTCCTTGTGCAATTGGAAAAAGATTATGTGGAAAAGCTTTATGTGATTTAGGAGTGAACATTAATGTGATGCCTCTATATATATTTAGAAGTTAGGTTTAGTCGATATTTCTCCCACTACTGTAACCCTTATGTTAGCTGATCGATCTATCATTTATCCAAAAGGAGTTATAGAAGACGTGCTTGTTAAAGTGGATAAATTTATCTTTCCCTTGGACTTTATTGTAGTAGATATGGAGGAAGATAAAGAAATTCCAATTACTTTGGGGAGACCTTTCCTTGTTACTGGACAAGCTATGATAGATGAGCAAAAAGGAGAGTTGATTATGAATATTAATGACCAAAAAGTCACTTTTAGTGTATTAAAGTCTATGAAATATCTGGCTGAGAGAAAAGATGATGATTATTTTTGGATAGATGAAATCGATTATCTAAGTAAAGACCATTTCCAAGAAAGTTTTGAGAGTAAGTTAACAGATGAGATTGAAATGCATTTTCATGATGATTTAAAAATTTAATTTAAAGAGGACTGTATGTATGTTCAGGAGAGGTGTGAAATGATGGACGCTACCAAAAATTGTAAACTTTTAATTCCATTTGTTGAAAAATCTCATGAACTTAAGATGGATGTACCCCATACAATTTTAAAGCCTACCTATTTAGGGAATTCATCTACACAACCAGTCTTTATATCTTTAGATGCGACCAAATCACAAGAAAAACCTGAATTGAATGATGAACATGATAAAATTATTGAACTAAGACTTGGAAGGGAATTTGAGGATAAATTTCAAAAGAACTTTGGGGGATTTTGATCGATGAAAAAAAGTACCTATTTTTAGTGTGCATTTCGTGCTAACTTTATGCACTTTTTTAAAGATATTTCACTTTAAAGGAAGGAATTTTGCATATTTTTATCTTCAAGTATAAAAATATGATTTTAGAGAAAATCAAGCAAAAACTATGCAATTTTGAGCCAAAAATGAGCAAAGAAGAAAATTCTGACCTAGTACATATCAATATATTTTTCTATGCTTAATCTATTTTACATTTCTCACATATTTTTGGATGAAATTATACTTTTGAGAAAGGTTGTTTTTATGTCTATCTTGTAGGTGAAGATGTTAGGAACGCAACGCAACTAAAATGGGGCGAAACAGAGTTGAAACAGAGCCAAACGGAGCAAAACAGTGGAACTGTGCCAGGGCGGCGCCTAGGCGCCAAACCTAGCGCCCAGGCGCCAGTGACGACGAGAAAACGTTGCCTAGGCGCCAGAATCCAGGCCTAGGCACCAGAATCATCCGGAAACGGTTATTGGACGGATTTTTGACGACTTTGGGAGTTATTTTGACGGTGTTAAGTAGTTTATAGACCTTCTAGAAGCCTGGAAGTTATTCCTAATATATAGGAAATGTGATATAATGTATCTGGACACATTGGAGCGGTTTAAATCATGAAGAGGTACGAACCAAAGTGAAGGGGTGCGACTGTTTTGGGCACGGAGTCTGGTGCCTAGGCGTCAGAACTTGGCGCCTAGGCGCCAGTGTCGGTTTCTAGAAGATTCAATGAATGTGGACTACTTTTGAAGAGGTGCCTTAAGAAGCCCTTGGCCATTTTCAGAGCTCTATAAAAAGGAGCCCATTCTATAGAGAAAATCACACCCTATAGTCTCTTTCTTCTCCCTTAGTCATTTTAGTCATTTTAGAGTCATGAAGATGTAGGTTTATACATCCTATGGAGAGATTGGTGAGGAATTTTGAGATATTTATGTAAGGGATGTACGAGCAGTGCATGGATCGATGGGAGACTTTAGTGGAGAGATCTTCTTCTTTCCTTCAGAGGGAAAAAGCTAAGTAATGTGTTCTTCATTCCCTTGTAATTGTTGTAAACACTTTTTAATGGATTTTCTTTGTTTTAAACCAAGTTTTCTGTCGTGATTTATCCATGCTTCGTAAGTGATTTTCTTTGCTCTTTCTTTTAATATGAAGTAGTGGCATGTGTAGGAAAATTATTTTTATGATAGAATTATCTATTAGATGCTTCTAGGTGACAGATAGTTGCATAAATATAATAGAATACTAATGAAATAAGTTCCTTGTTGGTACTTAATTTATTACATAATTCTATCAACCCTTTTACTTCTTATGTCTTTATTTTCATTTACTTTTGTTTTGTAATGAAATAGATGCATGCTTATGAATTATGATTTGTTTAGATATTTTCTTATTAAATTATGGTGATGATATTCATACCGGATCTTCATTTACTTTACAAATTGATCACTTGTATTGTTAAAATCTGTTGAAGAATTTTGAGACCTAGAAGGAGATGAATTCTTAACTAGTAGATATCACATGAATCTTTGGGTAGTCGAAGGCCTTGTGCGGGTTATTCAAGGTGAAGTGCAAATAAATAGGAAAATATTATTCAATGGGCGTAGAATTAATTAGTTTTTAGAGTGACAGACTAAATTCTAATAATTTGGTTTATAGAAAGGGAACGGGTCACTGGTAGGGCCGACCATAGCCACCCTTGGACATCTAGTAGTGTGAGCCTAGATTAACCCATTCTACTAATAAAACATCCTGAACTGATCTATAGATTAGCCAATGTTCTTTATGTCTGGACCAAAGGGTAAAGAATAGAAATGCTTCTATTTGGCACTACATTAAATTCTAAGCATTGCTTTCCTACACATTATCTATGTAATTGCAAGAGAAAGGTAGTCTATAACATCTTAAAATTCTCCAAACCAATTTATCCATAAGATATCTTTTTATTTAAGAACTTTATTTAGGATTAGTTATTAGAAAACCCATTTTAATCAACATTCCAAATTTAGGCCTTATAGAAATAGACTGAAATTAGCCTAAAGAATTTCTTACCTCACTTCTCTGTGGGATCGATACTGGGGTTATAAAAGAAAACCCTATATTACTTGAAACGATACGTATACTTGCATAGTACCCCTAGTGTGTAAAATATTTTCTAAAATTTTACAAACATTTTAATTTTTTACACTAGCCGCTATTTATAAATTGGGTCAAGTTTTTTGCCATCTTTTGGAAGCAAAAATTACTGTGTTATTGCGGGTCGGGTCAATAATCACATATATCCATTCAAAAACACTCATCATCTTTTTTTATTGAATGATATTTCATTGACTTTGAGATGTTAAAGGTTACTTCTTGACCATTTACTCTCATTGTCAATTCTTCTTTTTGAACATCTATCATGGCTCTTCCTGTAGCTAGGAATGGTCTTCCTAAAATGATTGGAATTTCTTTATCTTCTTCCATATCTAAAATGATAATGTCCAAAGGAAAAATAAAGTAATCAACCTTGACCAGAACATCTTCTACAACTCCCTTAGGATGTGTAAAATATCGATCAGCTAACTATAGAGTTACAAAAGTTGGAGATATCTCTCCAATTCCTAACCTTTTAAAAGTTAATAGTGGCATCAAATTTATGCTAGCTCCCAAATCACATAATGCTCGCTCATAAAATTCTTCACCAATAGCACACGGGATAGTGAAACTACCAAGATCTTTAAGTTTTTTATGAAGCTTTCTTTGAATTATTGCACTACACTCTTCACTGAGTGCAGCAGTCTCATATCTAGTAACTTCCTCTTTTTTGAGTATATCCTTCATAAATTTAACATAATTAGGCATTTGTTCCAAAGCTTCAAAAAAAGGAATATTTATTGACAATTTTTCAAAATGTCTAAGAATTTAGCAAATCTTTTTTCCTTTATTTTGTTGCTTTAGTCTTTGAGGAAATGGTGGTGGAGGTTTTTCAACAGTAATTTTCATAGGTTTCAGAGAAAATCAGGATTTAAACTTTTGTTTTCTCCTTCAGTTTCTTATTTTTCCTTTTCAACCATAGTTTCTGTTTGAACTCTTGTTTCCAACTCTTTTCCACTTCTCAATTGAATAGCCTTAATTTGTTCTTTTCCTTGATCTTTAGGATTTACTTCAACATTGCTAGGTAATGTTCCAACAGGTCTATTGCTTAATGCAGTAGCAATTTGCCCCAATTGGTTTTCTATGTTTTTAATAGCAGATCCTTGACTTTGTAATTGATTACCCATATTCAAAACTAATTCTTCCATAGACAACTTCTTTTCCTTAAATTGTGAATTATTATAAAAACCTAGTGGATTAGAAGGTCTATAATTAGAATTACCCTGGTTGTTTATATTTCTTAATGGGTTTACAGGGTTGTTCCCCCACTGAGGATTAACAGGATTTGCATTACCTTAGTTATTCCAATTAAGGTTTGGATGATTTTTCCAACCAAGATTATAATAGTTTGAATAAGAGTTATTTTGTCTATTATTTATAACATTCATAGTTTCATATGAATATTGAGCATCTACAATTTGTCCTAATGAATTTTCTACTAACACTGGAGGTGTTTGAGAATGATTCATTCCGTATTGATCTTTTTTTCTTTGAAAGAGTAGTAATTTGGGAAACTATCATACTTAAAGCATCAGAATCATGAATACTGGCTACTCTCTTAGGATTTACCCTTTCAGCAGGCTATTGAAAATTATTGGTAGCCATTTCTTCTATCAATGCATAGGCTTCTTCAAAAGGTTTAGACATTAGTGATCCACCAGCAACATCATCAATTAAAGATCTAAGAGATCATACTAATCCATTATAAAATGTTTGAATAATTAACCAATCTGGTAAAGCATGATGTGGACATTTCCTAAGAAGTTCTTTAAATCTTTCCCAAGATTCATATATCGATTCTCCCTCATACTGACTGAAATATGTGATATCAATTCTAAGCTTAGCAGTCTTAGATGGTGGAAAATATTTCAATAAGAATTTTTGTAACTGTTCTCCCTAAGTTCTAATAGATCCAGGTGCTAACGAATTTAACCAAGCCTTAGCATTATCCCTTAGAAAAAAAAGGAAAATGTCTAAGTTTGATAGTAACATCAGACACTCTGTCATACTTAAAAGTAGCAAATAGTTCTAAGAAACTTGCAAGATGTAAATTAGGATCTTCATTTGAAGTTCCACTAAATTGATTATTTTCTACCATTTGGATAATTGTAGGTTTAAGCTCAAATGAATTAGCGGCTACATCAGGATTTTGGATAATTAAGTGAATTTCATCTAATGTAGGGTTAGCGTAATCTCTTAATGGTATAGATTGATGTTCATTTTCTATTCTTTGGTTGTTTAAGTTGTTTCGCATTGTTTCAGAATTTATAGGTTCTTTTCTCAGTTTTCTAATTCTTCTAACAGTGCGCTCTAATTCCGAATCATATGGTATAAGATTTTCAGAACCAAATTTACGCATACAATCGAAATCAGTACACAGTAAAACAGTTAACTAAATAAGTTGCAATTCTATTAAAAAGTTTTCTAACAGTCCTAAATTGTCCGTTACTCTAATTATGTTATATTCCTCAGCAACGACGCCAAAAACTTGACCGCGATTTTTAATATACTTAAAAATATAATAATTCAACACCACTACTACAAGATCCAAATCCTCAGCAATAGCGCTAAAAACTTGAATTGGAGCATAATTTTAATTTTAGTAACAATTATATATTATAATTTTTTAATCACAGAGTTACCTTTAAATGCAAGTACAAGTATCACTCAAGTAATACGGGGCTCTAGTGGAGTCCTGGATATCAATCCCACAGGGAATATTTTAGAGGCTACGGACTAGGATTATAGAAATCAATTCAGAATCACAACTAAATCGAAATTGCCAATCTGTCACTAATACGCAATCGAAAATAATATGAAACTTAAATTAAACTACTTTTACTAACAATGAACTAATACTACTAAAGTTTAATTCAAATATATAAGCAAGAATTTTTCTCCTTTTTTCAGATATTTAAGTGAATAGATAATTAGAATTAGTTTTAAAATGGTGTTATGCCAAATAGGAGCATAACTATTCTTTATCCTTTGGTTCAAGCATAAAGAACATTGACTAATCCTATGCTTGGTTACTAAATCTGCGGCTAGGCTGGGAGGATACCGACTCTCACTTCGGAGCTCCTACGTTCCCCTCGCCTGAGTGCTAACAATCTACACTTCAGCACCCAAATGATAGGACCGAATTGAGGATTTTAGTCTGTCACTCGAAAATCTCCATCTCTACGCCCGATTAATATTATTTCCCTATTTATTTGCACCCTCCTTCCAAGGACTTTGACCTCCCTGAATATCGGATGTAATCTTTACTATAGTTGTTAAACTCAATAGATTTTAACTATTCGATTGGCCAGATTGAAAGTAAATTAAGATCTGAGTTAAAGATTATCACAACTTATTTAAATCTTTTATGACACATTAATTCTATTTATCATATCAAAAAAATATCAAAACAAGGAGAAAGTTAGAACAACTACTCATAATTAATGGAGGGGATGCAATAAAACTTAGATTTCATATGTAAAAGTAAAGTGCTACAAACTAAAGTAAATAAACACAACTTATCTTAAATTCCTCCTCAAGCAAACTCCTTGAAGTTCCTCTGAATCTCTTCCTTCTTTACAGTACATGGATTTCTTCTTCGAAATGACAATGCAGAAGAGTTCTCTCACTTCCCTTCCACTCTTATTATCCTTCGAAGAATTCTTCACAATCTGTATTTGAACTCACTATTTAACACTCACTAATAACAATGGACACTAGTGGACTCTCTATAGGACACTAAGTAACTATTAGAAATCTCTAATAGTACTTTTTACAGACTCTTAGTGACTTTTAGAGGACTCCAAAAGGATAATTTTTTGGCCTAAAATGGTTCTTTTTAAAGTTGTTGAAGAGTCTCCAAGGGTTTTCTAGGCATCCCTTCGAAAATCATCCACATTTGATGTATATTGTGAAAGAACCGCCGATCCCTCCGTCAGCGGCCTCGAACTGCGCCGTTGGCGGCCTTTTAGAAATAGTGCTTTAAACAAACCTCACCGTCGGCGGCCTCGACCTCCACCGTAGGCGGCTTAGGTCAAATTTTTATATTTTAGTGCTTTTTGCTCCAAATTTGCTCCTTTTTGCATATTTTCGCTTCTTTGTCCTTAAATCTTCATACCTGCAGAAAAACACCAAAAATACCCTTTTTTAAAGTGGAATATCATTAAAATCAGTATAAAATAGGCATTAAAATCTTAACCTTTTTTTCTTGGGTCACCGCCACCAGCTACTGCAAGAGAGGTGAGGAGTTTTTTAGGACATGCTGGATTTTACAGGCAATGTATTAAAGATTTTTCTAAAATTACTAAACCTTTGTGTCGAATTTTAGAAAATGATAGAAAAATTGATTTTAATGATGAATGCTTGAGTACTTTTGAATTATTAAAAGAAAAATTAATCACTACACCTATAATTGTTTCACCAGATTGGGATAAACCATTTGAACGCATTGGGAGAAAGGCATGATAAAATTTTCAAAGTCATTTACTATGCTAGTAAAACTCTTAATGAGGCTCAAATTAGTTATACCACAACTGAAAGAGAGTTATTAGCTATAGTATTTGCTTTTGAAAATTTTAGACCTTATTTAATTGGAGCTAAAAGTATTGTGCATATAGACCATTCAGCTATCAAATATTTAATGTAAAAGAAGGATGCGAAACCTAGACTCATTTGATGGATACTTCTTCTATAAGAATTTGATTTTATGATAGTTGATCAGAAGGAAGCTGATAATCAAATAGTTGATCATCTGTCAAGATTAGAATATGATAAATTATTTGAATTTGAAAAAGAAATTACAGAAATTTTACCTGATGAGCAACTTTATACTATTATGGGATGCAATTTGCATTGGTATGCTAATATTGTGAATTATATTGTTAGTGATATTGTACCACCTGATTTAACAAGACAACAACAAAAGAAGTTTAAATATGATGCAAGATTTTATTTTTGGGATGAGTCCAATCTAAATAAACAGTGTAAGGATCTGATTATTAGGAAATGTGTGCCATAAAAAGAAACAAATTTGATTATTCAAGGATGTCATGATTCTGAATTTGGAGGTCATTTTGGTGTTGATAAAACTGCTTTTAAGATTCTACAATTTGGATTTTATTGGCCTACTCTTTTTAGAGATGTTTATAGATATATTAAATAATGCGATCAATGTCAGAGAGTAGGTAATATCTCTAGAAGAAATGAAATGCCTCTAAATTATAATTTGGAAGTTGAAAATTTTGATGTATGGGGATTAGATTTTATGGGACCATTTACTCCTTCATTTGGAAATTTATATATATTGGTTGCTGTTGATTAATCTCGAAATGAATTGAAGCTATCTCTTTACCTTGATATGATGCTCGGAGTGTTTCAAAAATTTTAAAGAAAAATATATTTACAAGATATGGAATGCCGAGAGTGATCTTAACAGATGGTGGATCCATTTCAAGAATAATCAAATTAAGAGATTAATTAGGAAATATAATATTATTCATAGAATCTCTACTGCTTATCATCCCCAGACTAGTGGTTTAGTAGAAGTATCTAATCGTGAAATTAAAATAATTTTGGAGAAAACTATGGATAATCATAAATTAGATTGGTCTACTCAGTTAGAAACTGCTTTATGGGCTTATAGGACTGCTTTTAAAACCCCTATTGGAATGTCTCCTTATAGAATAGTGTTTGGTAAGACTTGCCATTTACCAGCTGAATTGGAGCATAAAGCATATTGGGCAATAAAAGAGTTGAATTTTAATTTGAAAAATGCTGTAGAGAAAAGATTTATGCAATTGAATGAATTAGAAGAGATTAGAAATGCATCTTATCACAATGATATGATCTATAAATAGAAAATGAAATTGTGGCATGATCGGAAGATATTAAAAAAGAACTTAGAATTTGGACAAAAAGTTTTATTATACAGCACAAGATTGAAGTTATTTCATGGAAAGCTCAAGTCTAGATGGTTAGGACCTTTTACAGTTGTAAAAGTTCATTCTTTTGGAGCTGTTGATATTAAAGATTATGATACTAGAAAGATTTTCAAAGTTAATGGGCATCGATTAAAGCTTTATTTTGACGGGTTTCAAACTGACTTCAAAGAGGTTTTAATGCTGAGTCATCTCGATTAACTGAATGGTTTGTCGGGCTGACGACGTTAAACCAAGCCATTTATGGGAGGCAACCCATATGTATCTTTGTGGTGTGTTTGCTTGTTCGATATAGTTGTGCTTTTTAGATAGTTGTTTTTGAATCCTAATTACTTCTAAATACTTTAAAAATTGATAAATAGTGGATCGAATTGAGATATTGGAATCTTTTAGGCCAAACGAAGTTCGGTGAGAATTTTTGACCACTGGCGCCGCCGGCACCCTATAACAGATATAATACTGAACTTACAGGTTTAAGTGCCGCCGGTGCCCTATCGAGCGCCACCGGCGCCCAAAACCTATTGATGGTTTTTGAAGTTTCAAAATGCGAGTTTTGGCGGTTTTGAGCGGGATCTTCGTCCTTATAACTCCCTAAACTCCATTTTAGACTTCCTAACTCCAGAAAAATGAAAACTACCATTCCCAATTCACATCCCATGGATTCTTACTCCATTGAAACCCCTCGATCTCGCATTTTCAACTGAAGGAAGTTCATAAGTTTCAAGGTGCAGCGTTTGTTCAACAAAATGATGATGAAGAAGAGGATTATCAAGGAAAGGGGCTTCATAAATCGAGGTATTCAAAATCCTACTTCTGAAATTGAAGAGATATCTAAGGAGAGACATTGGGAAGTGCTTTGCTACACTACCGCCTGCCATAGTTGTTCTTGTCGTGAAAGAATTCTATACAGTTCTTTACGGGACCAACCAAGGGTTCGTATTTGGGTGAGGTAGATTTGTGCAATTCACTCCTGTATGAATTAATGATCTCTTGATGATAAAGAATGTACCTATTTGCCATTATTCTAATTTTGGTGCCATGAGTGATAATATGAATGATGTGTATCGATATTTGATGGATGAGAATGAGGATTGGGAAATTAGAGAAAATGGATACATTAGTTTCCCATCTGCATCACTAAATCCAGTATCAAAGCAGTGGCACTACTTTATTTTGGCAAAGTTATTTCCAACATTGAAGATTAGCAAGGTAACCAAGGAAAGCGCCATTTTGAATTTCTATATTCAAACTAGGAGACTGATTGATATTGGTAATATAATTATAAAATTATTTTTAGGATTAATTGTTCATGGATCTAAATATGGCCTTGGAAACATGTCCATCATATTTCTGTTATGTAGTCAATCTCAAATTCCATATGAAAGTTGGGAAAAGGTTCATCTTCCATGGAGGCCTATTGATCCAACTAATCCTTATGACTACCAAACAGTGGGAGATGAAGATGACATGAATTTGCTTGCTGATCAACCAACACAGACTTCACAACCGATTCAACCCTATTTTCCTGAAGGTTCCAGAATGATATTGAAGAGGATCAAACAGTTGGAGAAAGAGGTACAAAACGTTATGAGTGTAATCAATAACATTTCTGATTTATTCGATCATATAGATTGGATAATGAAGGAACAATTTGATCACACTGGTCGAATTGAGATGGGCTTGATCAATCTGATGAAGAAGAACGTGGTGATTGCTGAGGAATCATCTGACGAATTTCCATTTTGTCCATTATATAATTTGTTCATGCATCAATAATCGATTGGAGACATTAGAGGAGAGGATAATTCTGAATCCGATGTAGAGGAATTAATGGATTCTACTTATGCTTGTTGTGTGTTTAATCTACTTTGCTTAATTATGCTTGGTGTGTGTAGTATTTGCACTTCACAAAACATCTAAGAGTTGTTGGTTTGGTTTGAATGAACATATTTGGTGTTTATGTAACTTGGATTATATATATATATAAGTTTATTATGTATTTTTTGTGTAAGGAATTGTGTTAATTATGGCTTGTGAGATGAAGTAAGTGCTTATTGAAGTGTTAAACATCATTGTGGATGTCGAAACAATCGAAATAACAAAAAAATTTTTGGACCCAGAAAAAATTTTGGACTGGCGCCACTGGTGCCCAAATCCAGAGAGTTTGTCATATTATTTTAAGTAGAGTGCTACCGGCGCCCGAACACAGTAAAAGGTTGAAAACCCTCTATTTCGAGATTTTTACCCTGTGACCCGCAAATTTTTCCATTGCTTTCATCTTCCTCCTCCATTTTCATGATTTTAAAGACCTAGGGCTTGCTAGATCTCGGATTTAAGGTGATTTTAAAGCTTTTCGAGGCTGGATCTACACTTCTCTTGGTAAGAGCTTCACTTTAAGTTAAAAACTTTTTATTTTTACCATGGAAATCTCTCACATAACTTAGGTTGGAATTTTTGAAGTTTTAAAGAGATTTTGAGATTTCCATGATGAAATTTACTCTTGTTTAATATAGTATTTGGAGTTTATTACATTATGAATTTGAAATTTATTGGAATTTTCTTACAAATTTTAGAAATTCACATGTCTACAAGGATGAGTAAAGGGAAGAGGAAATTGGATTTTGATGAAGAAATATTCATTAATATTAAAGCAAAATTTTGCTTTAACTCTTACCTTTACAATAAGAAGTGTATCTAGGATCGAGCTTTTGATAGTCTTGGTAGATCTGTAGAACAGTTAATTGCAGAATTGAACTGTTTACTGCCAACGCTATTATGAGAGTTGTTAGAGAGTTCTATTCAAATGTGCCCTAGACTGAGACTGAGTATGTGCTAGTTAGAGGAAAAATGGTTGAGTTTACTCCTCAGCGTATCAATGCTTTCTATCAGACTCAGGAACCATTTGTTTGTGACTACGAAAACTTTGATACTCGAGGGGGAAATATGAGAGAAGTGATTGCTTTTCTGACGGATGGACGTGGGGAATGGAAAGTAAGTAAAAAACAGTTGATTAACTTCCCTGCTTCCACATTGAATGTCGCATCAAAAGTTTGGCATTATTTCATTTCTACGAGACTATTACCATCTTATCACCACAATGAAGTTACAAGGGATAGAGAAATTCTGAACTATTGTATTCAGAAGATGAAAAAAATTGATATTGGAGCTGTTATCTACAAGAACATTCAGACGATTGCTAGAGGCGAGACCACTAGTGGTTTAGGGCATCCTGCTTTAGTTCCTGCCTTGTTTGTTCAGTCTGTAATGGAGTTCAGTAGTTCTAAAGAAGTGGCTATATCGTTGAGACCAATTACAAAGGCTATTATCCGTACTTACAAGTTTCATGTGGGAGCCCGAGTTGATCATAGGAGTACTGATATTCCTACTACGAGTTATGATGTTTCATCTACATCTGAGCCACCTACCTTATTTAATATTATGGAGCAACTGAGATTACAGAGTGCTAGTGTGGATAGACTCCATGGTAGGACGGATGTGTTTGAGGCGAGGAGTGATGTAAATGAAGATTATCTACAGAGGAGATTTGAGTTTGATATTGCCTATTATGATGCTCAGGTCAGATGTATGAGGGGGAAGTCTGATGTGATATTTCCTACTTGCCCCATCTATACACCATATAGGCCTGACCCTGCTGATGACTTACTGATGACCCTGCTGATGACCTTGCTGATGATCTTGGTGATGGATATTATTAGATTGTTTGTTTCTATTTCTGTTGTTTTTATTGTGTTGTGTTGTACTGTTATGATGTAGTAGTTATTTGTTTTTCATGTGATGTGTAACCCTATTGGTGTACTATTATGTTGTATTGAAACATTGAAATTGTTAGTTGGACTGTGTAATACTGTGATAGTTTGTTTAATATTGTAGTGTTTTGTTGGATGTTTAGATGTTTACATTTAATTTCTCTTTACCCATGCAAATATTTAAATTTGCTATATCACTCCTACTAATTGTTTCATGCCTGCTAGTTGTAAATTTTTAGTAATACCAGATAGCTGTTGAAGATTTCAAAATCCCAACACAAAAAGGTTAGTTTTATTTTACTCTCTACTGTTTCAAATTTACTGAAAAATTTAAGTTTGGGGGAGGGTAGGGAAATATTAACTTTATTTGTTCTCAATTATTATATTTTCAAAAATTATTAGCATAACTTCTGGCACTTGAAACTCACTGTAGGTAATTAAAACTTTTTATTTCAGTTGAATATTATGGAAGGATTGGATGAAAGTTTTTAGTGATAAAGATTAATCTTATAGAAGTAAGATATTTGGTATGCAAGGATTTGATTATAGTTAACTATTTAAAGTAAAGAAAACTGTATTTTTGAAATGTTAAGGGACTTAAAGTATTGTGTGTTAAGAAGAGATTGTGACTTTATGATGAATAATAAAGCTTATACTAACTATAAAGTAAGGAAGTGTTTCAAGTTTGAACTTTAGAAAGAGGAGAGTGAAGTTCAAAATCATTAAAGGCTATTGATGCGTTGCGACTTTATATATGCTTTTAAATACAAGAATTTGATACCACTTTTTAGAATGTTTAATTCCTGGTAAATGTCTTCAAAAACTTGATGTGTGAAGTTTACTTTTACTTATGAATTTATATTTAGAATTTATAATAATTATTGTAAAAGTCACAATTTTAAACGCAAGTATACGTATCGTTCAAGTAATATAGGGCTCTAGTGGAGTCCTGGTTATCGATCCCACAGGGATAGTGTTTTTATAAAAAGTAAGAAATTTAAAAAAAATATTTTGGAATTTATCAAATTAAAAGTAATTTATATATGTAGTGCATATATATATATATATATATATATATATATATATATATATATTATTTTCAAATTTAATTTACTAACAATTTTTACTATAAGCAAGTAAGCAGTAAGAAGTAATTAAAATTCAATGTAAGTATAAAAAAGACTTTCTCCTTTTCAACTAATAAAAGATTTTTAGAATAATTATCATTTGTGGGGAATTTAGATTATGGTACTGTGCCAATTAGAAGCATTCTTATTCTTTACCCTTTGGTCGAGTGCGAAGAACATTGACTAATCTATAGATCGGTTCAGGATGTTTTGTTAATAGAATGGGTTAATCTAGGCTCACACTACTAGATGTCTAAGGGTGGCTACGGTCAGCACTACCAGTGATCCGTTCCCTTTCTCTAAACCAAATTATTAGAATTTAATCTGCACTCTAAAAACTAATTAATTTAACGCCCAGTAAATAATATCTTCCTATTTATTTGCACTTCACCTTGAATAACCCACATAAAGCCTTCGACTACACAAGGATTCATGTGATATTTACTAGTTAAGAATTTATCTTCGGATAGGTCTCAAAATTCTTCAACAGATTTTAACAATTTAATTGGCCAATTTAAAAAGTAAACTAAGATCAGGTATTAATATCATCACAATGTTTTAAATATTTTAAATTTAATTCTCCCACAAAATTTAATTAATTTATTATCTTTTCATAGTTGAAGGAGAAACATAACTAACTACTCAGAACACATTGGAATCACACAACAAAACATATTTATAAAACTTTGAACCAAAGTACTAATACTTATCCGAAGTGTTCCTTCAAGTGATCCGTTGACTTCTACGGACTCCAAAGCAATGATGAAAGACTCCAACAGTAACAACACACAAAAAATACTCAAAATAAACTCACTAGATACAATGTAAAGTGGCACCCTAAGTGTGGAAGAGACTATGTAAAACTAGAAGGGAGAGAGAAGGTGCCTGGGGACTATGGGGTGCGACTTTTTTTGTAGAGGGCTCCTATTTATAGAGCTCTGAATTTGACCAGGGGTTGTTTAAGGCACCTCTTCAAAATTCGTCCAAATACAATGTATCATCTAGAAGGTAACTGTCGCGCCTAGGCGCCGGGATATGGTGCCTTGGCGCCGGACTCAGTGACCAGGTCTTCGCACCTCTTCACTTTGGATCACACCTCTTCGCGATTAAAACCATTTCCTTATGTCCAAATGCATTGTATCACTGTCGTATATATTAGGAGTAACTTCCAGTCTTCTAGAAGCTCTAATAACCACTTAACTCCGTTAAAGTAACTCCCCAAAATCATCAAAAAATCTTAACAGTGTCTGTATCGAGCTGGCGCTTAGGCGTCGGTTCTGGCGCCTAGGCACCAGGCCAATAATTCCAATATTTGCTCCATAAGCTCCATTTTGCTCCATTTTCCTCCTTTTTCCTTCTTTTTCTTTTGTTGGACTTTTTTTTAATCATCTACATCCAAAAACATGAAAATACCTTTCATTAAAGCATAATATCCTTAAAAATTGAATCATAAATAAGGCATAAAAATGGGTAATTTTTAGGTACATCAAATTCCCCCAAACTTAAATGTTACTTGTCCTCAAGTAACCCTTTTAATTACATAAAAAAAGATAACATTTGGAATGAAAATATTTAAGATTCCTTATAATTTTTGTTTTTATAAATTCTTTAGCAAATTATTAACCAAATTTTACTAATTAAGTTTAATTTTAAGAATTAAAGAACATTTAACTACCAAATCATAAGACTTCCAATTTTTTATTTATTTCAAGAATAATTGTAGTTCATCATATTAAGGTCACATAGAATATTTACAAGAAAAAAATTTTCTTGAAATATTTTTCTAGTAAAAATATTTGTACATAGAAATTAAGTTAAAAATGTAATCTGTTTTCTTCCTATAAGATAATTTAAGTGAAGCTAATTTTTTATTAGACATTTCCTCAATCTTCACATTCTTTTTTTTTCTTATTTTTTCTTTTGGATTGTTTTTCAATCCTTTTTCTCTTCTTTTTTTTTGAAGTGAGGATTACTATTTTTGAATATCCTGTTAATGATTTTGAACTTCACTATCCTTAACTTATTTTGAAAAACTTATACATTCTTACTTAATAAATATGACAATTTTAATAATTTATTATTTTTCAAAACTTATTTCAATCTTTTCTTTTTTAAGCAATAATCTTGATTCCTTATTATTTCAAAATACAATTCTCTTTACTATAAATAGAAAAATTTTGATCTTATTACTCTTTAAGTTAAATAATTATATTCTTAAAATCAATCAAATTTTTTGAAATTTTAGTTAAGTTTACTAAATTATTTATAAATTCAAAAATTTAAGTAATCCTAAATAAATTTTTCATTCCTTATTGTATGTTAATATATTTTTAAAGAAAATATTAGTTCATTAAGGATAAATAATGTTTAAATTTGATAAATGTTTTCCCTTCCCCAAAACTTCAGCTTTAGTATAAATATGAATCATGAAATTTTCTAAAGCATGAGAGAAAGAAATAAACAGGAATTAATCTAAGTACAATAATGATATAGTGAGGAAAAACTAACTTCTACTTCTACACATGCTTTAATATGAATATAACGAAATGATTAAGCATATATAGAAAAGTTTTGCAGAGTAGGAGTTAATTTCTAAAAAATCTGTCTTTTTTGTTTAATTTTTGAACATGCAAACTTACTAACTATTCATGAACACTAAAGAGCAGGTTGAAACATAAATAAACTTTTATAAAAATTAATTCATATTTCAGTCTTAAACACACATCAGGTAATCTAA
Source organism: Papilionanthe hookeriana x Papilionanthe teres (assembly GCA_022702705.1). Classification (NCBI taxonomy): domain Eukaryota; kingdom Viridiplantae; phylum Streptophyta; class Magnoliopsida; order Asparagales; family Orchidaceae; genus Papilionanthe; species Papilionanthe hookeriana x Papilionanthe teres. The sequence continues at coordinate 95,649,583 of CM040431.1, read as the reverse complement.
AAACAGTTTCAACATAAAAAGTTCACATAAACATTAACAAATAACATCACACTAAATAGCACATGAAACAAGAAACATACTAAAAATAGAATCAACACATCTCTAGAGGTAAGTCAAGCTACTAATCACTATCTGTAGTTTCATCATCGTCATCACCAAAAGAAAACTCCATATCCTTCGGATCAATATATGGTGAATATCTTGGACAAGTAGGGAACTGAACATCGTGCTCACCCTTCATAAATCTCACTAAAGACTTAGACTACTCAACATCGTAATAAATCTTTCTTTGTGTATACTCAGAAAGATGATCGCTCTTCTTATCGATCGTATCTACTCTATAATAAGTTAGGAATAACTCATTCTGCTGCTCTATAAACTGATCATGCATGGTTTCCCAAAAACTAGATGGTGGCTCAGCAGAAGTAGATGGTCTAGAAGTAGAAGCTCTACCTGAAGTAGGTAATGAACCAGAAGGTGCAATAGAACTCTTACCTCGAAGTCGATCATAGATACTGATGCTTTCACTTCCTATAGGCTTTGTCAACTTAAGCTTTTCCTCAGAAAACTCAGCAACTACTACAACACTTTGACATAGAGAATAGATCAGAGATGGAAAAACAAGTCCAATAGAAGTGCTAGAACGAGCAGTAGCCTCTACAGAATCATAAATAATGCTCCCTACATCAATAGGCTTCCTCTCTTGAATGCAATAGTTGAGGATAACTCTATCTTTGGTAACCTTGCTCAGATGATTGGATGGAAGGAGACGAGCAAAAATAAAGTAGTGCCATGCCTTTGAAACACCATTAAGCTTAGAAGATGAAAAATTTACCCTTTTTCCATTCCGATTCTTCCAGGCTCTAGTACTATCAGTCAGGTAGGCAATGATCATATCCAAATCTCCCTCAGATGGAGATAATCCAGAGTAATAGCACTTAATGTTTGGCGGCAGGCCATAGAAAATGTTGATACATTCAGGAGTGAATCCTACTCCAACTTCTCTGACGAAAATCTTGTATTCTTTAACATCAACAAAATTAGCATAAAACTCTCTAACAACTGGGATAGTAGCAACATCAGTGAAATAACAGAATCGTTGCCAGTTGAGCGCAACGATTGTATCCTCAATTCTTCCTCCAGGATTATAAAAACTTCACTCTGAGATAAATTTCTGAGTCGTAGCAAAATCATTGTATCGGAAGTGTGCAACAGCAGTGACAAACTTGCTACGATCAAAATTTTCTCGTTCCTTTCCTCGTTTAGATTTGGGTGCCATCTAAACGTGAAATAAAAACATGAAATAAATTCAACGGATCTAGGAAAATAAACTAATTTAAGTTTTTCAAACTTGAAAGAGCTTAAAAATTTCATGGATTTAACCTTAAAAATAAAAAAATTTCTCAAAATTTTGGTTTTTCTCAATGAGAGCAAAATCCATGATGAAAATAAAAAAAATGAGTTTAGAATGTAGATATGACCTTGGGATGAAGAAATCGGGTGATTTCAAGCTCAAAAACTTGAAAATCTGCTTTAAATGGGATCTATAGAGAGTATTATCGCGAAAAACAGTGGAGAAGGAAGCTTAGGTTTCAAAAATGGTGTGGGGGTGTTTAAGAAGATGAGTTTTCGAGTTCAGGCCGAACCGGCGCCTAGGCGCCGAATTCTGGCTCCTAGGCGCCAGACTCGCCTGTCTAAAAATTCAATTTAAATTTTATATTTTCCACTAAATCTTATCAAATTTGACTCCTAATTACTCTTATGAGAGTATTAATCCAAATTATATCCTCCAAACATTTTCACAATCAATTTAAAATTATAGTTTAGATCCACAAAAATGTATCCAAATTCTTCAATTCCAATCCATAACTTCTATTCCAAATTCAATAAATTTCAGTAAAAGATTTGTTGACCTCATTTTTGATGAGGTCTTCTCTTCTTCTCTTTAGTACTTAGGATCTAGCCTTAGGCTTTTCCTTTGACTATCCTAGAGGATTAGAATTGGGACCCACCACTTAGAAATTCAAACCACTTCTTAACTCACTGCAAACTCCACAAACTTGATTGTAGACCCCTAATCACCTAGAGGGTTGAAATCGAATGTGGAAGTTTAAGGATGAGTTCTATAGGATTCTTTGGCCTTAGGAGCCTGCACAGGTGGCACTGATGCAGTGAAAGGGCTGATTTACACACACACTACACCTATACACTACACTTTCACACACCTCCTAAAACCACACCCATACCCAACTTGACCTCCGACTCATGAAGGTGGTTCGCATGGATGGTCCTTAACCCCAAGCCCTTGGCTAAGAGGGTTAGGAACAACATAGTGTATGCCTCGAATGAGTCCCTTCATGGCTCATATGGGCTTGATGTGGCTTCATGGCTCAACAAAAATGATTTCATTCCACTTACATTCACCCGATCTTCAATTTTCCAAGTTTTCGATTTTTGACCCCTGCACATCTACACATGCTTTGCCCAAAACCATCGAAATTACCCAAATTTTCTAAAATCTCCAAATCACCCAAAATTCCCCAAAAACATTCCTAAACATTTCCTCACCAATCAAATTAATCATCCATACCCAAAAATACCAAAAATTCCAGAAATACCTCCCGATACCCTCCAAATACCCAAAATGCCCCTCTTAGCCAAAAAATCCAAAAATTCAGAAAATTCCCAGAAAATTCCAGAAAATCCCAAATATTCCCGATTTCATTTTTGTTCAACTACATCATGGGCCAATTTTGTCAATTTACCCCACTTTTATCAAAACCCCCGATTTGACCTAAAGTAAACCCGATGTCAACCCAAACCTACCCGATTGACCCAAATTCTAGTCCAATTCAATTCTAAACTTCAATTCAACATCCCCAACACCAATCTAGACCAAATCCAAGCCCAATTTGATTGGCATTGGGATCCGATTTCACTTTTGGCCTTAAAGCCCGAATTTGGACCCATGACCCCGAACTTAGCCCGAACTCACCCGATTCAACTCCAATTAACCCCAAATCTTTTCTAAACCTTCCTTAACATCCCCATAAACAAAACACTAACATGATTTGCCCAAGATTTTGACCCAAACCCCACTCGAATTCAACCCAAAATCAAAAAGCCCAATTTTGACCTAAACCCGAGACCTAACCCGAATAGGCCCGAACCCCAAAATCAAAACCCGACCAAAGCCAAAACCTCTTTGAAACACTCCCAAAAACATTTCCCAACATTTATTTTACATCAATTTCAACTCTAGCCCAACATTGGCCCAAGTTAGCCCAATTTGACCTACATTGGCCCACTTACCGAATAAACCCGAATTCGAACCAATTCAAGTCCAAATCACACCAAATTGACTCCAAACCACTCATGACACATCCCTAAACCAAACTCAACAACTATTTGGCCCCACCTCTTTACAAAATTTCCATCCATAAATTCATTTTTAAACTTAAAGGCCCATTCCTTAAACCATTTTAAAAGCCGATCCTTTACCACATCCAAAGGCCCAAAATTGGTCCCAAAGCCCATATGACATTTCCCCTCATCATACTTTCAATTAAACTCAATACCTAAGTCCTAAATTCATCATCAAATCATTCCAAATCAAGTTTCATACAAATTTCCATCAAATTACCAAAAAAATTCCTAAAATCCATTTTCATGAAATTGACCGAAGCTTTCCACAAGCCAAAGACAAGCCATGCAAGCCATGGACAAGCCACATGGAGCCATGGAGAGTTTGACATGTGATCAAGCCATTAATGGAAAAAGGAGGACCCCCTTTCCTAATCCTTCTTAAGCCTTTTTTTACCTTAAGCATGTCACACTCTAAACCATGCTTTGCCACCTAATCCTTGATGGAGACTCCACCACACATGGGAGATTGACCCACGACCTCCTCGGCCCAAAACCGGGTCTTGGGGAGGTGCACCCAACCCATTTGCATGGGTTGACCAAAATAAGCTAAAATGGCCCCTTCCCCTTTCTACTTTGATCCAACCACTTTACACATGTCGAACCTCGATTGAATGCACCAAACCCCGGCCACGACCCACCTAAACAAGATGGTGACCGATGCACGGCCGGCCGGCCACCGGAGTCGTCGGAAAACACCATGGCCGAGAGCTCGCATGTGAGCCAGACTTTGGGATTCTACTTTGCTTGAGGCTGCCCCCATGCCCGATGGCCACCATGGGCATTCGCCCTTGACCTAAGCGGTGATCCGAAGCCACTAACTCTCCACAGGAGGCCCTCGCACCCTCTCTGACTTAAACCCCTCACCCTCGCGACCGAAGGAGGTCTTGAACCGAGACCATACCAAAACTGCGCAAAATCACTCCTCACTCCCCTCCGGACTTAGAGCAATTGATCCCACTTGTCCTCTCTGCTCTAATCCCCATTGATTGAGCTCGATTTTGGAGCTCGATTCTCGAACGAACGGGACACTCCCGAATCCTCCACCAAAATCAAATTAAACTCACCTACACCTTCACCGGGCGCGAGAAGAAGTTTTCCGGTGAAAGCCCCCTCTCCGGGCCACCCGGTTGTTCCGGACTCCAAAGGTTGTGATCGGCCTTGGTGGAAATCACACTCAGGCAATTCACCGCATCCCCGGGCTTCATCCCCAGCCTCCTGCGGCTCCGACGAACGTGCTGAACATCTCCGATCGAGGCTTCACCTCTCGGAGCCAAGGTATGGATCAATTCTTCATCCCGGAGCTTCCGAACATTCTCCATTTCAAATGAGTCGATTTCAATGAGCATTAGCCAGTATAGATGTGTTCGTCTCTTGAAGACGAATCCATAGAAGCATAAGAACATAAAAATCCATGGAGAATTGAGTGAGATCTTAGGGCTAGAAGGTAGACGACTCTCGGGTTAGGACGCTCGGGGACGATGAACGGATGCCGTTCATTCAATACACGCGCGGACGGACAGCTCAGATGGCGTCGGATCGGCAAACGATACGTGAACCGCGGGCCGCATGGCGCTGACTCGGAAGGCGGCGTCGAATGGGAGCGCGCCGCGTAGCTGTTCGGAGACGGCGAGGTTGACGCGGCGCCGATGTGGATAAGTAGATAAATAGGGTATTTTCTGATTTATTTAAATACCAGAACTTCAAAAATTCATATCTTTGTGTAGAAAAATCACAAAAAATAAAATAAAAATACCCTCTTGCTCAGTGAATAGAGGAGAATAATGTGGAAAAGAAATTAATTAATTTTGTCCAGTACTTTATTTTTAATTAATTATTTACTCCCTGCATTGTTTCAATTCTCCATGCATTCATATAATTCACCATGGCATGAGACCATAGGGCTTTTGAAGCCTCGAACTTGGGAACATTCCCTGAATTTTCCAAGGTCGAGAGGCCATCTCGTGAAAAGTTATTGATTTTTCGAATGCATATGGTTGTTTTAAGTATTTTAATTCCAAAAATTATCATGTTGTGAAATAAATTCTAGGAAAATTTGGTGATGTTCCTTATGACCAGAGAACCATAGGAAAAATAGGACTTGAGTTAATTCACTTAAAATAACCCTAATTGGCTTAAACACCCAAAATAGACCCCTAATTAATTAGAGCTAACTATACAACAAATTGACTTGAAATCAATTCTCCACTGACCTTTAGGATCAGAGGAACCCACCATAAAAGTTTGAGGTCAATTGGACTTAGTTAGCCTTACTAAATGGGTTGATTAAGCCATTTAGTCATTTTAAACTCTAAAAATTCATAACTTTCAAAATACCTTTCAAAAATTCACCAAATTGGTTTTGGAGCCTCTCTGATATCAGGGAATTTAAGAAAATTAAAATTTCAATTTTCTAAAAAAGTTAATTTTTTAGTATTATTTTAATATTTTAATAATTTAAAAATAATAAAAACCACAAAAATAATAAAATTCACCAAAATGTCATATTTTGAAATTTAATCACTTAGGAACAAACCCCATATTTTTCTCAGGTCTATTTAATGAGATATTAAATTTTAAAGCCCTAGGGTAATTTTAAAATTAAAAAAAAATATTTTCTAGCATTTTCACTAAAATAATTATAATAAATCAAAGAAAAATCAGAAAATTATAAAATTTGGTTCTCTGGAATCCTTGATATCAGAGAGAATTTTAAAAATTATAAAATTCATTTTTCAACTTATATTATATTTTTAAATTAATTAATACTCCAGAACTTAAAATAATTCTAATAAATAAAATATAATTCGAAAAATCACAAAAATTGGTCCAAGTGGTCCCCTGGTCATTAGGAATGTCCCATAATTTTCTTAAGGACAGAAACTTTCCCTTGGTTATGTTGTTAAATTTTCCTTGAAAATTCCCATTTTCACCAAAAATAATTAAATAAATAAATTAAATATAGAAAAATCACATTTTCTCCTCTAATGTCTTTATTGACATATGAGTGAAGTCATATAAAAATTTCAAATTCATTTGAGCTCAATTTAGTGAGTTATGAAATTATTAAGCTTGAAGGGCAAAATGGTAATTACAATTTTAACCCTTAATTAAAAAACTTTAGGCTTAATAAAATGAAAGGGTAAAATATTTGATCTTATTCTGATTTGGATGATTGAAATTTAAATAATTAAAGGGTAGGAACCTATTAAACAACTTAAAAATAATTAAAATAAATTTTAATTAAAATAAATAATTAAATTTGGAAGAATAATAAATTGGAATTATTAAAATAGGGATGTTATTAGGAAGAAATTTGTTCTTTAATTTAAGGATCCCTAAATTAATCATCTCAATAATATTTAATTCCTAATTAAAATGATAATCCAAGTTTAAGGTTTAAAATGCTAAAAGACTTAATCATTAAATTAAGTTAAGGTTAAATTATTTAAAGCAAATCCCTTTAAAATAAAAGATTAAATTAAAACAAATTAAATTAAATTAAAATTAAATTAAATTAAAATTAAATTAAATCATATTAAATTAAATTAAATTAAATTAAATTAAATTAAATTAAATTAAATTAAATTAAATTAAATTAAATTAAATTAAACTAAATTAAATTAAAATTAAATTAAATTAAATTAAATTAAATTAAATTAAATTAAAATTAAAACAAATTAAATTAAATCAAATTAAATTAAATTAAGCTAAAGCATATCATATTAAATTAACCTAAATTAAATTAAGTTAAACTAAACCACATTGAATTAAATTAAGTTAAATTAAATTAAATTGAATTAAATATAATATCACCTAAGACATGAAGAATTGAAAATAAATCTAAAATAACTTGGACAACTATTCCGAACTTAAATCATTAATTTGAACTTAAAATTGAATCACAAATCATTAAATATCATTTTGCCCTCGAAAGCTCGTGATGTCATAACTCTTAAAAGGAGTGTTAAAAGAAGTATTACTTCACTCATAGGATATTCGAATGTCTAGTTCAGCTGAACAAGACAACAAAACTTAAACTCTCGGACGATTAATTCATTTGTGTAATTAAATTCATTTGGACTTAAAACAATCCTAGAAATATTGAAAAGATGTTTAAGATTCGTCTTAAGCACTTCCTCGATATGATAGGATATTTATAAGAACAATTGAACTTAGTTGTTCTTTGATGAAGAAAATCGCCCTCGAACTAAAATATAAGAACCTAGACGTCATAGGAAATGACTAGCTATAGGATTAGGAACTTGGTAGAAAACCATAACCCTTCCCTTTACATAGGAACTTACTTTAAATGCTTAAATATTCTAGCGTGTTTTAAGTGCGGCTTGGGATGACGGGATGACCCTCGAGGTACGCTTTTATTTTATTGCGAATTACTTTATTGCAACTTATTTAATTGCATCGCACTTACTTTGCTTGCATGATAAACAAGCTGTTGCATGAAAACTTACACCTTTAGGACAGAAACCAAAGCTGAAACCCATAACTAAATTAAAAGACACTACAAGATAAAATTCACCGCCACAATATTCAAAATATAAAACAACTCAAAATTTAATCACAAACAAAACAACAAAACTACAACTATAACTAAATTAAAACGTCTCATTGAATGATCGGGAATACCTTGGATGATGTAACCCACGTGTTGCTAACGGGATTTCCCACGGTCTAAATGAAAGTGCGGAACTCATTTAGTTGAGTTTAGTAAATTCATACTGGACTAAGTGAATTCGATGAAAATAACGGTGCGGGATGACGGAACTGTGGGATCTTAATCGGTTCTGTTTAATCAACTCTAAGACCTGTTTTAATTAAAATATTAAAGACACATGGAAATTAAGACTTTCTCTAAAACCAAACACTTCTCTCATCTCCTAATTTATGACTTCTAAAACTAAACCTCTGCAACAACAAGGAGCTCGGAGCATGGTGGGCAGCACGGCCATCGTCATCAGCAAAACCTGAGTCTACTTCAGCAAACCTTTTCTTAGAATTAAATAACCAAGCCATAGGACTTCGAGGTAGTTTGCCTAGTGCAACATAAATCCTCAACCTTTTGTTAGGCATTTGCATGATCATGTCATGTAAATTAAGCCCTAACCGGTCTTAGGACTTCGAGGTAGTCGTTCGGTACGACATAAACCCTCACATCTTTGAGGCTATTTGTATGATTTTATCATACAAATATAAGTCCTAATTAATTAAAATCGGCAAGATCAAAACATTAAATAAACATTAGGACTTTCCTAAATTCAAACCAAACAATAGGATAGTCGGGAAATTACCGAAGTTCGCTTCGAATCTGTGATTTCTCCTACCCTTCTTCCTTGGAATTCCCAAAACAAAATGTTCCAAATTTGATCCATTCCCTATTGAAATTCCAAAATTCAATCCCTTGAAAACTTAAACTTTGAAATTCTTGAGAGCAGAACTACTGATTATTATCGAGAGTTTTCTTAGGTGATTTCCGTCACTTAAGATGTAATTAACTATAGGGGCTTGCCCTTATAGGGAACTTTAAGAACCCGGAGTAATATAAACCACTGCTTAATTCATTCATATTAAGCGGGGGAACTTGTCGGCTTATAAAATTGGTTCGCGGACCAAACGGACGTCACAAATCTTCTAGTTTATTTAATCGAGCCCCATCATCGGGCGGTGTGCTACATTCTTCGGGATAGATACACGGTTTGTGATGCGATGCTCGTTTATATAAACTATTTGGGATGTGAGATCGGTTTGATTTCATATCTTAAAATTTTCAAATTTAAAATTATTTTCAAAATCAAATACTACTTTCTAAATTATATATATATTTAAATTAAATTTAAAATTCGCCGACAACTACGTAGGCGACCCCTTTTAAAAATACAACACTCGACCTAAAAATATGCCGATAATTTACGGCGACTCCGCTGGGGACTAGTTCCTCTCTCCATTTTAATCGGATGGTTTTGCTTTCATAAATCGGTAGTGAGTCCATGCCCCTAGTGGACCGAACTACTTATTCTTTCAGTTGGCATACCCCGCTCATTTACGTCTTGAGCGAGTATAGTCAACTCCTTTTTGGATTCTGGAGCCACTGTTTAGACACCCCTAAACAGAGAGGTTCCGAGATCCTTTTACCTCATTTCTGAGGAGGGGTGGACCCCCAATAGGTGTTAGTTTAGGAGTAATCCTTCGAGTCGAGAAGTCTTGCATAAGACTTTCTTTTCCTTTCTAATTTTGAATCAGATTCATTACCTTCTCTACACCTTCGAACATTCCGTTCTAAATAAACAAACCTTCTAATGAATGACTCTTTTAACAAATATACATGAACAAGAATATGTTCGGACACTTTTCGTTTCCTTTCTTTTCGTCCTGATGAGAAGAAGCATAACTTGGGACCGACAATCGAATCTACCTTGCGGAAATGGAAGCCCCAAAGCGATTTTATCCTTCACCGATGGAGTGGACTTCGTTGTTTACAAGGATGAGTTGCCCGACAATGGGATCATCCGGTTTGGACAAGGATTCGAAAACACAAATGTCGAGATCGTCGACGTTACCCTTTTCGCAGCGATGGACAATGTGTCGAAGGCGAGAAACCGTGATTGAGTTCGACCTTAAGTCAACTCAGAGTTTCCTCCTCTGCAAAGGATTCCAGTCGAGAGGAATACCGGCTGTCCGAAGGAGGACGGTTATCTCTACCCCCGCTGGTCTAGTCGTCTCTGCACCTACCCGGCTCCGCCGAGCCGAAGGGAAAGAAGTTCGAATTTGCGATGAGCATGTTACCGTGGAGGGTACGGATTTCCGTGCAAGACCTTCGTTTTGAAATTGGGTCCGGCTCGAGGGTTCCACCCCTAACACGGACTCGGAGGAGAAACGAGAGGTAGGAAGATTGCCGGGAAGGCCGGAGACTGCTTGAAGTCGCTTTCCTAGAAAAAATTCCGAGTACACACCACTACTGAATACATACCATTGTTTGAGTATACACCCCTTTTGGAAGGAAGTAGATTCCATCCCTTTCCGCCGCGGTGACGAGGAAAATGTCCAGCGGGATTGCCTCTACATTACCTCGGCACCGCATACTATAACGACAACGAGAAGAAAGAGGGCCGAGGTTACACCACTTGCCGAGCTACGGCTTGTGATTGAGAAGTTAGCAAAGAAAGAGAAATGCCATGTATCGAGAGATTTTAAGAAGGATAGGACGAGTGCGGCCAAATCCCGTCTTGGGCCACGAGTAGAACCTGCTATCGGCTGAGAAGAGCCGAATAAGAAGATGAAGGCTAGTCCTCTGTTGTTGTTTCGGGTTTACGGATCGGGGAGGATACCACCTTCCGAGCATTCGGGTGACGGACCATCCGGTCCTGAGGCCTTCTGCTGCTAGAAGGATGGTATGGCGTCCCACTACCGGTCGATTAAGACCGAAACAACGACTAGAAAAGGAAAGTCTCGTCGGGAGACTTGAGTCGAAGAAGTGCTACCGCGATAAAGGGAACTCATGAGAAAGAAACTCGACAGTTATCACATGACACCTGCAAGGATATACAGAAAAGGCCATTAGAAGATGCTATGGAAAAGTTAAGAACTGATATTCGGCGACTAGCAAGGGAAAGAGAGGAGAAATTCGGAGATGAAGTTGACTCGTCAGAGTTCATGGATGATGAGTATGCAGAAATTAACATGGTAGAAACACGAGCTTCGTCGGCTTCACGAGGTGCTCCTGCGGCACGCGAAGAGAGGAGCCGGAAGTAATGAGGAGGCGGCTTCAAGAGAAAGATGATACGATCGCCCGGATGGCGAAAAGGATGGAAGAGATGGGCTGTAGCCCTAGCCACTCTCCGAGTCGAAGTTCGACCCCAAAGGGAAACACCCGGAAGTCATTCACATTGTAGACGGAGGAAAGGAGGTTACATCCGTCAACGGGGATGATCGATTAAAGAAGGATGCAACACAAAGTATGATTCCGGAAAAGGATATTAAGAGCTTGGTGGAACGGCGGAGTGCGAGAAGCCTTGACACAATCGAAGAGCGGAACATCCATTCGGACGGGTAGACCTTACCACGAAGAATTCGACGACATCCGATATCCGAAAGGCTTTGTACCACCTCTCGTTCGAGACCTTTGATGGAGCAGGAAACCCTCGGCGGCATGTTGCACATTTTCGTGCCGGTTGTTGCAATGCGGCGGAAGTGATGCTTTACTCTTCCGACAATTTGTCGGCGGCTTGTCGGGGATCGCCTTTGATTGGTATGCGGAATTACCAAACGGTTCGGTGAAGACATTTTCGGAATTAGAGAACCTCTTCATCGAGCGATTTGCGGAGCTCGGCACCACATCACTATAGGTGATTTAGTGGTAGAGAAGCGGAAGCCGAACGAAACTTTGGTGGACTACATACTTCGATGGAGGAACCTAAGTATGAAGTGTGAGCCACGATTACAAGAACAGCATGCGGTCGGCATTTTACTAAAAAGCATCCATGGCCGATAGCACTTCTCCTCGAGGGATTTACTATTAAGACTTTCGAGAAGTTGTTAAGCAAGGCCAGAAGCTTGCAAGAGGAGGCGAAGCAATTGAGTTTCACCGATAAAACGGACAAACGAAGCCCGTGAAAACTTTTGAAAAGAAGTCGGGGTCGTCGCGGCGATCGATAAAGGCGAGCAGGCCGATACAAATATCGTCGAACGGCCGCGACAAACTCAACGGAATTACCGGCAACCCCAGACCCGGCTATCGGTCATCTCAACAATATGAACAACCGCCTCGTCCACAACGTACGTTTAGGGAGTTCTTGAGCGAGGAATATCCATTCGAGAATGAGCGGTGCGAAAATGTTCCGCGACCTAATGAAGACTCCGGATTTCCAAGCTGCCCGAGCCTAAAAGACCGGAAGAAGTCGACAAGAAAGGTGATCCCAACTTTTGCCCTTACCACGGATGCTTGGACACAAGATAGAAGATTGTATTACCTTCAAAAGTTGGCTCCACGATAATCTTCGGAAAGGGAATATAACGATCCCGAAAGAATACATGAAGGAACCCCGGAAAGGAGGTTCAGTCGATGTTATCTCGACGGATTTCATTGTTCAGATAGATCCCTATGCGGCCGATGATGGATGGACTACCGCTTGGACAAAGTCTTCGAAGAAGATTTTAGATCACATCCAAACCGCTTCGGTGCGAGCTTCAATTCAAAGTTCGAAAACTGTCAAGTCGGCGCTATCACTTGCGATAGAAGAACCACCTCAACAAGAGACGGCTGAAGAAAAGAAGAAAATTGACGAAGAAGAGAAGACCGAGGCACCTAAGGCTAGACTAGGGGCTGCTTATCCTAGGATAGTTGTTTCGATTCGGGGGAGAAATCCCTCGAACCTCGACTCTGTTTGATTATGCGCACTCCGGTGGGATCTTATAATGATGAGGGTTATGGCGTTGGCTACGTTTTGGTCGTTTCTAACGATTACGTAACTAGCGACAATCAACCTAATCCGGACGTCGATTCCGATACAAATAACAATTCTCAAATCATACACAATCTCGACGATCACAATGACGAAGAAGCAACGAATCTATTTGCGAATTTCGAGGAACTCCAATCACAATAGAGTTAGAGCCTTCAGACTTCGAAGCTAATCCTAAAGAACTTGTCATTCCAGTTCAGGAGGAGATACCAGCAAACTCAATGCTAAATTCAGAAGAAATCACGAAGTAAACTTAAGAAGTGGAAGAGTTCTACCTCCGAGAATGGGTCCGAAGGACAAAGGAAAGCGAGTGGTTGTTCGGGAAGAACCAACCCGGCGAGAAGAAATACCCATTCGAGAAGACAACGAGGCATATGGAAACAAGGTGGATTACAACGTGCTAGCCCATCTTAGGAAACTACCGGCCAAGCCGAGCATCTACGACGCTCTCATCTTATCGAAGGAGATGAGAGAAGCTCGATCGAGGCCTTACTTGATCCGGAAATTTGCTTAGCTCAAATGGCCGGAGAATCCTTAGATGAGGTTTGCTCGTTAAAGGAACGACGAGGTGTTACCTTCACGGACAACGACCTACTACTTGGGACGGCGAGACCACAACCGACCATTGTACATTTCGAGTTACAATTGGGAAGTTTACGCTCTCCGAGTATTGGTGGATCCGGGAGCATCAATCAATATAATGAATCTTCGAACGCTAGCATACTTGGAGATTGATGCTCGCGAGCTCGAAGCGGACAAAATGTTATTAAGAGGATTCGACCGGAAAGGAGAAAGAGCCCTCGGCTCAATAACACTTGCTAATGAAGACCGGTGACTTAGCAAAGACAACCGCGAAATTTCACATAATTGATTCGAAACGTCATTCAACGCTCTCTTGGGCCGGCCAGTGGATACATGAAAACGGGATGGTACCATCATCTCTACATCAATGCATTAAGTACTACGATGGAGGGGAACGAGTGCATTAAAGGTGACTTACAACCGTTCTCCGTACATGAAATCGAGAATCCATGAAGATGCGGCTTATTATGCACCTCCGAAGAAAACAATCTTCTCCGGAGATACCATAACAAATGAAGCAAAAGAAATTTGGGACGACGAAGAACACTGAAGTTCTAGTCCGACGATCACTCACCACTCCCTTACGGCGAGATGGTGAAGGTTTCTCCACAACTCGCATCCGAGGTCGAGGCCGGGGACGAGGTCGTGGCGAGACGTTAGGACGATTGGACGGAGGAAACCGGCCATCAATGTTGATTGGGAAGATAGTTCGAAGAAGAAAAAGAAATCAAACAAGAAGCAACGACAATAAGTCGGAAGAAGCCGCAATTCAGAATCCCTCTCGAAGATGAAAGAAACGAAGAATATAAATCGATGTACGAGAAGATTAACCACTATGTACATACTATGACCACGACCCCGATCCATTCTAATAAGATCGAGGGTATGGAGGTCAAAGAGGTACGTAGAGTGGTGCAAAGCCCATCAAATTCTACCGTGTGGCTCCTTCCTCCAAAACTGAAAATAATGTACAATTTGAAGATGTTACTTCATGAGAATTAATGGAATTGCCTTTTGAGTGGTACTCTCCCTGTGTTCAAAATTTAATTCAGCGTGGTTTCTTACCTCGACAATGGACGAAAGGTCGATCACAACGTTTTGAAAATTTATGGAATAACTCCGGTCGTCCACCGACTCGAAACATGGTCTCGGATTCGGCACGGTAGGATCGGTTGACGATGCTGAATTTTGCTTGGTTGTCACTTGCGAGTCTAATGAAAGCTGCATGGAAACTATAGAAGAACTCGAAGATTTACAAATTGGAGATGCTCCACCGGAGTTCGAAGAAGAGATCGAATCTACGATAGATGAGTTAACGGAAGTTAACTTAGGTACTAGCGAAGAACCTAGACCTACCTTTGTTAGCTCCTTACTCAATAAAGAAGACTCCGAAGAAATAATTAAGTTATTAATGGAATTTAAAGATCATGTTTGCTTGGAGCTACGATGAGATGCCGAGTTTAGCTCCGGAGGTCGCGATCCATAAGCTAGGAGTGGACCACGCTACGTTCGGTCGGACAAGGTCCCGAGAAGAATGCGTCTAGAAATCGAACGGCAAGTCATAGGCTGAAGTTAAAAAGCTAATAGACGCTAAATTTGTCCGTGAAGAACAATACCCGACTTGGTTAGCCAATGTGGTACCGGTCGGGAAGAAGAATGGTCGGATCGGAATTTGTGTGGATTTCGGAGATTTAAACGAGGCATGTCCAAAAGATGAATTTCCTCTACCGATCCCGGAATTAATGATTGACATTGCTTCAACACATGAAATATTCTTATTCATGGATGGATCTTCGAGGATACAACCGGATAAAAATGGCTCCGGAAGATGAAAAACTTACAACATTCGAACGCCGATCGGAGTATATTGCTTACACGGTGATGCCATTCGGAGCGAAGAGCGCGGGAGCGACCTACCGGAGAGCAATGACAAGAATTTTTGATGATCTCATCCACGATCAAGTCGAATGCTACGTGGACGATGTGGTCATCGAAAGCAAAGTAAAGGAAAACCACCTGTATGATTTGAGAATTGTTTTCGAACGATTAAGACAATTTAACCTTATGATGAATCCCTTAAAATGCGCCTTCGGCGTCACCTCCGGGAAATTCTTAGGATTCGTTGTCCGACATCGTGGAATTGAAATCGACCGGAAAAGATTAAAGCTATCTTAGAAATGCCACCGCCGAGAACCTTAAAACAACTACGATCTTTTCAAGGGAAGGCGGCATATCTTCGACGCTTTATCTCGAACTTGTCGGGTAGGTGTCGGCCTTTCTCGGCACTAGTTAAAAAGGACGCCAAATTTATTTGGGAAGAGAAATGCCGAGAGGGCCTTCGAGGACATTAAGCGATATTTAATGACACCTCTCGTCTTAGCGAGCCCAGGTCTCGGGTAGACCGTTAATATTTATACCGCGGCTTTAGACGACTCTCTCGGAGCCACTGTTAGCCAGGATCGATGAGGAAGGTAAAGAAAATGATCTTTACTACCTAAGCCGTCGTTCTATCGCCGACGGAAATAAGGTATCCTGCAATTGAAAAGCACTTGTTTGGCCACGATCTTCGCCGCTCAAAAGCTCGGGCATTACATGCTTTCTCATAAGGTCAACCTGATTTCGAAATTTAATCCATTGCGATACTTGATGACCCGCCCAACGCTTTCGGCGGACTTGCCGGATGGTCGATGATATTATTGCAATTTGATATAACTTTCGTGCCTCTTCGTGCCGTAAAAGGACAAGTCTAGCGGACTTCCTCGCGGCACACCCTTTGCGGCGAATCGCCTCTCGATGACGACTTGCCGGATGAACAAATAATGAACCTAGAAGACCACGATGATCGACGTTGGGAATTATATTTCGACGGAGCATCTTCGGCACACAAAGATGAAGAATCGCAAGTGATAGTGCCCGGTAAGGCAGGGATCGGACTAATCTTTATAACACCGGAGCGGGGGATGTTAAGATACTCCTACCACTTGATAGAGCCGTGCACAAATAACGAAGCAGAATACGAAGCCCTCATAATAGGACTGGAATTAACTATTCAAATGGGTATAACAGACATCAACATCTACGGGGATTCGCAATTAATCATTCAACAAATCGCCGGACAATACAGAATTTTAAAACCAAGACTCGAGCAATACTTCCAGTATGCCATACAATCTGTTGGAACAGATTCCAAATGTGACAATCTACAAAATTCCCGAAGAAAACGCTTTAGCGGATGCGCTAGCCCGTCTCGCAAAAGAATTTGCCTTTTTGCAAGATGAATCGATGGAAGTGTCGGTTCACGGACGTCGGGTCCTATCACGGCTCGACATAGACACAATACACAAATCGAGAAAGAAAAAGGATCAATTGCGGCGAGTGACGGAAAACACGGAATATTGGCGACGGCCATTAATAGATTACACGCAAACGGGAAAACTACCGGACGATAGGTCGTTAGCCCATCGGATCGAAAAGAACTCCGTCCTACACATTAGTAAACAATACGTTATACGAAGGTCTTTTGATCAAATGTGGCTAAGGTGCCTAAGCGGGTCCGAGGCCCGTGAAATTGTTAAAGAGGTGCATTCGGGACTCGTGGCGCTCACCGGTCGGGTCCAAAGATGAAAATGAAAATTAAAAGACTAGGGTACTATCGGCCCTCGATGATGACCGACTGCATGAAAATCGCCGAGAGGCGTCACCAATGCCGAGTGCACGGAGTGGTTCTACACCAACCTCCAAATGTGCTACATCCGACAATTGCGTCGTGGCCATTTGAATGTTGGGGCACGGATATAGTGGGTCCAATAGAACCACCGTCGTCAAAAGGACATCGCTTCATTCTTGCGGCTACAGACTACTTTTCTAAGTGGGCGGAGGTAGTTCCACTCAGAGAAGTAAAGGCACACCATGTGCTACAATTTTTCAAGAACCAAGTTGTCTACCGTTTCGGAGTGCCGCGCAGGATCATCTCAGATAATGGGTCAGCATTCAGAAGCACGCAAATCAACAATTTTGTCAGGAGACATGGAATCGACTGGCGATATTCAACAATTTACTACCTAAGAGCGAACGGCCTGGCTGAGGCTTTTAATAAAACTCTCGTTCAAATTTTAAAGAAGACTTTAGACGAAAATAAAAGAAATTGGCACGAGAAGTTATTAGAAGCCTTATGGGCCTACCGGACAACCTTCAGAACTCATGATAGGCCGCCATATGATCAGATTGAAGTTTGGTTTGCCATTCCAAGTGCTCGTATTGGTGGTACATCTCATGGAGACGATTACCAATACTTTGATGTTCAGCTTCAATCTTCTCCAATCGACTAGACAAGTTCTCCGTACTAACAGCAATAAAAACCATTAAAATAAGGCTGAGGATCTTTATGAGATTTGTCTCTTACCTCATTTCCATGATTTCCTCTATCCATTGCCTCATAATCCTTCTTAACTCCTCCAAAATGGATTGCTCTGGTCAAAATTAAGGTTTCTATGGGATTGGGGACGAAGATAAGGCAATATATAAAGATATTTCGTATGAAAAACTAAAGATTTTTGGTTTTTACATTATCTGTAAGCATGGCTCTTAGGCACCAGAATTTGGCGCCTAGGCGCTGGATCATCGAAACGTAGGCCTGTCGGCATATTTTTAGGTTAAGTGTTTTGAAAAGGGGGTCGCCTACAGAAATTGTAGGCGAATTTTAAATTTAATTTAAATATATATAATTTGGAAAGTAGCATTTGATTTTGAAAATAATTTGAAGTTTGAAAATTTTAAGATATGGAATCTAACCGATCTCACATCTCGAAATAGTTTATATAAACGAGCACCGCACCACAAATTGTGTATCTATCCCGAAGAATAGACACACTGCTTGATGATGGGGCTCGATTAAATAAACTAGAAGATTTGTGACATCCGTTTGGTCTGCGAACCAATTTTATAAGCCGACAAGTTCCCTCGCTTAATATGAAGGAATTAAGCAGGGTTTATATTACCTGGGTTCTTAAAGTTCCCTATAAGGGCAAGCCCCGATAGTTAATTACATCTTAAATGACGGGAATCATTTAAGGAAACTCTCGATAATGATCATTGATTTTGCTCTCAAGAATTTCAAAGTTTAAGGTTTCAAATGAATTGGATTTTAGAAATTTCAATAGGGAATAGCTCAAATTTGGAACAGTTTATTTTAAGAATCTAAAGGAAGAGAAGTAGGGGATGTCACGAACCCGAAGTGAACTTCGGTGACTTCCCAGACTAACCTAATGTTGGGCTTCGATTTGAGAGTTTATTTAATTTTGTAATCCTACCAATTTTAATTAATTAGGACATGTGCTTATATGATATGATCACACAAACAGCCTCGAAGATGTGAGAGTTTATATCGTACCAAACGACTACCTCAGAATCCTAAGACTGGTTAGGGCTTCAATTGCCTAATATGATTATGCAAATGGCTAACAAAAAAGTTGAGGGTTTATGTTGCACTAGGAAAACTACCTCGAAATCTTATGGCTTGGTTATTTAATTCTAGTGAAAGTTTTGCTGAAGTAGACTCAGGTTTTGCTGATGACGATGGTCGTGCTGCCCACCGTGCTCCGAGCTCCTTGTTGTTGCAGAGGTTTAGTTTTAGAAGGTGAAAATCAGGAGATGAGAAAAATGTTTTGGTTTAGAAAAGTCTTAAGGTTCAAATGTATTTAATGTTTTATTAGGGGAATCTTAAAGTTTATTATAACAAAACCGGTTAAGATCTCACGGTTCCATCATTCCGGCACCGTTATTTTTATCGGATTCACTTAGTCCAGATGAATTTGCTAAACTCAACTGAATGAGTTCCACACTTTCATTTAGACCGTGGGAAATCCCGTTAGCAACATGTAGGTTACATCATCCGAGGTATTCCCGATCATCCAATGAGACATTTTAATTTAGTTATAATTAAAGTTTTGTTGTTATGTTTGTGATTATGTTTTGAGTTGCTTTATCTTTTGAATGTTATGGCGGTGAGTTTTATCTTGTTGTGACTTTTAATTTAGTTTTGGGTTTCAGTTTTGTGTCTATCCTAAAGGTTTTAGTTTTCATGCAACAATCTTGTTTATCATGCAAGAAGAGTAAAGCACAGCTTATATAAATAAATTACAATAAAGTAAATTACAATAAAATAAAAGCGTACCTGGAGGGTCTTCTTGTCATTCCGAGCTGCACTTAAAACACATATTAAGGCATTTAAATATTTATAACAAGTACCTAGGTAAAGCTAAGGGAAAGGTTTTGGTTGTCTACCAAAGTCCTAATCCTATTGCTAGTCATCTCCTATTACGTCTAGGTTCTTATATTTTGTTTAAGGATGATTTTCTTCATCAAAGAACAATTAAATTCAATTGTTCTTCAAAAACATCCCATCATATTGAGGAAGTGTTTAGGACGAGTCCTGAACATCTTTTCAATATTTTTGGGATTATTCTTTAAGTCCAAGTGAATTTAATTGCACTGGTGAATTGATCATCCAAGAATTTAGTTAAATTTTCCTTCTTGCTTAGTGAATTAGGATGTTTAATTATCCTATAAGTAAAGTGACATTTCACCTGATACTTTACTTTAGAGTTATAATAATGAAAACCTTTAAGGGCAAATTAATTTGTTAAAGAATTTAATGATTTAAAATTATAATTAATGTTTTAAGGTGATTTAATTTAGTTATAAAATTTTAATAAATTTAAGTTTGGAATAGTGTTCAAGTTATTTTATTCTTAAGTGTTTTAAACCATTTGAATTGAAAGAGGAGTTTAAATTATTTAATTTAGACTTTAATGATTTAATTTTAATTTAATTGCAATATTCTGGATTAACTTTTAATTGGTTTGATTATTATTTTATTTTTTTAATAAAAAATTTATTTTTATGAAATTAATTTTTAATGTTTCAAATTTACTATAAATTTGCTTTCAAGTGATTTTTGAAATTAATAATAATTTTTTTGTTTTAAATTTATTTCAATTTAATTATCAAATTATTTAATGTTTTAAGTTTTAATTTAATTAAGATTCACTTTTCTTTTAATTATTTAATTATTAATTTCAATTATCACTTTAAATTTAATTAAAAAGTTAAATATTATTAGAGTGATTCATTTAGGGATTTTAGTTTAAGTTATTATAGTCTCTCTAAATTATATCCCCATTTTAATAATCCAAATTTTAACTTACTCTTCCAAAATTTAAATTGTTTAATTAATTAAGGTTTACTTTAAATATTTTCAAGATGATTAATGGGTTTCTACCCCTTAATTCCCTAGGTTTCAATCATCTATGAGAAAAGCTAAGATCAGATATTTTACCCTCTCTTTGATTAGACCTAAATATTAATTAGGGTTAAAATCCTTAAATTACCTTTATGCCCCTTTAGGCTTATTTATTTCATAACTCACTAAATTGAGCTCAATTGAACTTAAAATTTTTATGTCACTTCACTCATATGTCAATTAAGACATTAGAGGAGAAAATGTGATTTTTTTGAATTTAATTTAATTTATATAATTATTTTTGTGAAAAATAAGGGTTTTCAATGGAAATTCAACAACATGACCAAGGAAGGGCTTCTATCCTTAAGAAAATTATGGAATGTTCCTAATAACCAGAGGACCACTTGGACCAATTTTGGTGATTTTTTTAAATTATATTTTATTTATTATAATTATTTTGAGTTTTAGAGTGTTAATTAATTATAAAATAAAAAAAGGTTGAAAATTAAGTTTTACATTTTTCTTAAATCTCTCTAACCTCAAGGAGTTCAGAGAAATAAATTTTATAATTTTTTGATTTTTCTTTGATTTGTTAGAATTAATTTAGTGAAAAGGTTGGAAAATTCATTTTTATAATCAAACAATTGTTTTAAGCGTTTAAAATTCAATATATTTACTTTGAGACTTGGGAAAAATATTTGGTTTGTTTCTAAGTGCTTAAGAGTCAAAATATGACATTTTTTATAATTTTTAATATTTTTGTGATTTTTATTATTTTTTAATTATTTAAAATATTAAAATATGGTGAAAAATGAAGATTTTTAGAAAATTCCAATTTTAATTTTCATAGACTCCTCTGATATCAGAGAAGCCCCAAAACTAATTTGGTGAATTTTTAAAGTGTATTTTTGGAGTTATGAATTTTTAAAGTTTAATTTTACTCATGTGACTTAATTAATCCATTTAGGAGGGTTAAATATTTTCAATTGATTCCAAATTTTTATGTAAGGTCCCCCTAATCCTAAAGATCAGTGGACAATTATTTTCAAGTACTTTTGATGTGTGGTTAACCCTAATTAATTAAAATTCAGTTTTGAGTAATTAGGCCAATTAGGGTTATTCTTAATGAATTAACTCAAGATATAATTATCCTAGGGTCCTCTGGTCCTAGAAAACTTCCCAAAATTTTCTTAAAATTTTTTAAGCAATATGCTAATTAATGTAATTAAAATACCAAAAACAGTGACATAAACTTAAAAAATACATAACTTGCCATAGAGATGGCCACTGACCTTGAAAAATTCAGGGTATGTTCCCAAGATCAGAGGCTTCAAAAGCCCTATGGTCTCATGCCATGGTGAATTATCTATGTAAATGGAGAATCAAAATATTGAAATGAGTAAATAATTAATTAAAAATAAAATACTCATCAAAAAAACTTGTTTTCTTTTCCACATTATTCTCCTCTATTCACCGAGTAAGAGGGTATTTTGAGTTTATTTTTGTGATTTTTCTACACAAAGATATAGATTTTCTAAGTTCTGGGTATTTAAATAAATCAAAAAATCCATATTTTCTTACTTATCACGCGGCGCTGACTCAACCTCGGCAGCTCCGAAAGCCCACGCGTCGCGCTCCCATTCGACGCTGCTATCTGACTCAGCGCTCCAGGGGCCCGCGGTTCATGTACCGTTCTCTGGTCCAACACAATCTAGACCGTCCACTCGATACACGCTCGATCGGACGACACCTGGTCCTTGTTTACGACTGGTGTGCACCCGTGAGCGTCCACACTAAAACCCTAAGAACTCTCTATTTCTCAATTGATTTTCGTGTTCTTATGCTCTATGGATTCGTCTTGAAGAGACAAACACATCCATATGGTTTACATGCTCTGAAATTAAGTAAATCAAAATGGAGAATCACTGGAAGCTCGAGAGAAATGAGAGGTCTAAACCTTGGCTTTGAGAAGTGAAGCTTCAATCAGAGAGTTGTGGCACCTTCGATTGCACCCAAGGAGGCTCCAGATGAAGTCTCTAGCTGCGGGAAATGCTGAGTACAACTTTCACCAAGCCCGATTTCAAAGCTTCGCTGATAGAGAGAATGGTTGGCCTGGTGAGGGGGCTTCCACTGGGGAACTCCTTCTCTTGGTCATGTGCAGTGTGGGTGAGTTTAATTTGATTTTGGTGGAGGTTTCAGAGTTGTCCTGGTTTTTGGGTGGATTTTCAACTGAGAAATTGAGCTCTGTTAATGGGGATTAGGGCAAAGGGACACTGGGGATCAATTGGTCTAGGTTAGGAGAAGGTCCTAGAGCAATTTTTGCAGAGTTTTGTTTAAGTCTGGTTCATCACCTTGTTTGGCCGAGAAGGTGGTGGGTTTAAATAGACATGGCTAGAGGGCCTCCCAGGGGGAGTTAGGGCTTGGGATCAGCTGCCTTGGTCAAGGGAAGAACAGCCATGGAGTCCAATTGATTTGGGACAGCTCAGCTAGTGAGTTTGAATTTTTTAAATCAAATGGGTGTTCTAAGCCATGGTGTTTTCCGGCGACTGTGGTGGCTGACCGGCCAGGCATGGGTCACCCTCAGGGTCAGGAAGGTCAGGGCTTGAATTTGGTGTAAGCAATGGAGGTTGGCCATGTGTAAAGAGCTTCGCTTTAAGTGGTATGGTGAGGGGGTCATTTTAGGTTCAATTGGATCAAGTCATGGGTTTGGGTTGAGTGCACCACCCAAGGCTGGTTTGGATTGAAGAGAAAGTCACTTGGGTCAGCTTGATTAGTGGGGTCAAGTCACAATCCAAGTACAATTAAGTTTAAGCATAGGTTAAGGGAAGCATGGGAATGTTTAATTAACTTTAAGGGAATCATTAAAGAGCTCCCCTCTCTTGCCATAAATGGATTGATGACAATTCCAAGCTATCATGGCTTCATATGGCTTGTGAATGACTCCATTGTGGCTTCATTTGGCTTTGGTAAAGTCAAGTCATTTGCATGAAGAAGGATATTGGCATTTTTAATGATTTTAGGGGGATTGTCATGAGGCTTAATTTAGAAAAATTGATGATTAATTTGGAACTTTAGGGATGATATAAATTAAAGGGGTGATGAGTGGAAATTTCATGTGGGCTTTGGATGAATTTTTGGGCTTTTGGATTTGGTGGAAGTGGGCTTTTAGAATGGTTTAAGAAAGTGGACCTTTAGGTTTGAAAACAAATTGGTGGATGGAAATTTTGTGAAGGATTGGGCCAAACAAATGTTGGGTTTAGTTTAGGGATGTGTCATGAACATTTTAGAAAAGATTTGGTATCATTTAGAGTGAAATTGGATTTAATTTGGGCTTTTTTGGTAAAGGGGTCAAAGTGGGTCAAATTGGGCTAACTTGGGTTAAGTTTGGGCTAATGTTAGATTTGATGTAAAATTAATGTTGAGAAATGTTTTTGGGAGTGTCACAAATAGTTTTCAACTTTGGTTGGGCTTTGATTTTGGGATTTGGGCCTGTTTGGGTTAGGTTTGGGTTTAGGCCAAAAATGGGGATTTTTGTTTTGGGTTAGGTTTGGGTGGAGTTTAGGATCAAATTTGGGGCAAATCTAGTTAGTGTTTTGTTTGCAGGGATATTGGGAAGGTTTTTGAAAAGATTTGGGGCTAATTGGAGTTGAATTGGGTTGGTTTGGGCTAAGTTTAGGTCATGGGCCAAAATTGTGCTTTAAGCTTCAAGTTGGATATGGATACAAATGTTAATCATATTGGGCTTGGGTTTGGTCTAAATTGATATTGTGGATATGGAATTGAAGTTTAGAATTGAATTGGATCAAAATTGAGGGCAATTGGGTTGGTTTGGTTTGACATTGGGTCCACTTGGGTTAAGAGTGGGTCAGATTGAGGGTTTTGGTAAAAGTGGGTTAAATTGACAAAATTGGCCAGTGTTGTAGTTGAACAAAATGAAATTGGGAATATTTGGGATTTTCTGGAATTTTCTGGGAATTTTTGGAATTTATGGATTTTTTGGTTAAGAAGGACATTTTGGGTATCTAGAGGGTATTGGGGGGTATTTTTGGAATTTTTGGTATATTTGGCCATGGGTGATCAATTTGATTGGTGGGAAATGTTTAGGATTGGTTTTGAGGAATTTTGGGTAATCTAGGTAATTTTTGCAAATTTTGGGTAGCTTTAAGGACATTTGGTAGGTTTAGTGGGTGTAGGGCCTCGGGGTAAAAAATTGAAATTTTGAAAAATAAAGATTAATCAAGTTTGAGTAGAATGGAATCAATTTGGTTGAGCCATGAAGCCATATTAAGCTCATAAGAGCCATGAGAGGACTCATTTGAGGCATTCATCTATGTTGTTCCTAACCCTCTTAGCCAAAGGCCTAGGGGTTAAGGTCCATCCATATGAATTACCTACATGAGTCAGGCAGTCAAACTGGGTATGAATGGTTTTAGGATTTGGAATGTGTGTGAAATTGTAATGTGTGCAGGTCAACCCTCACCAGACCAGGCCACGTAGGGTAGTCGTAAGGCCAAAGAGTCCTATAGGGAACTCATCCTTTAAACCTCCACATTTGATCTTAACCCTCCAAGTGACTTGGGGGTTTACAATCAAACTTATGGGGTTTGCAGGGAATTAAGAGGTGTTTAAATTTCTAAGTGGTGGGTTCCATTTCTAGTCCTCTAAGATAGTCAAAGGGAAAGCCTAAGGCTAGATCCTAAGTACTAAGGAGAGAGAAGAGAAAAGACCTCATCAAAAATGAGGTTAATAAGGCCATTCTGGCGCTTAAGCGCCAAATTTTGGCGCCTACGTGCTGGAACCTCGATCGACTCTGATTCTCCTATCATCAAATTTTGCAAGTTTCAGTCGTAAAAATAGGTCTAACAAACAGGTATAATCAACACACAAACACAATAAAGAAAAATTCAAATCACAAACAATCACAAATGAAGGTTAACTTGATCTCCTTTTTACTTACATTTGACATGAAGTGGAAGTCCAAATTCTATATACTTCAATATAATGTTTAGCTTAAGCCAATACAGACTTGTTAGCCTTCTATTTCTAGAAGTTATATGCAAATTTAGTCAAGACCAAGGCATAAACGTACAACAATAATTTAACTCACACTAATAAATATGGGTTATCTCCCACAAAGTGCTTGGTTTAACGTCGTCAGCCCGACCTAATTAATTGTATTAATCAGGTAGACTCAGCTCATAAGCCTATTTGTAATTTAATTTCATTTCTCCCATATAAGGCTTCAGTGTTAATCCATTAACTTTAAATACTTTTCCAGTTTTTGGATCTTTAATATCCACAGCTCTATAAGGGTATACTTTCTCAATAATAAATGGTCCCATCCATTTAGATTTTAATTTTCCAGAAAAAATTTTTAAACGAGCATTAAATAATAATTCTTCTTGTCTAGGCTTGAATATTTTCCTTGAAATCATTTTGTCATGCAATTTCTTCATTCTTTCCTTATAAATTCTTGCATTTTCAAAAGACTCATTTCTTATCTCTTCCATTTCATTCAGTTGTAATAATCATTTTTCTCCTGTTGTATTGAAATTATAATTGAACTCCTTTATCACCCAATAAGCTTTATGTTCAATTTCAACAAGTAAGTGACAATGTTTACCATAAATTAACCGATAAGGTAACATTCTGATAGGCATCTTATAAGCTATTCTATAAGCCCATAATGCAGAATCAAGTCTATCAACCCAGTCAGTTCTTTTAGGATTAACAGTCTTTTCTAATATTCTTTTAATTTCTCTGTTTGATACTTCAGCCATTCCACTTGTTTGAGGATGATAAGCAGTTGCAATTCTATGTTTAATTCTGAATATTTCTAGCAATGATTGAATTCTTATATTTTTGAAATGACTTCCCCCATCTGTAATAATTATCCTGGGCATTCCAAATCTTGTAAAAATCATTTTCTTTAAAAATTTCAAAACACTTTTGGAATCACAGTTAGGTAAAGCTACAGCTTCGATCCACTTTGAAACATAATCAACTACTAATAAAATATAAATTTTTCTAGATGATGGTACGAAAGGTCCCATAAATTCTAAATCCCATACATCGAAAATTTTGATTTCTAATATAAAGTTTATAGACATTTCATCTTTTCTAGATATTTCCCATTCTTTGACATCGATCACAATTTTTCACATAATGTCCAACTTCATTAAATAAACTAGGCCAATAAAATCAAAAATTTAAAATTTTAAATGCAGTTTTATCTACTCTAAAGTGTCCAAATATGACATTTTTGAATAATTGCAAAAGTTTCTTCATAAGGTACACATCTTCGAATCACAGAATCTCTTCCTATTTTAAATAAATGAGGATCTTCCCAAATATGTGATTTACAATCATTCTTAAATTTCTTAATGTATTTGCTATTCAACCCATATGGTAAAATATTGCTAACCAGATAGTTTACTATATCTGCATACTAAGACATTTGTAATCCTTGAATAACATATAATTGTTCATCTGGGAATTTCTCATTTATTTTTCTTCATAAATCTTCTCATTATTATTTTTGATTCTTGATAAATGATTAGCAATTTGGTTGTCAGTTCCTTTTTTGTTCACAATTTCAAAATTGAATTCTTGTAAAAGTAAAACCCATCTGATCAATATAGGTTTAGCATCTTTTTTAGACATTAAATACTTAATAGCAGAATGATCAGTATGTACGATACATTTTGTTCCAAGAAGATATGGTCTAAATTTATCAAAGGCATATACTATTGTTAAAAGCTCCTTTTCAGTAGTAGTGTAATTTATTTGAGTTTCATTAAGAGTTTTGCTAGCATAGTATATAACATTGAAAATTTTCTCATATTTTTGTCCTAATATGGCTCTGATTGCATAATCACTTGCATCACACATTAATTCAAAAGGTTTATTCCAATCAGGTGCAATAATGATAGATGCAGTGATTAATTTTTTTTTTTTAAATATTGAACGCATTCATACAATCTTCATTAAATTCAAATTTAGCTTCTTTTTCCAAAAAATGACCAAGAGGTTTAGCAATTTTAGAAAAATCCTTTATATACCTCCTATAAAATCGAGCATGACCCATAAAACTTCTCACATCAGTAACGGTATTAGGAGGTTGAATTTCAACAATAATTTTCACTTTTGCCTGATCAACTTCCATCCTTATTTGTGAAATGTTATGTCCAAGTACAATTCCTTCTGTGACCATAAATTGACATTTTCCCATTTTAGAACTAAATTTGTTTCTTCACATCTCTTCAAAACTTTCATTATATTTTCCAAGCAAGATTCAAAAGAAGTTCCAAAAACTGAAAAATCGTCCATAAATACTTCAATTTCTTTATCAATCAAATCACAGAATATTGACATCATACATCTTTGAAAAGTTGCAGTTGCATTTCATAAACCGAAAGACATTCTTCTAAAGGCAAATGTTTCATAAGAACTTGTAAATATTGTCTTCTCTTGATCCTCAAGAGAAACGGGTAATTGATGATAACCAGAATATCCATCCAAAAAATAGAAATATGAGTGTCCATCTAGTTTATCCAACATTTGATCCAAGAAAGGTAAAGGAAAATGATCCTTTCTAGTGGTGTTGTTTAATTTTCAACAGTCAATGCAAATATGCCATCCAGTAACTTGTCTTATTGGGATTAAAAAGACTGAGATTAGGAGAAATAACTCCAACTACTGTAACTCTACAATTAGCAGATCGTTCGATTACAAATCCTAAAAGAGTTATAAAAGATGTTTTGGTAAAAGTGAATCAATTTATCTTTCCTGTTGATTTCATTGTGCTAGATATGGAGGAAGATAAAGAGATACCCAAAATTTTAGGAAGACATTTCCTAGCCACAGGCAGAACAATGATAGATGTGCAAAAAGGTGAATTAACAATGAGAGTTAATGATCAAACAGTTACATTCAACATTTCAAAATCAATGAAATATCATGCAAGAGGTAAAGATGATGAATGTTATAGGATGGATGTTATCAAGTATTTCAGTGAATGTCATTTCAAATTAACTTATGAAGAGAAATCAGAAAGAGAAGAATTAGAACATGAGCAAGAATAGGAGTTACATCATTCTAAAGATTTTCATGAGGAAGATCTAAATTATGTTTATGAAAATTTTGAACTGTTGGACATGACTGGAAAAGATGAATTTTTTGGTCCATCAATTGAAAACCCTCTTGAACTTGAGTTAATGATGCTTCCTGATCATTTGAAGTATATTTTTCTAGGTGAATCCTCAACATTGCCACTGATAATTTCCTCTCAATTAACTAAAGAAGAAGAAGAGAGTTTGTTTGAAGTTTTAAAAAAGTACAAGAAAGCCTTTGGATGGATGATAGCTAATATTAAAGGAATCAGTCCTTCAATTTGTATGCATAGAATAATTATGGAAGATAATTGTAAACCTAAGGCTGAACCTTAAAGAAGGTTAAATCCTATTATGAAAGATATTGTTAAGAACGAAATTTTAAAGTGGTTAGATGCTGAGATTATCTACCCTATTTCAGATAGTGCATGAGTTAGTCTTATTCACTGTGTTCCTAAGAAAGGAGGAGTAACCCTGACTATTAATGAGAAGAATGATTTTATACCAACAAGACAAGTTACAGGTTGGTGAATATGCATTGATTATAGAAAACTAAATCTTGCTACAAGGAAAGATCATTTTCCACTTCCATTTCTAGATCAGATGTTAGATTGACTAGCTAGGCATAAATACTTTTGTTTTCTGGATGGATATACTGGGTACCACAAAATTTAAATTTCTTCTGAGGATCAAGAGAAAACAATGTTTACCAGTCATATGGTACGTTTGCTTTTAGAAGAATGACTTTTGGTTTATGCAATGCCCTTGCTACATTTCAAAGATGTATGAAGGCTATTTTCTGTGATTTAATTGAAAAAGGGATTGAAGTTTTTATGGATGACTTTTGGTGTTTCAAAGTTCATTTGAATCATGTTTAGAACATTTATCTAAAGTTCTAAAATGCTGTGGTGAAATTAATTTGGTCCTTAATTGGGAAAAATGTCAATTTATGGTAGCAGGAGGAATTGTATTAGGACATAGAATATCAGAAATAGGTTTAGAGGTAGATCCTGTAAAAATTCAAGTTATCTCTAATTTACCTTGCCCAATGAATGTAAAGGGAATTAGAAGTTTTTTGGGACATGCTGGATTCTATACCTGTTACATTAAAGACATTCCAAAATTTTCAAAATCCTTTCCCGTTTATTGGAAAATGATGTAATTTTTTATTTTGATGATGAATGCCTAAAAGCTTTTAAAACATTAAATGAAAAATTAATCACTACACCAATTATAATTTCACCAAATTGGGAAAAACCTTTTGAATTAATGTGTGATGCTAGTGATTATGCTTTTGGTGTTGTTTTGGGTAAAAAATATGATAAAATTTTTAAAGTAATTTACTGTGTTAGTAAAACTCTTAATGAAACTCAAATTAACTATACCACTACTGAGAAAGAGTTATTAACTATAGTATTTGCCTTTGATAAATTTTGATCAAATTTAATTGGAACAAAATGTGTGGTGCATACTGATCATTCTGCTATCAAATATTTAATGAAGAAGAAAGATGCGAAACTGAGATTGATTAGATGGATTCTTCTTTTGCAAGAATTAGATTTTGATATAGTAGATAGGAAGGGTGCTGATAATCAAATTGCTGATCATTTATCCAAGCTTGAAAATGAAAAATCTCTTAGTGATATTGAACAAATTAATGAACATTTTCCTGATAAAAAATTGTTCACTATTAATGAATGGCTTATTCCATGGTATGCCGACATTGAAAACTTTATTGTCAGTGATATTTTACCATATGGTTTGACATTCCACGAGAGGAAGAAATTTTTATCTGATGCTAAAACTTATTTTTAGGATGACCCATTTTTATATAAACAAGGGAAGGTTCTGATCATTTGAAGATGTGTACCTTTAGAAGAAACTTATGAAATTATTCAAAAATGTCATAATTCTGATTGTGGGGGACATTTTGGAGTTGATATAACTACTTATAGAATTTTACAATCTAAATTTTGTTGGCCTAAAATATTTAATGATGTTAGTGCATATATTAAAAATTGTGATCAATGTCAGCGTGTATGAAATATTTCCAGAAGAAATGAAATGCCCCTTAAATATATGTTGGAAGTTGAAATATTTGATGTTTGGGGATTAGATTTAATGGGACCATTTACACCATTTTTCAGAAAGATTTATATTTTAATAGCAGTAGACTATGTATACAAATGGATTGAAGCTGTTGCTTTACCTCAATGTGATGCTCAAAGTGTTGCATAGTTTTTAAGAAAGAATATATTTTGTAGATTTGGAATACCAAGAGTGATAATAACACATGAGGGAAGTCGTTTTAGAAATGCGATTATGGAAAGGTTAGTAAGAAATATCATATTAACCATCGCATTGATACTGCTTATCATCCGCAAATAAGTGGGTTGGTTGAATTATCCAATCATGAAATTAAAAGAATATTATAAAAGACTGTTAATCCAAATAGAAAGGATTAGTCAATCAAACTGGATTATGCTATGTGGGCTTATAGGACTGCTTATAGAACTCCTATAGGGATGTCCCCATATAGGCTAATTTTTAGAAAAGCTTGTCATTTATCTGTTGAACTTGAGCATAAAGAATATTAGGCTATTAAAGAGTTAAATTATAATTTAAAAGATGTTGCTGAGAAGAGATTATTGCAATTAAATAAGCTTGAAGAGATAAGGAATGCATCTTATGAAAATGCTAAGATTTATAAAGAGCAGATGAAATTATGACATGATCCAAAAATTCTTACTAAAAATCTTGAGCCAGGACAAAAATTTTTGTTGTATAATGCCAAATTGAAAATTTTTGCTGGAAACAAGTCCAAATGGATGGGTCCATTTATTGTGATAAAAGTTTATTCTTATGGAGCTGTGGATATTCAAGATCCTAAGACTGGGAAAATATTAAAAGTTAATGGTCATAAACTTAAACCTTATTTTTCAGTCGATCAACTTAAACCTGATGAGAATCTGATGTTGGGTCACTTAGAATAAGTTCTGTGTATGTCAGGCTGAAGACATTAAACCAAGCGCTTTGTTGGAGGCAACCCATAGTTGTTAGTGTACTTTACTTTATGTTTGCTTTGTATCCTTTGTTTGGTTTGTTTTTAAGATTACGTGGTAGTATTTAGAAGAGATTTATTATAGTGGTGTTTATTTGATATTAATTGATGATTTAAAAGAGTCCAAATGAAAATTTTAGACATTTGGCAGACCTGTACAAAAATGTGCACTTGCAGCTAAGCACCGCCTGGTTGGTGCTTAAGCGCCGTAGTTATGAAAAACCTGATAAATGAATTTCTAGAAGCCAAAATCACGGGGAAGTGGTTTTAGAAGTTATTTTGGAGTTTTAGAACTTCTAGGGTCGGTTTTAGTACTTCCCATGTCTATAAAAATACCCTGAATTAAGAGAAACACTTGCCCCAGTCCCTATTTTCATTCCTGAGTCTTAAGAAGAGTGTTTTCAGTGCAAAAATGTCATCTTGGGAGAGTGAAATTAAGAAGAAGGAGGAAGCCAACAAGAAGAAATTTATTAGTGAAAGTGAGCAAGAGCTATACAATGGATTCCTAGCAGTTAATATTCAAGGTATTGCAGAATGGAATCTGAAGATTGAAGCCAACATGGAGTCAATTGAAGCAAAGGTAAATGAAACTAATGCTCATTTAGTGCATATTGGATGGAAACTTAAAATGCAATTCAGTCATACAAGTCATGTGGAAGAAGCGGATACGGCGATGTTTCTGAAAAACAAATGGTTAGAAGAAGAAGATGTGTGAGTTTTCAACCATCTTCCATTTTATCAAATTTATATTTCAGATGGTTGAAATGGAACTAATGGTGGTTCTGGATATATTCAACCTAATGGAGTTTGGAATTAATTTGGGTGTAGTATAGTGCTGTAATTTTAATGCGTTAAGTGTTTTGTGTCTAGTGTTATATGTTTGTGTTTTATTGAACTTTAATGTGTGTTTGTTACATCTTAATGATGTAAATTTATCTTTTTTTTTGATGTATTTGAATTATTGTGTACTGGGAAATTTCATCCAAAATGTTTGGATAGAAATTTTTTGTTTGTAGTAAGTGTGGCTGTTTTAATTAAATGAAAGTTAGTATTTGTGTGAATTTATTTGGAATTGATGGAAATTTACTTTCTCTAGAGAATTAGAAAAGTTTATGGGGGAGAAATGATTATTTGAAGTGATTTAGGGTGATTAGACAGAGGGTATAGTACATTTTTAAATTAATTGTGAAAATCAGGGTACTGGCGCCTAAGCGCCAGAACTTAGGCGCTTAAGCGCCAGAACTTAGGAGCTTAAGCACCAGATTTTGCGGCTAAGCACCGATGCCTCGCGCTTAAGCACCGGTTTACGAAAATAGGTTTTCTGCAGTTAAAAACCCAAAAATTGACATTTATAACACTCCTGTCACCCTCAACCTCTCAAAATTGCGAAAAAGGATTTAGGGCATCTTTAGGTTGGACCAATTATGAGCCGATTTCAACGAGATTTGACAGATTTGAATTCCTTGAGGTATGAGCACTACTCCTAAATAAAATTTTTTGATTTTCACCATATATTTTGAGTACATTATTGAAAAATCTAAAAATCATTATTTATGGTGAAATTTGAGGAAAAGCATGAGAAATTGCTTGGATTTAGTGCCAATTACCTTTAGAAATTAAATTAGCAAGTTTAGTTTAATTTTGAAATTTATGGTGAATTTTCGCGATTTATTTAGAGATGGCTCCAAAGTCAAAATGCTCGAAAGAGAAAGCAAATTTCGATTCCAACAAATTTGTTAGTGCGAGAGTAGAGGATTGATATGTCGATGCATTATTGTCACGTAAATTGATTCTTGAACGTGTATTTAGTAAGTCAAGAGAAGTTATTGAAGAAATGATTATTAGAAGGAATTGAGAGAAAAAATCTTACTTCTCCGTTGTCACTGTTGTGTTGACCTCACTTTTAGTTGAGGTTTAGTTTCTCTTTAGATAGCCTAGGGTCTAGCCATAGGACCTTCTTGGTGACTTTTCTTAGAAGACTAGCAACAGAAACCCCACCACATAGAAATTCCACATGCTTGTTTTACTTACTTGGGGCTTTCACATGTTAAGGCTCAACCTCTAATATTTAGAAGGAAGGAGCTAAACATAAGGAGCACCAAGTGGGATTCTCCATAAGTGATCAGACCTTAGGAATGACCCTGGGAGATCCAGAGCTCACACCCTGCACCTACACACATATCACCCACTCATAATTTCAAATCTATCATATCCTATTTTGATTCCCCCTGTCTTTTGGACACTCAAGTGTTGGTCACACCTAACCCTAAGCTCATATCTAAGGCGGTAAGCACCGGCACATAGAGGACCGAAAGAAGGTTACCTTTGGTTCCATTCTCTTACTTTGAAGCCATTTCAATTTTCCCAAATTTCATTTTTTAACCCCAGGCCTTGAAACTTTCCTAAATTACTAAATTGCCCCTGGAAATCCCAAAAATCCCAAAATTTACCAAAACTACCTAAATTCTTCAAAAATCATCCCAAAATACTTCCTGCCACTTAAAATAACCAAAACAACTCAAATTTGCCAAATTTCCCAAAATACTCCTGAAACTCCTAAAATCCCCAAAATGCCCTTTTTAGCCCAAAATCTCAAGTTTGTCCGAAGTTGTCCAATCTCCTTGAGAATTATTCGAGGACGTTCCTCTTGTCAAATGATGAAGTTTGATTGTAAACATGTCATACTTTCGAGCTACTTTTGAACCCCTGGACACTTAAGTAGCCAATACATGAAAATCACTCCGGGATTCGTAAAATCCTCCATATTTATCAAAAATGCTCCCAGACACTGTGTTTTACTCAAAATTTCATTTGGAACGACCTCGAGCATTCAGTTCAAATTTTTGACCACTTTCCAAAAAAAACCCCAAAATTACCAAAATGCCCCTGCTAGCAAAAAAATTCCATAAATTCCAAAAATTCTCAAAAATTCCCAAAATCCTCCAAATATTCCCAATTTCACTTTGCAACCATCAATTTTGCCCAATTTGATCAATTTTATTCAATTTTACCAAAGCCTTAATTTTGAGCTAAAGTCAGATTTAACCCAAATTGGACTCAATGTCGATCAATTTCCAATCAATTTAAATTTTAAACTCTTCATCAAAATATTAAAAACTAAATGCAACATTTGATTGCAATCAATTTGAGCCCAAACCTCACCCAAATTTAATTT
This sequence comes from Papilionanthe hookeriana x Papilionanthe teres, assembly GCA_022702705.1. Lineage (NCBI taxonomy): Eukaryota > Viridiplantae > Streptophyta > Magnoliopsida > Asparagales > Orchidaceae > Papilionanthe > Papilionanthe hookeriana x Papilionanthe teres. The sequence goes on along the minus strand of CM040431.1, from coordinate 95,614,515 downwards.
AAGCCAAAATCCCCAATTTGACCCGATTTTGACTGTTTTGATGACGAGGTTGCTCGAACTACTTCAGATTGCCAAACAGACTTCGCCATTGCGTCGAGGACGTCAAAATTTTTTGGAATTGATATATAATATGTTATGGTTCGATTCACGTTGAAAAAGTCCAAAAGTCGACGCGTTTCGCGCCAAAATAATTTAAAATTTTCATTTTTACCCCCATTTTACCTAAAATTTTCCCTCCTTCTCTCCCCCAATAGTTGCCGTTGCCACTCCCTCCTCCATGAGAAATGAATATTTTGGCCATGGGAGCTTGGCCGAAATTTCCTTGCTCCCTCCCCATGCTTGCCCTCTTGCCTCCTTCCCCTTGTCTATTTGTGGCATGAGAAGCATGGAGAAGAGTTTCCCCATTTTTCAATCTATCCTATAGCACATAGCTTTGATTGTGTGGCAAATGTGGAAAAGCTCATGGCTACCATTAGAGTTTCATCCATATTTTTTTCATCATGGTCTAAGCCCTAGCATCAAAGATAAGTATTTCTTTTATTTGGTTGTGATGATTATGGAATGGGTGGATTTTTTTTCTCTCTTCTATCTTCATTTCTCTTTAAGAATGATGCTTTCTTCTTGCTCCAAAATTTGAGGCTAAAATTTAGAGGGGAAGTGCTGTCGGATTCTCTACTCTTCATCCCTTCTGTTAGCTTTAATCATTTCCAGTTTGTGCTTTGTATTGGTAGAAATCTATTCCATGCTTTAGCTTGATTTATGGAAATATTTAAGTGATGAAGTGTCTCTTCCCCTCATGTTTAGTTTAAAGTTTATGATTTGAAAGGCTTAAGTTCAATTCATTTTTGTGGGATTTTATGGTTCGATTCATTTCTATGAGGTTTTATGGAAAATTTTTGGATCTCCCATGCTTGGACAAAAATCCAAGTAGGGGGTTCCAAGCTAGTTTTTGCTATATGTGATTCTTGGGAAGTTCCTTTATGCTTTATGGATGACTAAGAGTTCATATATTTGATGGCTAAAAGTTCATATTCTTGGTGGCTAAAGGTTTTATATTTTGGATGGCTTATAGTATTCAAGCTTTAGTGGTTAAAGGTTTATGTATGGTGGCTTAAGTGTTGTGCTTATGCTTCACATTTAGCTTGATTCATGGAAGTGTTTAAGCGATGTATGAAAACTTTATGTTAGTCTTTTATTTATGTGAAGTTTGAAGAGGTTTCTTTTTATACCTCTTTGATGAATGTTTTATATTCATGCTTAATGGTTAACAAGTTTCATGGAATATTAGGAGGTCTCCTCATACCTTCTTCTTGATGGCTAGAATCTTTTGTTCATTTGTAAATGTTTAGTTTGCTATATGGGACATATAAGAGGCTTGCTTGATACCTTTTTGATGGCTAGAGTTTCACATTTATAGCTAAGTCTTTAGCTTATTTTATGGGGTGTTCAAAAATCTATTTTAGCTCTTTTTATGGAAGGTTAAAATGGCATATTTATAATTAAGAGTTTAAATGGTCTCATGAGATATTTCGAAGTTCTCTTTTCCTCTTTTTATGGATAGTCCAAATTGTATATCATTGGTTTGATAATCTACGTGACCCTTGTGATGATTTGTGAATGTTTTATGTTAACCTTGTGCCATTTAAAGTGAAATATCTGCACTTGCGCACTTTCTCGGAAATGGTTTATATCATTTCTACACTTGCCTAAACATAAATTTTACACACATATGTTGTTTTGGCAATATCTAATATCAAATTTGTGCCATCTAAAGTGAAAAATCTGCACTTAAGCACTTTCTCAGAAATGGTTTTGATCACCTTTACACTTGCCTAAACATAAATTTTACGCACATGTGTTGTTTTGGAAATGTTTAATATCAAATTTGTGCCATCTAAAGTGAAAAATCTGCACTTGAGCACTCTCTTGGAAATGGTTTTTGCTATCTTTACACTTGCCTAAACATAAATTTTACACACATATGATGTTTTAGGAATGTTTCATATTAATTTGGTGCCATTCAAAGTGAAAAATCAGCACTTATGCACTCTCTTGGAAATGCTTTATATCATCTTTTTACTTGCCTAAACACAAATTCTACACTCATGGAATTCCTTGGGATTTCTTTGTATCAATTTTATGTCATCTAAGAATAAAATTCTGCATTCATATGTTTTATGGAATCACTTTGTTTCAACTTCATGTTTACAAGAAATCAAAAATCTACACTTACCTCTTTAATTAGGATTAATTTAAACTAAACTTTTGTGGCTATAAAATGAGGGCTTTGCATCTAAGTGATTATTTAGAATGAGTGGCAAGTTAATTTGAAATATTTGGCATGGTTTGGTGAGTTTAAATGCAATTTTCAGATTGAAATTTTAACACTTGTGAAACACTTCCAAGTGAAGTCATGTGAGCTTGTTTTTCACCTATTTCACTAAACTTTCATCTATAAATCACTTAGGCTTTAATTCCACATTCTTTCCACCTCATTTTAACACTTTGAAGTTGTTTGAAAATGATTGTTTCATATGGAAATAGTTTTGGTAAATTTAAGTGTGATTTTCGAATTGAAATTTCACCACTTTGGAAACACTTCCAAATGAGGCTACATGTGCTTGTTTATAATTTATTTTAACAACTTTTCACATGTATAACATCTAAGCTTTGATTTTACATATTTTTCACCTCATCCTAAGCATGAAAATGTTGTTTTGCCCATGGAATTTTGAAATCCCCTTTCTCTAAATAAATCATCCTATGGTGAATGAGTTTTCACATGCTTATCATATTGAACTTGTCTTTCTTCACATGCATATCTAATACACTTCTCTGAGTTGTTTTTTATGCTCATTTGGAAGTGAGGTTATCATGCCTAGGCTATACCAAAGAGGAAATTGATATTCATATGATTACTCGGAAAGAATGATATCACTTCTATGCAATGTTAAATCAAAATTTACACATGCTAGCTTATAGGAAATGAGTTTGGAACACTTCTATGCTATGTTAAATCAAAATCTGCACATGCTAACTTGTAGGGAATGAGTTTGGAATGGTTCTATGCTACGTTAAAATAAAATTCTGCACCTATGTACTTGCTTGAGGTTGTTTTAAATTACTTCTATCTCATCTTTATGTGAAAGTATGCAATGTCTTATTTGCTCGGGATGGGTTTAGATCCTTCCTATGAGATCTTTACATGGAAATCTTATTACTTGGCATGTTCTAAGTTGGTTTAAATAGCTCTTTGTTGCCCCTATCATAAAATTCATACGGATGAGGTTTATCTATGTTGCTTGCAAGAATAAGAAGGGGAGGAAAGAATGTGTTGTGTCTACCACTTCAAATGTTGGAAATGTGGAAGTGTTTTACATGTGTAGCTTGTTTTCTTCATATATATGCTAAGTGTTCGAAATGTGGAAGTGTTATACATGTGTAGCTTGTTTTCTTCATCTATAAGCTAAGTGTTGGAAATGTGGAAGTGTTATACATGTGTAGCATATTTTCTTCATCTATATGCTAAGTGTTGGAAATGTGGAAGTGCTATACATGTGTAGCTTGTTTTCTTCATCTATATGCTAAATGTTAGAAATGTGGAAGTATCATACATGTGTAGCTTATTCTCTTTATCTATATGCTAGTGTTGGAAATTTGGAGGTATCATACATGTGTAGCTTACTCTCTTTATCTACATGCTCGTGTTGGAGATTTTAAAAATGCTATACATGTTTAGCTCGTTCTCTTTATTTATATGACGATGCTGGGAGTTATGTCTTTCTTGCTTGCACATTTTACTTTTTTCTACGAATTCTCTAGCTCGACAAATTAATCCCCTTGCACCATGTTGAAGGGGATTGACCTTCTCTATTTTATGTATCTTATGGGATTTCACCTTCTCCTTTATACGTTTCATAAATCACTCCCCTCGCACCATGTTGGAGGGGTTTTGCTCTTTATATACCTTATGACCACCTCTATGCACCATGTTGGGAGAGGTTCGGCTCACTTATCCTGGATGCTTTACAGTAATCCTCTCCCCTACACTCATTCTTAGGGGTTTAATTTCACATTTTATTCTCGCTTCGTGGTTGTCTCTTTTGCACCACACATAAAGTATACCTTCGCCTTTTACGCTAGTTCATGCCTATTACTTCGCGTGGCTTTGAGAGTCGATGCATCCCCTTTAAGAAATTTTTCTGGGTGGATCGCCATCTCCTCTTTCTTTTCCCTGACCTCATGTCATTTGTGTCTTCTTACTTCTTGGCCTAGTTTCTATGCTTATGCAAAACACACGAGCATGCAAGTATAGCCTTTCTGCTATATGTGGGGTCATCAAGTAAGGCTGTAAGTAGGGTGGAAGGGGGAGGACGATGATGACATAGCAATAAAAGAGCAAATAAAAGAGACTTTTTGAATAGTACCTCCTGACTCAGAGACCCTAGAGAGGGTAGACGAAGGAATTCATGTTACTATTCACCCATCCTAAGGGATTTCTGCCACAGTCAGTCTTAGGTTACTAGTTGTCCTAGTTTGATTAGGATAGTCAACCTGTGGGTCCTACTACTTTTAATATATATATATTTACATACATATAGCGAATATATGCGGCTAGGATGCTTGCTCTGCTAGGGTTTGGGCTGTGATGGAGTCTGCCTGGCGGTGGCTGGCTCACCTTGGTGGTGTTGTTCAGGAGGTAGGTGTTTTCAGAAGGTCAGGTAAGGGTGGTGACTTCTGTTTTTGTCGGCTGGCCTTGATTTGCTTTTTCCCGGTAAAGAGTTTTTGAATTGGAACTACTATTCCATTGACTGTGTGCTGAGGACATTTATTGTACCCCTACCCGTTTCTATGGTCTGGGGTAACATATTTAATGCTCCCCTTTCTTATCTTTATTCGTTGTCGACAAGGGACCTCGGATGGCTAGAAAAGCGAGATAACTTGACATTTCCCCAATGTACGCATGATCTCTGCGATAGGCAAATCCGAATGCCCATTTATTAGGCCTTTGGGGTCTAAGGAAGGAAAGCCTCGCCATTATTTTTACCTCACAGGAGATGGAAGTATTAGCTGAAGCTATCAAATTCACAATAGTTGGACAGTTTCAATTTGGGCACCCTAAAATGGAGCTTGTCAGAAACCAGTTTGAGAATCTCAACCTCTTGGGACAGTGGAAAGTAAGGGTTATGGATGGGAGACACCTTCTAATAAGGCTATCTAAGGAAGAGGATTATGCAAGACTACTGGGAATGCAAGGAATGCAGATTGCTAACTCCTTTATGAAGTTCATAAAATGGTACCCTGGATTTGATCCTGCAAAAGAACCCCCTCTGAAGCCATTATGGTTCACCCTTCCCAACCTTCCTATCCAACTTTACCACACTCATGGCATTTCCAGATTAGCAGGGCTTTGGGGACACCTCTTAAGGTTGATACCCCAACTCAGGTGATGGGAAATCCTGCAGGAGCTAGAGTCCTAGTGGAGAGAGATGTATCCCTTCCTGATATTGAAAAAATCTAGATTACCACCTCAGATGATGTGGATGGATTCTGGCAAGAGGTGTTACTTGAAAATAAACCACTATTCTGCCAAAACTGCAGAATGTTTGGTCACTCCTTAGAGAAATGTTACAGATTGAAACCCCCCATCAGAAAGAAAGCAAAAACCAAAACAGTGGAGACAACTGTTATTGCACCTCATCCAGGCTTAAATATGGAAATACAAGCAGCACCACAGTAGGAGACCCAGGAATTGTCAACACTGGGACTTATTGTAACTGAGGACCAAGAATTACTTAATCCAGGGAAGGCATTGGAGTTACCATCTGAGAATGCTGAAGATAAAAATTATGAACAAATCAAAAATATAGAAGATTTGCCACAGGAGAACACCCCCTCTGTCAAACAGATGGAGCTAGTACAAAGCAAAATGGAAACAGAATGTAAGGAATAAAAGACCAAGAAAACAAAGAAAACTCATACTGAACTACAATGTTTCCCACAGGCAGCTAAACTAGAGGGCAAGAATATTGCCTCCCCCACTGGACCTAGAAGGGATCCAGATCCAGATCCATTTCTGCTCAACCCTTACCACATAACCACCCACCAGATCCAAACAATGTTTAATTTCATCTGCTGGAACATTAGGGGAGTAGCCCACCCCCTAACTTACAAAAGATTGGTTCATTTATATAAAAAGCACCAACTTTAGTGCTTGGTGCTTTTGGAACCCATGGTACAAAAACACCAAAATAAAATCCTTACCAGGTTCCCTGAGTGCTCCTTTTTTGCTAACTCCACTAATAAGATTTGGGTTATTTGTAGAAAAGAGATTCAGTGGAAGGTGATTGTTGATCACCCCAAGCTGATCCATCTTCATTGCTCATTTAACAACGAGTACATTTGCAGCAACTTTTGTTTATGCTGGCTATACCAAGTCAGCAAGAATTGAGCTTTGGCAGGAAATTCATCATATTAGCACTCTGGAAACCTCCAGCTGGATTATAGGAGGAGATTTCAATAGCATTGCCTCTACTGGAGAAAAACTTGGTGGAAGATCACAAACCTCACTAAACTTACTGAGTTCAATGATAATATCTAGAAGGCTGCCTTATTTGACTTGGGCTTTCAGGGTAACAAGTTCACCTGGAGAAGAGGCAAAATTTGGGAAAGGTTGGATAGATTATTGGCCAACAGTGTTTGGCATCAAAGTTTCCTCTACACCACCATTAAACATCTGAATTTTGCTGGGTCTGATCATAGACCACTCCTTGTTTCCATCACTACACCCACTAAACAAACCACCACTACTCCATTTAGATATTTGATTTTTTGGGCTTCACATCACAATTTCCGATCTCTTATCCTCTGAACAACTGGATTGGATGTTCTCATCCCAGCCCTTTTATTAGACTCCAGCTGCTTCAAGTTAAACTAGCAGGTGTTCTCAGACAATGGAATTGGGAAAGTATTGGGGATCTCTTCCAAGGTTTTACCAAGGCTGAGGAGGAAGCTGCTGCTTTGGAAGTTGCTTCTCAGATTGATGACTCCAAATATGGTTCTTTCATAGCTGCATAAAAAAACCTTCTTACTTTACTCAACTGGGAAGACCAATTGCTGAGGCAGAAGGCAGCTAGCATTAAATTCAAAGAAGGAGACAGAAATACAAAATTTGACCATGCTTGGATCAAATACAGAAGGAAGTGCAATGCTATTCACACAATTGAAACCGATCAGGGAGTTTTGCTCAGGGAGGAGACTGATATAGCTGAGGATGCTGTCAATTACTTTCATAAACTCCTTACTTACTCACCTATTTCTAGACCCACAATCGATAGTAGTCTCTTCAGGGCAGATTATCAATTCACCAACATCAATTTAACTGAGACTCCTTCCCAGGAGGAGATCTGGGTAGCCCTTAGCTCCATTGATAGTTCTAAAGCAGCTGGTCCTGATGGTTACATTGCTGTTTTTTATAAAAAGACCCAGGCTACTTGGAAGGGGGAAGTTACTGCTGCTGTTCAGAGCTTCTTTCAGGGAAATGATCTACCAAATTACTTCCATGCTTCTACTATAGTGCTCATACCCAAAACTAATGCTCCCAAGACCTGGAACCACTAAAGAACCATTAGCCTCACTACAATTATTAGCAAAATCATTAGTAAAATCCTAGTGGGAAGACTTGAACCCCTCCTTGATAAAATTATAAGTCACAATCAGTCTGCATTTGTTAAAGGTAGATCCATTGCTGATAATGCTCTCCTTACACAAGAGTTGCTGCTAGATTTGGACAGACCTTGTAGGGGGGAAACATCATTTACAAACTTGATATCAAGAATGCTTATGACTCAATTGATTGGAACTTCATTCTTCAGGTTCTGCAAGCTAAAGGTTTCAATGTTGGTTTCTGTCAACTGATTAAAAGATGGCTTCAACACAATCATCAATCAATTCTCATTAATGGAAACTGCTGGGGAGGGTTCCAAGCTACCAGGGGACTGAAACAAGGGGATCCACTATCACCTACTATTTTCATCATTGTTATGGATTATTTTTCAAAGTTGTTGGAGTCCAAAGTCACCCCCTTCCTTTATGCTAGATATCACCACAAGTCTAACATGGTTATTTCCCATTTGATGTATGCAGATGATATTATGCTTTTCTCCAGGGCATCCAAACCTGCTGTAAAAAGAGTCTATGACTGTTTGACTCAGTTTCAACAAATCTCTGACCTCCATTTCAACCACACTAAATGTGAGGTGATCTGCTCTAGGTGCATTCCCCCTAACAGTACTCATTGGATCACTCAGTTCACTGGATTTACTAGAACCCATCTCTCACTGAAATATTTAGGAGTACTGCATATAAAAGGGAGATCCAAGTAGGTGTAGTTTGATGAAATCATTGGGAAACTCAATTCACAGCTATTCAATTGGGCAAACTCCTACCTTTCTACTGGGGGGAGAATTACCCTCATGGCTAGTATATTAACCACATTCCCATCTTATGTCCTTCAGATGACTTGCATGAAGAAGAGTTTAAGACTCTAGATTGAGAGAATTTTCAACAGGTTCCTTTGGTTTGGGCAAAGGAAACAAATCCACTGGGCTAGTTAGCAAAAACTGGCTAAACCTCAGGAAGCTGGGGGTCTGGGTTTTAAAGGGCTGATGCATTTGCAGAAAGTGAATTTTTGCAAGCTTTGGATTCTCTTTAGGCAGCATAATTCTCTTTGGGCTCAATTCATGAAAGGTAAATACTGCAAGGACACTCACCCCACTTTAGCTCTTATTAAACCTGGTATTTCAAGGATATGGAAACACATGGTTATTAATAAGGAGCTTGATGAATCTCTTTTCCTGTGGGAGCTGGGTAAAGGGGATATTCTATTTTGGCAGGATAAGTGGTGCCCTGGAGAGATGTTGATTGCTTTACCAACACTGAGAAACTCAATTTCCAGTGGCTACTTGCTGGGATGGGGACAACTGGTTTATTCATAAACTTCAACAATTCCTGGAGGAGACTTCAGTTAGTCAAATATCCAAAATTCATTTTTACAAATCCCTCCCTGACAAAATTAACTGGAAGTCTGGTAGGCATCACACCCTCACCAATCATATTTATCAAAATATTCATAACTGGACTCCTACCAGCTGGGGCAAGGTGGTTTGGAACAAGTATCTCACCCCTTCAATGTCTTTCATGATTTGGAGAGTGTTTCATAATTACATCCCCACATATGACATTCTTATGTTGAAAGGCCTGAGAAGACCCTCCAAATGTTATTTATGTGGTATTCATGCTGAGACTGTTCAACATCTATTCTTCTCCTGCCGATTTTCTCAGAAAGTTTGGACTGGTTTCTTAAGTCTATTAAATATCAGCACTTTAATGTTGGATTGGCATGACCTGCTAGTGTGCTGGGAATCCTGGCAGAAGACCAAGGTTGGTTGTATCCCTTTAATTGTGGATTGGTTCATTTGGATGCATAGGAATGGAGTGAAATATGATGAGAAGGTATGTAGAGCTGAAATGGTTATTGCCAACTGTCAATCTTTCATTTCCAAATTGATCACTCACAAGAAGTTCCCCAGTATTCTAAAAATCACTCTTCCCGACCATCATAAACAAACCAAAATTATACTCATCCATTGGAAAGCTCCTACTCACCCTACACTAAAAGTGAACACTGATGGAGCTTTCAGAGATCAGGGTGCTGTTATTGGAGGCATATTCAGGAACCGCAAAGGTAATTGCATATGCTATTTTCAGTCTCCCATTATGGCAGCAGATCCACTTGAAGCTGAATAGGCAGCAGTTTTCTGGGCTATCGATATTGATGTACAGAACCAATAGGCTAAAATTATTGTGGAGGGAGACTCCACCTATATTATTTAGTACATGCAGCAGGACCTTGCATCCCCCTGGCATCATTCTCAATGGATTAACAGAATCAAGGCTCTCACACATCAGCTTTGTGTTCACTTTCAGTTCATACACAGGGAAGGCAGCAGGCCTGCTAACTGGCTTGCCAAATCTGCCCTCTCCGACTAGGAAGTTAGAATCTCACACATTCCACCACCACAGCTGAACTTTCTATTGGAAGCTGATGTTTTCCAGGCCCCACATTTCAGGATTGTTGAGTATTGAAGCTGCTTCCCCCTTAATCTGTGCTGGTTTTAGATCTCTCTTCTCCAACCTTCCTAGTGATATGATGGATCTTTTGTTTTTTTGGGTATATTTACATATTGGTAAATGTATACATTTTATTTTTGGTAGTGTGGAGTTGTATTGTGAATGATGTGGTCCTCAGAGGGCAGTTTTGTAACACCAGATTTGAATAACATGTAGGGAGCCTGTGTCTGCTTCTTTTAATTAAATATATATATATATATATATATATATATATATATATATATATATTCATACTTTTTTTGAAAGAAAATTGCAAAAACTACCTCCATAAAAAAATAGCTTCCTTACCCATAAATTTTTCATTTGCATGAAACCCAAATTGAAATGTATGAAAATTTTATAAGGTCCATGGTTGACTATTCAGATCGAGTTAGAATTACCTTCCATTGGGTGACGGCTAAGGTGGGATATATACAGCATAGCTCTGAGGCCTCCATGCCACCCTACTTACGGGTCCCCTGGACCTATAGTCCATTTTTTTTGTGGTTTTCCTACGGAGCTTTCTACGGATTCTTTTACGGTTTTCCTACGGATTTTTCATCACAGATTTGATTTTCCACGAGATTTTTTTCTTCGTCTTTTTTGGTTTTCCCTTGATTTATGTCATAAGTTTTCATACTTTGCTTTTCATACGCACGTTTCAACACATACGCACATATGCCTATTTAAGTTCAATTTGCTAGTTATGTCTACCACTATGCATACTACTGTAGCTTTCTTGTTTTACTTTCTTGCATATCTTAAACTGTGAAAATGATTGAACTCCACATGTTTAAATAACTCAAAACTTAATCACCAACAAAAATAAACTTGCAACTTTAACTAAATCAAAATGACTCTTGGACGACCGAGAATCCCTCGGAAGAGGTAACTCACTGGTCACCATAATCAACTGGAACATTTAATTAAAATACTAAGCCACCTCAATTTTAAACTTTCCAGAACACAATACTTCTCTCATCTCTTCAATATGTCACTTCTAAAACTGAACCCGTTTCGACAAGGAGAGTGGATCATGCAGCGTGGGCAGCATGGCCAGCTTCAACAGCAAAACATATTTTACATCAGCAAAACCTTTCCTTAGAATAAAATAACAAGCCATAGGATTTCGTGGTAGCCTGCCTAGTGCAACATAAACCCTCACTTGATCTTTTGAGCCTTTGCACTTAGTGCAATATAAGACCCAACCCGTCTTAGGCTTCCGAGGTTGTCATTCGATATGACATAAATCCTCCTATCTTCTAGGCTATTCACATGATCGATATCAAGTGAATGTAAGCCTTAATTAATTAAAATCGGCAGGATAAAATATGAATAAATATCCCAAATCAAAGCCAAACAATAGGATAGATTAGGAAATCACCAAGATATCCTCTTGGATCCGTGATATCCCCTAGTTCTTCCTCCTTTGGATTCTTTACAATTAAATGTTCCAAAATTTGTACCTTTCACCTATTGGACCCTGATCATCATAATATCATTGAAAAGTCCTTAGCCTTCTTGAAGTCATAAAAATATCTTTCCTGATCTTTATTGAAAGTTTTATTAGGTAATTTCGGTTATCTAAGATGTAATTAACTATAGGGGCTTGCCCTTATAGAAAACTAAAATGATCCCAGATTAATATAAACCCCATTTGATTCTCTTTTGTATTAAATAGGGGAACCTGTCGGTCAATATAACAGGTTTCGCAGGCCAAATGGATGTCATATTGATTAGTTTATTTGACTGAGCCTCTATTATTAAGCGATGTGTCTGTTCCTTAGAGTGAATGCAAAGCTTAATATGAGTGCTCATTTATTTAAACTATTCAAAGTATGAAGTCAGTTTGATTTCATATTTTAAAATTTTAAAAAATATATTTTCAAATTATATATATAAATTGGAAGTTCTTCTGAAGCGGGAGACGAGATTTCTATTCCAGCGGCTGACAGCTTCTGCTGGACGACCTATATTTTAAAAACATGAACTAAAATGCACTGACAGCTTTTGGCGACTCCGCTGGGGAGTACATTTCTCTTTCCATAAAGATCAGAAAACTTATTTTTTACACATCGGTAATGTGTCAATGCCACTCATAAACCAGATTACCATTCTACTGTTGACATATTTCCACCTATTTCTTTCTTGGGGGAATATGATATACTCCTTTTCATCTTCAGGACCACCTGTCTAAACACTTATAGACAGAATGGACTAGAAGGCTCTTAGGACTTTCTCTTTGAATTTGTGGGGTTCAACCCCCAATAGGTGTGTCGGTGGGTAAATTCTGCCAGGTAATGTACGTCATGAATAGGCTCCCAGACTGGGTCCTGTATTTCACTGTTCCTGTTCTGAACTCAGTTTTGTTGAATCACAAAATTGAGTCAGCTTCCTCTGTAATTTTGAAAACTTCCCTAATCCTAACACCCATAAAATAAAAAATAATATTATAAGAAAAATGAAATAAACCTTCATAAAAAATTGCGATGAATGAGAACTTGCCCAGTTCACATGTTAACCTTTGCTAACTTGTAGTGTTTTCACTATAATTGCAAGGTTTTGGCCTTTCGCTAATACTCAGAATTGTTTTCTCATGATCGATAGTGACAATGTCGATCCCCACGCTTACTTTCTCCTATGACTTGCCTACTTCCTGCGAAGCTCATCTTGCCACCCCTACAATTCAGTTCGGAGCTGGCTTTCAGCAGTTTGAGGTCGTTCTCTGGAAAGCTCTCTTCTTCATGGTCAAAGTTGCTACTCCCGAGGTCCAGAAACCCTCTGCTGAATTTGACTTAAATTCCCACCAAGACTTCCCCACTGTTAAGAAGATGAAAGTTACTCCCACCCCGGTTAAATCAGTCGTGTCCAGAAGGACAGTTACCCCCACTTCTACCGGATTCACCACAGCTGCATTGCCTTTCCACGTGCAAAGGGAAAAGAGATTTTGTATGAAGGCACGAAAGAGGAATTTCTTGTACCACCAATTTTTGAGGTCAGTTCTTGCTCCAAGGCACCGAAGAGGAACCGTCGCCGCAGAAGTTCAAAGGCCGTCAGGGCCAAGGCTGCTAGTTTGCCAGTTACAGATGAGATTCCTCATCCGAAGGAACTTGGATTATTGGAAGCCGCTCCTCTCCTCCGAGAAAGAAGGTTTCATCTGCTCGCCGATATTACTGGAGATGAGAGTCTCCATCAGATGGCCGCTACAGTCTCTCCATTTGTTCACCATCGTGATGAGGTAAGTGGGGAACCCTCACTCATTATCAAGTCTGTTATATTTTTCATAAGCTCGCAGAAGAGGAAGGATGTTCAGTCACCGAACTACTTAAGAGGATGGGATGTGTCATGTTTGCTAAGATGAAAAGAGAAAATTTGAAAAAGGTTAAGTCTGAAACACCACCAGTTCGTGTTCCAACAAAGTTCCGACTGAGAAAACGAATTAATACTACAGATACAGTCACTACCACCACGACACCCATTGGACGCAGGGTGTTAAAGTCTCGGTTGGGACTGAGAATACCACCTGCTACATTTTGTGAAGGATAGTCCCTAGAGAGGGATGGGAGAGGATTACGACCCTTTGCACGAGGTCTACAGCCGAGGGAGCATACCCTTTTTTCCTACTCTGACGTCCCCACTGAGGCACCTCGCCTCAGGACAACGGGCTTCAAAAGAAAGGTATGGGACCCTATGGTTGCCGTGCCAGTGCCACCAGAGAAATCAGTTGAGCATGAAATGGATCATGAGTCATATATTCCCAGTGCCACTACTCACGCTGCTTCAAAATCGATTGTAAAGAAATCGTCGGATCTTCGATCAACATAAGAGAAAGTAATGGAAGATAAGGTTCATAAACTTTGCGATGAAATTTCAAAATTAGCAAGAGAACGAGGGTTGAATGTCAATGATGAGCATCTCTACTTGTCAGATTACATGGATGAATTCATGGAATTTAATGTGGTGGAAACTAGGGCTGCATCGTCCGGATGTGGTGCCCCACCGGCAGAAGAGGACAACAAAGAAGAACTCTAGCGGGTCATCTTACTAAGAGACGAACAAATAAGTCAAATGGAAAAGAAGATGGAAGAGGTGACTGCTGCCCTTAAGGCCATGGCTATGATATATGGACAATAGCAGTCGCTACCTACAACATCTCCAAAGATTAATCAATCATAAATCGTGCATATTACTGATGAAAGAAGAGAGTCACCTCTGCCAGCGGAGAAGATCAACAGAAGAAAGATACAACCCCAGTTGTGCCAGAAAAAGAAATTAAACAAAGGGTCGAGCTGCAGGTGCGAGAAGCCTTAGCTCAGTCTCAGGGTGGTGCATCAGTTCCAAAGGCTAGTCCTTACCCAGAGGAATTTGATGTCGTGCCACACCCAAAAGGCTTCGTACCTCCAACGTTTAAGACATTTGATGGCATGGGAAACCCTCGCCAGCACATTGTACATTTCAGAGCTAGCTGCTGCAACACGAGCGAAAGCGATGCCTTACTACTTCGACAGTTTGTTAATAGTCTGTCAGGGATAGCCTTTGATTGGTATGCAGAGCTACCCAATGGATCAGTTAAGACATTTACTGAAATGAAAGACTTGTTCATAAGATGGTTTGTCGGTGCTCAACACCATGTCACTATAGGAGATCTCGTCGTAGTGCGGCAAGAGCCCAGCGAGTCCCTAGTAGACTATATCTTGAGATGGAGGAACCTTAGCATGAAATGTGAGCCACAACTACAGAAGTCAAAGAAGAAAGATACTGTGAAAGGTGTTAAGGAAGATAGGGCCAAGAGTAGGATAGAGGCTACCCCGATTCGATTGGTTGTCTCAGATTCGAGGACAAAGCTCCTTGAATCCCTGAATTTGTACGATTATCTCCATGCTCCCATGGCTCTTTTGAATCTAATGGATTAAAATTTGGTTACGTTTTGGTTGTTTCCACTGACGACATGACTGAATATGATCAATCTAACCCCGATTTTGATTCCCAAACCGATCCTGAAATCACGATAGTTCCCGACAAAAATGTCGATGAAGAAGAAAACACCAACAACATCGGCTATGAAAGCTCAGAGAGCGAGGAGCCAGTCCTCAAGTGTAAGGGAGTTCCGCTCAGCTTAGACTCTTCAAACACAGAGTCAATGCTAGAAGAACTTGCTTTAACATCGAAAGAATCTCTGGGTCCAGAAGAGGAAGAAATAACAGAAGTAAATCTCAGAAGTGGAAGAATACTGCTGCCAAGAGCAACACCCGCGGAAAAGGGAAAGCAGACAGTTGCTCAAGAGGGACCACCCCCAGCGACGGAAGAAATACAAATTTGAGAAGAAGTTAGAAACTCCTATCAAGTGGACTACAACAGACTAGCATATCTTAGGAAGTTTCCGACCAAACTAAGCATCTATGACGCTCTGATCTTGTCAAAGAAGATGAGAGAAAATCTGGTGAGGGTCCTCATTGACCAAGAAATTTGCTTAGCATACTTGGCTAGCTCGTCCTCAGATGGAGTTTGTACTGTGAAAGAATAGCCAGGAGTGACGTTTGGTAACAAAAATTTGCTATTCAGTACAACCGATCACAATCGTCCGCTCTACATTTTTGTTAATATTGGCAGATTTGTGCTTACTAGAGTGCTAGTAGACCCAGGAGCGTCACTCAATATAATGAGCCTAGGGACGTTAGCATATTTGGACATCGACGCTCGAGAACTCTCTACCAACTGGATGTTGTTAAGAGGATTTAACCAGAAAGGAGAAAGAGCACATAGATCTATTACACTGCAGATGAAAGTTGGAAATCTTGTAACAACTACAAAATTCCATGTTATTGACACGAAAACTTTGTTCAGTACATTGCTTGGTCGGCCGTGGCTTCACGAGTACAACATGGTCCCATCATCTCTTCATCAGTGCATCAAATATTAAGAAGATGGTCAAGAAAATTGCATCAAAGGGGACTTAAAGCCGTTCTCAATACACAAAGTGGGCATCCATGAAGACGCTGCCTACTATGCTCCTCGAAGAAGACTGTTCTCTCTAAAGAAGTTGTGACAAGTAGAATTGACAATTAGGAAAGACCATAAGGACGGGACCATTCGGCTCCGCTTCAGTGATCTCTCACCACTTCTTTGAAACAAGGCGGGGAAGGTTCTTTCACCCATGCACCTGAGATCAAGGCTGGGGACATGGTCAGAGAAGAACTTACCATATCGTCGAACAGACAAAGCCAGTGATCAACATCAAAGCAGAAGGAAGTTCTGAAGAAGAGGAAAAGGAAATGATGATGACAAGACAAAAGAAGCCTCAGTTTGAGATTTCCTCAGAAGATGTAGAGAAAAGTGAATACGAATCAATGTATGATCGGATCAACCATTATGTGCAGGCCATGACTCTAACACCTATCAATACTCAAAAGATAGATAGTGTGGAGATCAAGGAAGTCCATATTGGTAGTACTAAGCTGATCAGGTATTATCGAGCTTTTCCTTCTACTGTTGAACCTTCTGTAAATTTAAAAGAGAACGACTTTGATGAATTAATGGAATTACCTTTTGGTTACTTTTTGCCATGTGTACAAAAATTGATTGAACAAGGATACATGACAAAGCAAATGCCAAAAGGCAAGTTACAATTGTTTGAGAAATTGTGGAATGTCAAAAGCTAGAAACTCAATTCAAAAGAAGGTCTCGGGTTTGGTACGATAGGACCGGTCGATGACTCAGAACTTTGCATGGTTTTTACTAGCCAGTCAGAGGAAGAATGCTTCGACGTTCAGGATGAGTTTAAAGATTCTACAATAGAAGACGCTCCAACAGAATTTTAAGAAGAAAATAAGACTACAATGGACGAACTCAGAGAGATTAACCTTAGGACTGAGGAGCAGCCTTGACTGACTTTTATAAGTTCGTTACATAAAGAAGAAGAGGTTGTAGATTTGTCCAAGTTACTGTCAAAATACAAGGATTGCTTTGCTCAGAGCTACGAAGAAATGCCAGGTTTGTCCTCATAAGTCATAGTACACAGGCTTGGATTGGAACAAAGTATAACCCCAGTAAATCAAAATCCCAGAAGGATGTGTCTCGACATAGAACAACAAGTTACAACAGAGATAAATAAATTAATAGACACTAAATTTTTCCGGGAAGAACAATATCCAACATGGTTAGCCAATGTCGTGCCTGTTAAAAAGAAGAATGGACAAATTTGAGTGTGTATCGATTTCAGGGACTTAAACAAGGCATGTTCGAAGGAGGAGTTTATACTACCGATATCAGAGTTGATGGTGGACATTGCTTCATCACATGAAATTTTCTCCTTCATGCATGGATTGTCAGGATACAACCAGATCAAGATGGCTCCAGAAGATGCAACACTTACATCCTTCAGAACACCGATTAGAATCTACTGCTACACAGTGATGTCGTTTGGACTGAAAAACACCGAAGCTACCTACCAGCATGCGATGACCAGGATTTTTGATGACCTCATCCATAACTAAGTGGAGTGCTACGTAGATGACTTGGTCATCAAGAGCAAAGTGAGGAAAGATCACCTGTGCGATTTGAGGATCGTGTTTGAACGATTACAGCAATATAATCTTAAGATGAATCCCTTAAAATGTGCCTTCGAAGTTATCTCTGGGAAATTTCTAGGATTCATTGTCCATTATCGGGGAATCAAAATCGACCTAGAGAAGATTAAAACCATCTTAGAAATGCCTTCCCCCAAAACCTTAAAGCAACTACGTTCCTTTCAAGGAAAATTGGCATATCTAAGACGTTTTATATCTAATCTCTCAGAGACGTGTCAGCCCTTCTCAACATTAATTAAAAAGGACGCCAAATTTATTTTGGAGGAGAAATGACAACGGGCCTTTGAAGATATTAAACAATATCTCATGACACCACCTATTTTGGCAGCCCCTATCCTAGGTAGACCGCTGATACTTTATACCACGAAATTAGACGACTCCCTTAGAATCCTTCTAGCCCAAGTTAATGATGAGGGTAAGGAGAATGTACTTTACTACTTAAGTCAGCGTCTAATACCGGCAAAAGTAAAGTATCCCGCTATTGAGAAGCGTTGCTTAGCTCTGATTTTTGCCAGGTAAAAGCTTAGGCATTACATGTTATCTCATAAGGTCAACTTGATTTTGAATGTTAATCCTTTGCAATATTTAATGACCCGACCCACGCTTCCTGGATGTTTAGCAAGGTGGTCGATGATTTTATTGCAATTTGACATAACTTTTGTGCCCCTTCGCGCTATCAAAGGTTAGATTTTAGCAGACTTCCTCGTGGCACACCCACTGCCAGCTGGGTCCCCGCTTGACGATGATCTACCAAATGAGCAGATACTACAAATAGAAGGCCTCAGTGCTCAACACTGGGAGATGTACTTTGACGGAGCTTCATCAGCTAGAAAAGATAAAGGACAATAGATAGTAATACTGGGCAAAGCAGGGATTGGTTTGATTTTCGTAACACTGGATCAAAGGGTGTTAAGATTTTCATACCACCTGACAGAGCCGTACACAAATAATGAGGCAGAATACAAAGCTTTGATAACTAGGTTGGAATTGGCAATACTGATGAAAATAATAGATATTGTCATTTATGGCGGCTCACAACTCGTCATCCAGCAGGTTACCAAACTATACCAAATTTTGAAACCAAGATTAACAGAATATCACAAGTACACAATGAAATTATTGGAACAAATTCCTACTGTAACCTTCTACAGGATCCCTCGGGGTGAGAATGCCCATGCAGACGCTTTAACTAAGCTCACTAAAGAATTGGCATGCCTACAAGAGGACTCTATTGATGTCACAGTAGAAGGACAGCAGGTGTTATCGCAGATTGACTTGGACACCCTACACAAATTAGAAAAAGAACTAATAGTAGTTAAAGTGACAGATGATATTGAAGACTAGCGTCGGCCGATAGAAGAATACCTACAGACAGGCAAATTACCAGAAGATAAGTCAGCAGCGTATCATGTTCAGAAACGAGCAATGTCATACGTAGTAGTTAAATGTTCTGTAAAGAAGATCCTTCTATCAGATGTGGCTCAGGTGCCTTAGCAGAACAGAAGCACAACAGATCGTTAAAGAAATACACACCGGATTGTGTGGAGCTCACCAATCAGGGCTAAAGATGAAAATGAAAATCAAAAGACTTGAATACTATTGGCCAGCAATGATGACAGATTGTATGAATACGGCTAAGAAATGTCATCAATGTCAGGTACAAGGAGTGGTCTTGCACCAACCTCCAAATGTTCTACACCCCATGACTGTCTCGTGGCCATTCGAGTGTTGGGGCACGGATATAGTGGGTTCGATAGACCCTCTGTCTTCTAAAGGACATAGATTCTTACTTGCAGCTACAGATTACTTCTCCAAATGGGCAGAAGCAGTTCCCCTATGAGAGGTCACAGTTCAGCAGGTGCTTCAATTCTTTAAGAGTATGATAGTCTACCGCTTAGATGTTGCGCGGAGGATCATTTCAGATAACGGGTCTGCCTTCAAAAGCACAAAGATCAACAGTTTCGTCAGATGACATGAGGTAGATTGGAGATACTCTACGATCTATAACCCCAAAGCCAACAGACTGGCAGAAACTTTCAACAAAAATTTAGTACAAATTCTAAAGAAGACACTTGATGACAACAGAAGAGGTTGGTATGAGAAGCTGCTAGAAGCTTTATGGGCATACAGGATGAAAATCAGAATGCCGACACAATCTACATCTTACACTCTCGTATACAGGTCTGAGGCTATTCTGCCGCTAGAAGTTCAGCTACCATCGCTCCGAATCGCTGTTGAAAATCAAATTACAATAGAAGAAAATGCTAGACTCTTACTTGTAGAGTTAAACAGCCTTGAAGGAAGAAGATTACATGCACAACAGAATTTGAAACTCTACCAAGCAAAAATGGTTCAAACTCACAGCAGACTGGTCCGCCCAAGGTCATTTAATGTTGGTGACCTTATTCTCGTTCTCAGAAGGCCTATCCTTGCACATGATGACCTCGACCCGTAACTATGCCTACAATTTATCCATTGTAGAGAACTTGAAATTATGGTATTGCGCCAAATAGAAGCATTCATATTCTTTACCTTCTCTCGATAGTATAAAGAACATTGGCTAATCTATAGATTGGATCAGGATGTATTATTAGTAGAATGCGTTAATCTAGACTCACACTTCTAGGTATTCAAGGGTGGCTAGGTCGGCCCTACTAGTGACCCGTTCCATTTCTATAAATCAAATTAATAGAATTTAGTCTGTCACTCTAAAAACTAATTAATTCTATGCCCAATAAATAATATTTTCCTATTTATTTGCACTTCACCTTGAATAACCCGCACATGGCCTTCGATTACCTAAGGATTCATGTGATATCTACTAGTTAAGAACTCATCTCCGGATAGGTCTCATAATTCTTCAACAGATTTTATCAATTCAAATGGCCAGTTTAAAAAGTAAATTAAGATCAGGTATGAATATCATCACAATAATTTAAAATTAAGTTTAAGTTCTCCAACGAAATCAAATTATCTTTATTATCTTTTCATGGTTGAAAGGAGAAAGAAAAGTAACTACTCAGAACACATTGAATTCACACAACGAAAGATATTTATAAACTTTGAACCAAGTTACAAATACTTATCTAAAATGTTCCTTCAAGTGATCCTTTGACTCCTACTAACTCCAATGCAAAGTACAAGGCTTCAACAGCACCAACTCTTACAAACTCTTACTTACTACTCAAGGAATTGAGTAATAACACTCAAAGTAACTAAAATAAACTAAAATAAACTCACTAAATACTTAAGAAAAGTATTTGGTGGCTCTCTAGAACTATTTTCGGGCGCAGGAGAGCTCTGTTTTCTGCAGAAATGTCTCCTATTTATAGAGCTTCAAAAATGACCAGGGGTTGCTTATGGCACCTCTTCAAAATTCGTCCAAATTCAATGAATCTTCTAGAAATTAACTATGGCACTTAGGAACCGGGATCTGGCGCCTAGGTGCCGGACTCCATGACCAGATCTTCACACCCCTTCACTTTGGATCGCACCTCTTCGTGATTAAAATCGTTTTGCTGTGTCCAGATGCATTGTATCACATGTCCTATGTATCAGGAGTAACTTCCAGTCTTCTAGAAGGTCTGATAACTGCTTAACACCATCAAAATAACTGCCCAAAGTTATCAAAAAACTTAACTTCTTCAGTATCAAACTGGCGCCTAGGCGCCGGATTCTGGCACCCAGGCGCCAGACCTATAATTTTGGCAACTTTGCTTATTAGCTCTATTTTTGCTCCTTTTTGCTCCTTTTTCCTTCTTGGATGCTTTTTTTCATCACATATATCCAAAAACATAAAAATACCTTTCATTAAAGCATAATATCCTTAAAAATTGAATCATAAATAAGGCATAAAAATAAGTACTTTTTAAGTGGATCAAATTCCCCCAAACTTAAATGTTACTTGTCCTCAAGTAACTCTTTTTATTACATAAAATGTATAACATCTGGAATGAAGTTTAAATATTTAAGATTCCTTATAATTCTTGGTTTTATAAATGCTCTAGTAAATCATTAACCAAATTTCACTAATTAAGGTTAATTTTAAGAATTTAAAGAATACTTAACTACCAAATCATAAAACTTTAAAATTTTCATTTATTTCAAGGATAATTGTAATTTATCATAATAAGGTCATATAGATAATTTACAAGAAAAAAACTTTCATGAAAAATTTTCTAGTAAGGATGCTTGTACATAAAAATTAAGTTAAAAATGTAATTAGTTTTCTTCCTTTAAGATAATTCAAGTGAAGCCAATTTTTTATTAGGCATCTCCTCAAGCTTCTCCTCACATTTCTTTTTTTGCTCTTTTCTTCTTTTTTTCTTTTCCTTTTTTTTTTCTTTTTAAGGATATTTTTCAATCCCCTTTTTTTTTCACAATTTGTGAGGATTACTATATCTGGATAGCCTGTTAATGATTTTGAACTTCACAATCCTTAACTTATATTTAAAAACTTATACATTTTCACCTAATAAATATGACATTTTTAAGAAGTATTTTTCAAAAATTATTTCAATATTTTTTTTAAGTAATAATCTTGATTCCTTAGTATTTCAAAAATACAATTCTCTTTACTATAAATAGAAAAATTTTTAATCTTATTGTTCTTTAAGTTAAATATTTCTATTCTTAAAATCAATCAAAATTATTAAAATATTAGTTAACTTTACTAAATTATTTATAAATTCAAAAATTTAATTAATCTTAAATAAATTTTCATTCCTTATGTTTTGTTAATATTTTTAAAGAAAATATTAGTAATTAAGGATAAATAATATTTAAATTTCAAAGTATTTTCCCTTCCCCCAAACTTCAGTTTTGGTATAAACATGAATCATGAAAATTTCTAAAGCATGAGTGAAAGAATAACATGATTCCACCAGGAATTTTTCTAAGTATATGAAAAACAATCTAGAAAGGAAAATTTTATTTCTACACAAGCTTTTTATGAATATATAAGAAATGTTTAAGCATATATAGAAAAAATTTAGTAAGCAGGATCAATTTCTACAATTTTTTTTAAATTATTTTTTCTTTTATAATTTAAAACAAAAATAAATAAACTAAACAGGTGTATTGATCACTGTACTAAAACAAAAATAAAACATCTCATTACCAAAATAAACTCTAAAAATCCAACAATCATCAGTACAACAATAAGTGTCTCAAAATCAACACACTCTAAACATCAAAAGTACACTAACATCAACAGTGCATCAAACATAAAAACAAATCATCGCATACATCAAAAACTAACACACTAACAAAACATAACATAAATAAGACAACTACTTAATCTTAGAAATCTACTCATCACTAGATGTCTGCTCATCCTTATCATCATAAAAAAAAAATCTACATTCTTATTCTGGCGATCATCATATGGTGAGAATCGAGGGCAGGTCGGGAACTAAACTGAATGATCACCCTTAAGGGATCTAACAATAATCTCAGAATACTCTGCATCAAAATCACTCTTCCTCTGGGTGTACTTAGAAAGATGATCCACTTTCTTATCAATTGTATCCACTCTACAAAGGGTTAAATGTAACATATTATGCTGTCTATAAATTTATCATTCATATTTTCTCAAAAACTAGATGGTGGCTCAGCAGCAGAAGTAGAGGGTCGAGAAGTAGAAGGTCTACCTGAAGTAGGTAATGAACTAAAGGGTGTGGTAGAACTCTTACCTCGAAGTCGATCATAAATACTAACACAGTCCTGTCCAACGGGCTTGGTAGACTTGAGCTTCTCCTCTGAATGCTAAGCAACAACACCAGCACTTTCGCACAGAGAATAAATCAGAGATGGGAATCCCAATCCTACAGAAGTGCTGGAATGAGCAGTGGCCTCCATAGAATCATAAATAATACTCCTGACATCAATTGGCTTCCTCTCCTGTATGCAGTAGTTGAGGATAGCTCTGTCCTTTGTGACCTCACTCAAATGGTTGGATGGAAGGAGGCGAACAAAAATAAAGTAATGCCAGGCCTTAGAAACACCATTTAGCTTAGAAGATGAAAACTTTAACCGTTTCTCATTCCGGATGTTCCAAGTTCCAGTACCATCAGTCTAATATGCAATAATCATCTCCAAATCTCCCTCAGATGGAGATAATCCAAAATAGTAGCACTCAATGATCGGTGGCAGGACATAGAAAATGTTGATTCTTTCAGGAGTAAATCCTACTCCAACTCCTCTCACGAAGATCTCGTAATCTTCGGCATCCATAAAATTAGCACTAAATTCTCTGAAGACAGGGATTACAACAACAGTAATGAAGTAGCATAATCATTGCCAGTTCAGTACAATGATCGTATCTTCAATCATTCCACCAAGATTGTAGAAACTCCTCTCCAAGATAAATTTTCTCGTCATAGCAAATTCATTGTAACAAAAATGCACTATTGCAGTAGCAATTTTGCTGCAATCAAAATTTTCTCATTCTTTCCTTCGCTTAGATTTCAGAGCCATCTAAACGTAAGAGAAAGAAAACACAAAATAAATTAAAGGATCAAAAGAATAAACTTCTTTAAGCTTTAAAAACTTAAATAAAGCTTCAAATCCACGGATTAAATTCAGAAAATCAAAATTATTTTTTCAAAATTTTTGGTTTTGCTCAAATGTTGAAAAATCCATGGTGAAAATAAAAAATAAATGGATTAGAAGGTAGATCTGACCTCAAGATGAAGAAATCGAGTGATTCCAAGCTCAAAAACTCAAAAAACAACCTAAAAATGGATTCCTAGGTATGTATTTTGTAAAAAATGGAGGAAGAAGGAGCCTAGGCGTCGGTTGATTTAAAAGCCCGAATTTCGAGTTTAGGCTGAACCGGTGCCTAGGCACCGACTTCTGTCACCTAGGCACCGAATTCTGTCGCCTAGGCGCCAAACTCGCCTTCCCAAAAATTCGATTTAAAAATTATATTTTTCATGAAAACTTAACAAATTCGACTTCTAATTACTCACATGAGAGTATTACTCCAATTTCTAACTTCCAAACATTTCCACAAACAATTTAAATGATAAAATAGATCCAAACACAAGATATAATCAAACTCTTCCAATTCCATTTCAAAATTTTCCATTCCAAGCTGAAGAAATTACAGAAAAGTACTATAACAAGGTTCAACTCTTAATAAACAACACAAACATCTATATTTCAAAGCAAATTCACAATCAAACAACACACTTTGAACATTGAAAGCAAACACACAAAGTAAATATTTGACTCACTAAAACATGACTCGATCACACCTAGAACACACTAACGATCTATTCTTCTCCAAACTTTTAATTTCCATCCCTCTCACAATAACGATTGCTAGGCTCGCATAGGTAGAAAACTAATGCCCTTGGAAATTCCAAAGCGTCTTCTTGTCAATCCATTTGTTCTTCGCATACATCGTCACTTGAGAATCTTGAAAGGCTGTCATATGATCGAATTGATGCTTGGTCTACCATTCCAAGTGCTCAATTTGGTGATACATTTCATTTAGATGATTTCCAACACTTAGCAATTGCGCCTCAATCTTATCTAGACGACTGAATAATTTCTCCAAACTTACTGCAATATAACCATTGAAATAAGGTTAAGGATCTTTAGAAGACTTATCTTTTAACTCATTGCCATGATCTCCTCTCTCCATTGCTTCTAAACTTCTCTTTTCTCTTCCAAAATGAGTTGTGCTGAACGAAATTAGGGTTGCTTAAGGATTGGAGACAAAGATAGGGTAGTTTATAGGAAGATTTTGTGTGAAAAACTGAAGATTTTTCAGTTTTTGCACGAACCTGTAACTGGGGCGCTTAGGCACCGAAATCTGGCGCCTAGGCACCGAAATCTGGCGCTTAGGCCCCGAACCATCAATACACAGGTTATGCTGGCGCTTAGGTGCCAAGTTTGGGCGCTTAGGCGCCGGAACCATGTTCGACTTCGTTTCGCCTATCGTCAAATTTACAAAGTTTCGGTCTTAAAATATGTCTATTAAAATGGTGTGATCAACACACACATATCGATTGAGATAAATTCAATTCACAAACAATCACAATGATAATATATGGGTTGCCTCCCACAAAGCGCTTGGTTTAACGTCGTCAGCCAAACCTAATCAGTTATTTTAATCAGATAGGCTCAGCTCGTAAGCCTCCTTGTAAATCAATTTCATTTCTCCCATATAAGGCTTCAGTCTCAATCCGTTAACTTTAAATATATTTCCCATCTTGGGATCTTTAATATCCAAAGCTTCATAAGGGTATACTTTCTCAATTATAAATGGTCCCATCCGGAAAAAATCTTAAACAAGTTTTAAATAATAATACTTCTTGTTCAGGCTCAAATATTTTTCTTGAAATCTTTTTATCATGCAATTTCTTCATTTTTTCCTTATAAATCATTACATTTTTATAGGACTCATTTCTCATCTCTTCCATTTCATTCAGATGTAACAGTCGTTTCTCCTCTCCAGCATTCAAAACATAATTAAACTCCTTTATCGCCCAGTAAACTTTATGTTCTAGTTCAACAAGTAAGTGACAATGTTTACCATAAACTAATTGATAAGGTGACATTACGATAGGTGTCTTATAAGCTGTTCTATAAGCCCATAACGTAGAATCAAGTCTATCAACCCAGTCAGTTCTTTTAGGATTAACAGTCTTCTCTAATATTTTTTTAATTTCTCTATTTGATACTTCAGCCATTCCACTTGTTTGTGGGAGATAAGCAGTTGCAATTCTATGTTTAATTCTGAATTTTTCCAGTAATGATTGAATTGTTACTTTTCTGAAATGACTTCCCCCATCCGTGATAGTTATCCTCGGCATTCCAAATCTTGTAAAAATCATTTTCTTTAAAAATTTTGAAACACATTTGAAATCACAGTTAGGTAAAGCTACAACTTCAATCCACTTTGAAACATAATCAACTGCTAATAAAATATAAATCTTTCCAGATGATGGTAAAAAAGGTCCCATAAAGTCTAAACCCCATACATCAAAAATTTCAATTTCTAATATTTAGCTTAGAGGAATTTCAAGTTTTCTGGATATATTCCCCATTCTTTGACATTGATCACAAGTTTTCACATAATGTCCAACATCTTTGAATAATGTAGGCCAATAAAATCCAGAATTTAAAATTTTAAACGCAGTTTTATCCACTCCAAAGTGTCCTCCAAATTCATAATCGTGACATTTTTGAATAATTGCAAAAGTTTCTTCATAAAGTACACATCTTCAAATCACATAATCTCTGCCTAGTTTAAATAAATGAGGATCTTCCAAAATATATGATTTAGAATCATTCTTGAATTTCTTACTATATTTGTTATTCAATCCATACGGTAAAATATTGCTAACCAAATATTTAACTATATCCGCATACCAAAGCATTTGTAATCCTTTAATAACATATAAGTGTTCATCAGGGAATTTCTCATTTATATTTTCTTCAGTAATCTTCTAACTATCATTTTTAATTCTTGATAAATGATCAGAAATTTGGTTGTCAGCTCCTTTTCTGTCCACTATTTAAAAATCAAATTCTTGTAAAAGTAGAACCATCTTATAAATCTAGGTTTAGCATCTTTTTTACACATTAAATACTTAATAGCAGAATGATCAGTATGTACGATACATTTGTTCTGAAGAAGATAAGGTCTAAATTTATCAAAGGCATATACTATTGCTAAGAGCTCTTTCTCAGTAGTAGTGTAATTTATTTGAGTTTCATTAAGAGTTTTGCTAGCATAATATATAACTTTGAAAATTTTCTCATATATTTTTCCCAATACAGCTCCAATTGCATAATCACTTGCATCACATATTAGTTAAAAAGGTTTACTCCAATTAGGTGTAACAATGACAGGTGCAGTGATTAATTTCTCTTTTAGAATATTGAAAGCATTCAGAAAATTTTTATTAAATTCAAACTTAGCTTCTTTTTCTAATAAATGACAAAGAGGTTTAACAATCTTAGAAAAATCCTTTATATATCTTCTATAAAGTCCAGCATGACCCAGAAAACTTCTCACATTAGTAACAGTAGTAGGTGGTTGAAGTTCAGCAACAATTTTTTCTTTTGCTTGATCAACTTCCATCCATTTTTTATGAAATTTTATGTCCAAGTACAATTCCTTCTAAGACCATAAACTGACATTTTTCCTAGTTTAGAACCAAATTTGTTTCTGCACATCTTTTCAGAACATTTGTTATATTTTCCAAGCAAGACTCAAAAGAAGTTCCAAATACTGAAAAATCATCCATAAATACTTCAATTCCTTTTTCAATTAGATCACAAAATATTGACATCATACATCTCTGAAAATTTTTGATAATCGATGCAAATTCCCCATCTAGTAACTTGTCTTGTAGGGATTAATTCATTTTTATCATTAACAATGACAGTTACTCCTCCTTTCTTCGAAACACAATGAATAGGACTTACCCATTGACTATCTGAAATAAGATAAATAATTCCAGCATCTAACCATTTTAAAATCTTTTTTTAATAACCTCTTTCATAATTAGATTCAATCTTCTTTGAGATTCAATAGTAGGTTTACAATTTTCTTCCATTAAAATCCTATGCATACAGATTGAAAAGCATATTCCTCTTATATCTGCAATAGTCCAACCAAAAGCTTTCTTATAGTTCTTCAGAAGTCTTATTATTCAAATAAATTTTCTTCATTCACTTCTTCAATTTCTTCAGTTAATGACTCATTATATAACATAGATTCATCATTTTTTCTTTAGAAATGACTTTACATTTTTATTGATAATACTTTTCAATTATATAATCAATAATATCCATCCGATATCATTTTTCTTCGTCAGGATACCTCATTGATTTCAGAACATTAAATGTTATCTCTTGATTATTAACTCTCATTGTTAATTCTCCTTTTTGCACATCAATCATAGCACGTCCGATAGCTAGAAAAGGTCTCCCTAAAATAATAGGTATTTCTTTATCTTCTTTCATATCTAGTATAATGAAATCCACAGGGAAAATAAATTTATCTACTTTAACAAGGACATCCTCTATAACACCTTTAAGATAAGTAATAGATCGATCGGCTAATTGAAGGGTTACATTGGTAGGAGAAATCTCTCCTAAATCTAACCTTCGAAAGATATAAAATGGCTTGATATTAATAATTGCTCCTAAATCACATAAGGATTTTCCACAAAATGTTTCTCCAATAGCACATGGTATAGTGAAACATTCAGGATCTTTAAGCTTCTGAGGTAGTTTCTTTTGAATTATTGCACGACATTCTTCACTTAATGCAACAAATTCATAAGCTTCAAATTTCCATTTCTTGCTTAAAGTATCCTTCATAAATTTTGCATAACTCGACATTTGTTCCAAAGCTTCAGCAAAAGGATTGTTGATGGTAAGTTTCTTAAAAATCTGAAAGAACTAAGAAAATTGATGGTCAAGCTTCTGCTATTTTAGTTTTTGAGGAAAAGGTGGTGGTGGTCTTTCAACTTCCACTTCAATAGGAATTACAGTCTGATCTTCACTTGGAGAAAGAGTTTCTTTAGGTTTTTCAATCTCTTCAACCTCTCTCACTTTTTCAATTTCATTCTGAATTTTCTCTTTTAATTCATTTCCACTTCTAAGTTGTATAGCTTTTGCTTGTTCATGGTCTTTTCCAATTTCTTTTGGATTAATTTCAATGTTGCTAGGAAGTGTTCCCTGAGGTCTGTAATTAATTAAATTAGCAATTTGTCCCATATGATTCACAATATTCTGAATACCAGTGTTTTGACTTTGTAACTGATTACCTAGTTGCAAGATCAATTCTTCTAAAGATAACTTTTTCTATTGATTGTTAAAACCAGGAGGATAAGTAGGTCTAAAGTTTGAACTTCTTTGATTGTTCCAATTCCCAGTTGGATTAACTTGATTATTACCCCATTGTTGATGTCCATTATTCCAATTAAAATTAGGGTGATTTTTCCAACCTGGATTATCATAATTCGAATAAGGGTTATTAGTTTTACTAGCAATAGCTTGCAATGTCTCCATTGTTTGAGAATCATCAATATTTGTAGAATTGTCATTACTTACATGCGATACGTTAATAACAAAATTATCCAATTTCTTAGATATCGCAGCCACTTGTGAAGCTAAAATAGAAAAGGCTTCATTATCTTGAATACTTGCCACTCTTTTAGGATTAACCCTTTCAGAAAGCCATTGAAAATTTTTGTTAGCCATTTCTTCAATTAAGGTATAAGCTTCATCAAATGTCTTAGCCATTAAAGAACCTCCAGCAGCAGCATCTATAATAGATCTAGGTGATCCAATAAGTCCGTTATAAAATGTTTGAAAAATTAACCAATCTAGTAAAACATGATGTGGACATTTTCTTAATAGTTCTTTAAATCTTTCCCATGTTTCATAAATTTTCCATCAAATTGAATAAATGAAGTAATATCATTTCTTAAATTAGCAGTTTTAGAAGGAGGAAAATATTTAGCAAGGAATTT
The DNA here is from genome assembly GCA_022702705.1 of Papilionanthe hookeriana x Papilionanthe teres. NCBI lineage: Eukaryota > Viridiplantae > Streptophyta > Magnoliopsida > Asparagales > Orchidaceae > Papilionanthe > Papilionanthe hookeriana x Papilionanthe teres. Next base: position 95,584,256 of record CM040431.1, on the reverse strand, counting down.
TTGTGTCATATATGCCCAAGTTTTAATAGAACAAGTTGCTAATGAGTTCAGCCACATCTTTGCTTTATCTTTTAAGGAAAAAAGGAAAGAGTCTAAGCTTAACAACATCATTAGAAACATTATTATATTTTAAGGTAGCACAAATTTCTAAGAAACTTGCAATATGTAAGTTTGGATCCTTATTTGGTGTTCCTCCAAATTGATTATTTTGAACCATTTAAATAATATAAGGTTTAAGCTCAAAAGAAATAGCATCTACAGCAGGCATTTGAATACTAATATGAAGTTCATCAGCTGTAGTGTTTGCATAATCCCTTAATGGTTTATAAAAATTTTGTTCATTAATTTCTATTGGATTTTTATTAATGTTATGTAAGTTAGCCATTTCTTGTTATTTTTGAATTTGTTTTTCTTTTCTAATTCTTTTAACACTTCTTTCTAATTCAGAATCAAAAGGTAATAATCCTTCACATCCAGAACTACGCATAAAAATTAAATAAAAGGATTTGAAAATAAAATAAAATTTTTTTTTGGTATTTTTTTTGTAAATATTTTTGTATTTTTAAAGAAATAAAAGGTATATAAAATATTTTTAATTTGAAAAATCTAAAAATTGTCTTTCACTTTCCCGGCAATGGCGCCAAAAACTGTGATGACCTCAACCCGAAACTATGCCTACAATTTATCCTTTAATTTATATTTCAAAGCATAGTATGCAAAAATAAATATATAATTTTAGAAATATTTTGCACACCAGAGGTACTACACAAGTATACGTATCGTATCCAGTAATACAGGGCTCTATTGGAGTCCTGGTTATCGATCCCACAGGGAAGATTAATTTTAAAATTTAATAGTTTTTTAAATTAAAAGTAATTATAATTTTTCTTTATTTTCAAAAATCAGATTTTAAGTCTTATGAAATTTCTACTAGATGTAAGTAAAGTAGCAATAAAGTAAAGGTTGATGCATGTATAAATAAATCAACTTTCTCCTTTTCAACTAATCCATGATTTTTTAGAAAAACTATCATTCGTGGAGAACTTGAAATTATGGTATTGCGCCAAATAGAAGCATTCTTATTCTTTACTAAAGAACATTGGCTAATCTATAGATTGGTTCAGGATGTATTATTAGTAGACTAGGTTAATCTATACTCACACTTCTAGATGTCCATGGGTGGTTATGGTCGGCCCTACTAGTGACCCGTTCCCTTTCTATAAAACAAATTAATAGAATTTAGTCTGTCACTCTAAATACTATTTAATTCTATTCCCAATAAATAATATTTTTCTATTTATTTGCACTTCAACTTGAATAACCTGCACATGGCCTTCGATTACTCAAGGATTCATGTGATATCTACTAGTAAAGAGCTCATCTCCGGATAGGTCTCAGAATTCTTCAACAGATTTTATCAATTCAAATGGCTAGTTTAAAAAGTAAATTATAATCAGGTATCAATATCATCAAAATAATTTTTAAAATTAAGTTTAAGTTCTCCAACGAAATCAAATTATCTTTATTATCTTTTCATGGTTGAAGGAGAAAGAAAAGTAACTATTCAGAACACATTGAATTCACACAACAAAACATATTTATAAACTTTGAACCAAGTTACAAATACTAATCTGAAATGTTCCTTCAAGTGATCATTTGACTCCTACTAACTCTAATGCAAAGTACAAGACTTCAACAACACCAACTCTTACAAACTCTCACTTACTACTTAAAGAATTGAGTAGTAACACTCAAAGTAACTAAAATAAACTAAAATGAACTCACTAAATACTTAAGAAAAGTATTTGGTGGCTCTCTAGAACAATTTCTGAGTGCGGGAGAGCTCTGTTTTCTGTAGAAATGTCTCCTATTTATAGAGCTTCAAAAATGACCAGGGGTTGCTTAAGGAACCTCTTGAAAATTTGTTCAAATTCAATGAATCTTTTAGAAAGTAACTGTGGCGCCGAGATCTGGCGCCTAGGCGCCAAATTCCGTGGCCAGATTTTCGCACCCCTTCACTTTAGATCTCACCTCTTCGCGATTAAAACTGTTTTTCTATGTCCAGATGCATTGTATCACATGTCCTATGTATCAGGAGTAACTTCCAGTCTTCTAGAAGGTCTGATAACCGGTTAAAACGGTCAAAATAACTGACCAAAGTTGCCCAAAGTTGTCAAAAGACTTATAATTTTTGGTAACTTTGCTTTTTAGCTCTGTTTTTGCTCCTTTTTGCTCCTTTTTCCTTCTTGAACTCTTTTTTTCATCACCTATATCCAAAAACATAAAAATACCTTTCATTAAAGCATAATATACTTAAAAATTGAATCATAAATAAGGCATAAAAATAGGTACTTTTTAAGTGGATCAGCACACCACAAGATAGGTGAAAATTTTGAACCAACCTGGGAGGGACCATTTGTAGTGGAGAAAATTTACTCCGGAGGAGCTTACCATTTGGTGGATTCTCGAGGAGAAAGACCTATGTTGCCCATTAATGGACGATATCTAAAGAAATATTATGCAACGTGAAAGCGTGAAAGAAGAACGTTTGTTCTGGGAAACGTAATGTGGCAGAATTCTGTGACTGGGCCTAAAGGTTTGTAATAAATTCAAAAATAATAAAAACAAATTCTCTCTTAATATATTCATATGAAATTTTCCCAATTCCATGCTTTGTGAAAACTTATTAAATAAAATAATGACATCAACATGTTCAAAATTAAAATTCGTTAAATACTTTAACTTTATTATTGTTCTTGTTCGTGCAAAGTACCAACCACTGACATCTCCCCCTGTCTTTCTTATGCAAGAAATGTCAGGACGTAAGTTAGTACATGCTTCCAAAAGCAGCTTAAACCTTGTGACATAGGAAGAGGGACAAACCTCGGGGTATGGTGGTACTGGAGGTTTCGTCGACTCACACATGCTCGGCAGGAGCCAGACCCAACTTCACTCCATGATTACCACTCCGAGATGTGATCTAGTTGCGGCATCAGTTGAGAGGTCACCAGCTACGTCACTGAGACATACAAGAGGGAGAAATGCTAACCGACAAACACCATTTGTTAAAAAGGAGGAGGAAAGAGCAGGCCCTCCAGCTAGCTGCCAAGTTAGCACCGATACCGGAAGAAACTGCTTATGAGCCAGAAATGCAAGAGACAGATGAAAATTCACCATGGACATATACAGAACCAGAGTTCATTGAAGAGCTAGAGTCCGTGCAGGACCTGATAGAGGAGATTTTCACAGGGTGTCTGACATGCAGTACAGATTTCCCCAGGCAGCTGACAGTCTCAAGGGCATTCTCAGTATGACCAGATTGCAACGTGCTATGGTTGGAAGAGAATGGGACCTATGAGGTGTACACCACCACCATACTGAGTATACAGCTTGGAGAATGATCCGATGTTGAACCATACGTACCAGAATTTGTCAAGCTTCCGCCACCGCTGCCGATACTGGACTACATCATGTCAAAGATCAGAAGAATTCACAAGAGCAAATTTGAAAGTTACGAAATTATTCGAGGAAAGGCTATTAATATTTTGGAAGGCCTTAAACTTTGCACCAATGTTTTCTCGAAGAGAGATGAGCAGAAAATCCTAGCCTGTATTTGGGCCCTCCAAGATAGAGGCAAGAGCAGAGTCACGATTCAGTGTGGCTGCTGCTACAACTTAGTAAAGGACACATAAGGTAATCCCACAGGGATCCTACAGCACGATAAGGTGGACGAAATGCCGCCAGAAATTAAAAGGATGATCAAAATGATGGTTGAATGACACATCCTCCCTGTGAGTAGTGTTCCGAAAAGGTGCATTATCAATATCTATGAGGATGGGGACTGCATTCCTCCTCACATTGATAGTCACGACTTCTTGAGGCCGTTATGCATAGTCTCATTTGTAAGTGATAGCGACATCCTGTTTGTCCGCGAGATACAAATTGTTGGAGTAGGAGAGTTTGAAGGTACAACGAGGATCACTCTGCCGATCGGTTAGTTCTGATTCTGCAAGGAAATGGGGCCAATCAGGCCAAACACTGCATTCCGGGAGTTCATGGGCAAAGAGTCTCGGTTACATTTAGGAGAATGGATGAAGACAAGATACCTTTCTTTTACGAGCCTGATCCAGAGATAGAAGGTTATTGCCCGTTACTGCTTTGACAGCCATACCTCCGGGCAATCGCGAAAGGACTTCCATCCTGGAGAGTAACTTTTGGCAGGTTGGCTTGTCTACATAACAGTTTTGCATCAGCCTACAATGGCCAGCAGTTCTATGGATGTTTCAGTTTACTGCATTTAGATATGTGTACCTAATCAGTTTTGAGATGCTTGACAGCACTTTATCAGTTGTATCTACATTTTCAGTGAATTTAATAAAGATTCCTGTCTCTTTCGGGATGTTCCCTTTTAGCGCAATGGTTGATAAGTCGCAGGACCGTATTCGAGACCTAAAAAATGAATGAACAAAGAAAGATATAAAATGAAAACAAAGCTAAATCTTAATTAAAACACCTACAAACCAATCAAACAAAACAAAATGAAAAAGATATGTACAATGAACATAATGATAACAAGAAAAGAAAATCAACATTAAGCAAACATGAATAAATTAAAAAAATTAATTCCTTCTCAAAATTCTGTGTTTCTCACTCGGCCTAATAATTTTGCGTTCTGAAAGCATTTTGCAAAGTATCACACTCTACGAACATCGTAAATCTAAGCTCCTTGAGTTTTTATTTCAAAACTTCCCATTGTAGTTTCATTCCAGGATCGGTGCAGGGTCGTCCGATTCCTCCAAATTTCAAATTGCTTCCCTAAATTTCCATCTCCGCTTCCATATATTTTTCCACCTCCATATAATTTCCGGGATCAGTACAAAGTCGTCTGATTCCTTCAAAATTTTAAATTGCTTCCCTAAATTTCCACCTCCGCTTCCACGAATTTTTACACCTCCATATAATTTCTGGGATCGGTACAGGGTCGTCTGATTCCTTCAATTTTCAAATTGCTTCCCAAAATTTTCACTTCCGATTCCCAATACTTTTCCACCTCCATATAATTTCAGGGATCGGTGCAGGTTCGTCCGATTCCCTCAAATTTCAAATTGCCCCCCTAAATTTTCCATCTTCACTTCCACACATTTTTCCACCTCCAAATAATTTCCGGGATCAGTACAGGGTCGTCCAATTCCTTCAAATTTCAAATTGCTTCCCTAAATTTCCACTTCCGCTTTCACATATTTTTCCACCTCCATATAATTTCCAGGATCGGTGCAGGGTCGTATGATTCCTTCAAATTTCAAATTGCTTCCCTAAATTTCCATCTCCGCTTCCACATATTTTTCCACCTCCATATAATTTTCAAGATCGATACAAGGTCATTCGATTTTTTTCCATATATTTCTCGGAATGGATGCAGGGTCGTTCAATTCCTTTCCATATAATTCTCAGGATTGATGAAAGGTCGTTCAATTCCTTTCCATATAGTTCTCGGGATCAATGCAAGGTTATCCGATTCCTTTCCATATGTTTTTTGAGATCGATGCAAGGTTTTTTGATTCATTTCCATATAATTCTTGGAATCGATGCAAGGAAGTTCAATTCCTTTCCATAAATTATTCGGAATCGATGCAAGGTCGTTCAATTCCTTTCCATATATTTCTCGGAATTGATGCAGGGTCCTTCAATTCCTTTACATGTATTTCTCAGAATTGATGCAGGGTTGTTCAATTCCTTTCCATATAATTCTCGAAATGGATGCAGGGTCGTTCGATTCATTTCCATATAATTTTCGGGATCTATGCAAAGTCGTTCGATTCCTTTCCAAATATTTCTCAGAATTGATGCAGGGTTGTTTGATTCCTTTCCATATATTTCTTGGAATTGATGCAGGGTCGTTTGATTCCTTCCAAATTTTAGTACCGAGGTTGCTACCTAAATTCCAATCCTTGCTTCTTTTCAAATATCATCAATTTGTAAAGCTTTCAATCATTATAAATTCCAAAACCTATCTAAAATTGAACTTTAAAATCAAATTCAAATCAAAATTCAAGAAAATATGACAAAATATTTTTAACAATATCTCAAACTAAACTTAAAAATTAAATCAATCTCTTATAAAGTAAAAACAAAATCCAATTTTTCAAGATTGAAATATCCCAAATTTCCAAACTAACGAATCAAAATCTTTCATCATTCCCAAATTACTTCATATCAGAATTCCGAAATCTAAATCAACCTCTTTCAAATCAAATTCTAGTCTGAGTGGGTCATTCTCATGAAAGAAGTATACCCATCTCACCCCCAGCGGATATATTCCCGCTGACTCCTTGGGATCTTCAGCTGGGAGCTTTTCTTCACTCCTTAGTGGACGCTTTCTTGATGGAATCCCGATTCCCTTTCTCCCTAGCAAGGTTGCCTCATTGAGACTCTATCTTTCTATCCCCAGTGGATAGTTTCTCACTCGATTTTGTGCGTTGTTTTGAGTTTCTTAAAGTCAAGCAGCTGTGTTGGTTTTGTTGATCTCGTCGGTCAACGCCAATACGTGGGGTGTACCTTGTGCGGCACACCACACCTAATGGGGGTCTATTTGTTGACCTCACTTTTGGTTGAGGTTTGGTTTCTCTTTAGATAGCCTAGGGTCTAGCCAAAGGACCTTCTTGGTGACTTTCCTTAGAAGACAAGCAACGAAAACCCCACCACATAGAAAATCGACATGCTTATTTTCCTTACTTGGGGGCTTTCACATGTTAAGGCTTAACCTCTAATATTTAGAAGGAACGAGCTAAATATAAGGAGCACCAAGTGGGATTCCCCATAAGTGATCAGACTTTAGGAATGACCCTGAGAGATCGGGAGCTCACACCCAGTACCTACACACACATCACCCACTCACAATTCCAAATCTATCATATCCTATTTTGATTCCCCCTATCTTTCGGACACTCAAGTGTTGTTCTCACCTAACCCTAAGCTCATAGCTACGGCGGTAAGCACCGACACATAGAGGATCGAAAGAAGGTTACCTTTGGTTCCATTCTCTTCACTTTGAAGCCATTTCAATTTTCCCAAGTTTCAATTTTTAACCCCCTGCCCTGAAACTTTCCTAAATTACTAAATTGCCCCTAGAAATCCTAAAAATCCCAAAATTTACCAAAACAACCTAAATTCTACAAAAATCATCCCAAAATACTTACCGCCACTCAAAATAACCAAAACCACCCAAAGTTGCCAAATTTCCCAAAATAGCCTCGATACTTCTAAAATCCCTAAAATGCCCTTTTTAACCTAAAATCGTAAGTTTGTCTAGAGTTGTTCGAACTCATCAAATGATGAAGTTTGACTGCAAACAAGCCATATTTCTAAGCTACTTTTGAATCTCTTGACACTTAAGTAGCCAATACTTGAAAATCGCTTCTGGATTCATAAAATCCTCCATATTGATCAGAAATGATTCCAGACACTGTCGTTTGACTCCAAATTTTATTTGGAAGACCTCGAGCCTTCGGTTCAACTTTTTGACCACTTTCCCTTAAAAACCCCCAAAATTACCAAAATGCCCCTACTAGCAAAAAAATTCCAAAAATTCCAAAATCCTCCAAATAATCCTAATTTCACTTTGCAACCATCATTTTTGCCCAATTTTATCAATTTTACCGAATTTTACAAAAAGCTCTAATTTTGGCATAAAGTCATATTTGACCCAAATTGGACCCAATGTCGATCAATTTCCGCTCAAATTGAATTTCAAAATCTTCATAACACTCCTATAAACTAAATGTAACATTTGATTACAAATAATTTGAGCCCAAACCTCACCCAAATTTAATTTAAGGCAAAATCCCCAATTTGACCCGTATTTGACTATTTTGACGACGAGGTTGCCCGAATGACCTTGTATCACCAAACGGATTTCGCCGTTACGTCCAGAACATCAAAATTATTTAGAATTGATATATAATTTGTTATGGCTCGACGGACGTAGAAAAAGTCCAAACTTCGGCGCGTTTCATGCCAAAATAATTAAAAAATTTTGTTTTTACCCACATTTAACCTAAATTTTTCCCTCATTCTCTCCCCCAATAGTTATCATCGCCCCTCCCTCCTCCATGCAAAATGAATATTTTAGTCATGGGAGCTTGGCCAAAATTTTCTTGCTCCCTCTCCTTGCTTGCCCTCTTGCCTCCTTCCCCTTGTCCTTTTGTGGCATGAGAAGCATGGAGAAGACTTTCCCGATTGCTTCAATCTATCCTATGGCACATAGCTTGCTTGTGTGGAAAATGTGGAGAAGCTCATGGCTGCCATTAGAGTTTCATCCATGTTTTCTTCATCATGGTCTAAGCCCTACCATTAAGGATAAGAATTTCTTTTATTTTGTTGTGATTATTATGGAATGGTGATCTACGATTTTAAATATACTTATATATCTAAGAATTTGACACCACTATTAAAAGATATAAATCCGCAGCAACCGTGCCAAAAACTTGATCAAGAGAGTAATTTTAATTTTAGTAACAATTAAATATTATAATTTTTGATTGCAGAGTTATCTTTAAATGCAAGTATACGTATCGCTCAAGTAATACAAGGCTCTAGTGGAGTCTTGGATATCGATCCCATATGGAATATATTAAAGCCTACGTACTAGGATTATATAAACTAATTCAGAATCACGACTAAATCTAATTGCTTATCTGTCACTAATAAGAAATCGACAATAATATGAAAATTGTATTTAAACTACTTTTACTAACAATTTACTAATACTACTAAAGTTAAGTTCAAATATATAATAGCAGAATTCTTTCTCCTTTGCTAAGATATTTAAGTGAAGCGAAAATTAGAATTATTTTTATATGTGTTGTGCTAAATAGGAGCATACATATTCTTTACCCTTTGGTCCAGGTATAAAGAACATTGACTAATCCTATGTTTGGTTACTGAATTTGCGGCTAGGCTGGGAGGATACCGGCTCTTACTTCGGAGCTGCCACATTCCCCTCACCTGAGTGCTAACAATCTACACTTTAGTACCTAAACGATAGGACCAAATTGGGATTTTAGCCTGTCACTCTAAAATCTCCAATTCTGCGCCCAATTAATATTATTTCCCTATTTATTTGCACTTCTCCTTTCAAGGATTTACTCGTCCACCTTCCAAAGAGAAATGTGATACATACCAGATAAGAATTCTTTGCCCACGGTCAGATCTTAAGAATTCTTCACATATTTTAACAATACAAATGGCCAATTCGTATAGTAAAGTAAGTTTAGGTATAGTATCATCACAACTTCTTTATAATTTGTTTAATAGAATAATTCATATAATCATTTCACAAAAACATCAAAACATAGAGAAAGACAGAACAACTACTCAGAATTCATGAAGAGGATGCAATAAAACATGAATTTCATATAATAAAGTAAAGTTCTACACACAATAGTAAATATACACAACTTATCTCAATTTCTTCCCCAAGAAAACTCCTTAAAGTTCTTCTGAATCTCTTCTTTTCTTTACAGCATGTGGAATTCTCCTTCGAAACGACAATGCAGAAGAGATCTCTCACTTCCCTTCAACTCTTACAATCCCTCGAAGAATTCCTCACAAAATCTCTATTTGAACTCACTACTCACTAAATAAAAACACTAATGACTCGCTAATAAACTCTTTAGAACACTTTGGACTCACTAATAATCACGTAGGAGACCACTTTTTTGGCCTAATTTGGTTCTTTTTAAAGTTGTAGAAGAGTCTCTAAGGGTTTTGAAGGCAACCCTTTGAAAATCATCTACATTCGATGTATTTCTAGAAAGAACAGTTGATCCCGCCGTCGGTGGCCTCGAGCTCCCCGTCGGCGGTCTTCTAGAAATGCTACTTTTAAACAGGCCCTAAAGTCGGCAGCGTCGATCTCTGCCATCGGTGGCCTTCCTTGGAATTAATTCTGAACTCTCGAAAAAATCTCACCATCGGCGCCATCAACCTCGCTGTCGGCGCCCTAGGAAAATTTTTCATAATTTGATCCTTTTTGCTCCAAATTCGCTCCTTTTTGTATATTTACATTCCTTTGTCCTTAAATCTTCATACATGCAGAAAAACACCAAAAATACCTTTCTCTAAAGTGCAATATCATCAAAATCACTATAAAATAGGCATGAAAATCTTAACCCTTTTTCCCTGGGTCAAAATCCCCCAAACTTAACTATTACTTGCCCTCAAGTAATCCTTAGTACTACATAAAAGTTATGATTCATTGTGGTAAAGTTTTAATTCAGAAGTACTATAATTTTTATTTAAATAAATATTCTAGTAAGAATTCTCACAAAGGTTTTCAAATATTTAGATTAATTCTGTAGATAATAAGGCTATCTAGTCATCAAGTTTAAGAGTTCTAGTTTTCTATCCATTTCAAGAATGACTATATGTTGCAATATTAATTCACTCATAGTATTCAGAAGATAGGAAATTCATGAAGAGACAACAAGTAAGAAACTAATCATAAATATTAGTTTAGAAATGTTTTATGTTTTCCTTTTAGGTTAATCCAGGTGAAGCCAATTTTTGATAAGGCATATCCTCAAGCTTCTCCTCACTTATTTTCTTTTCTTTTTCTTTTCAGGGATTGTTTTTCAATCCTTCTTCTTTTTCTTTTTTTTTTCTTTTTTTTTTCAAGTGAGGATTACTATATCTAGATAGCCTGTTAATAATTTTGAACTTCACTCTTCTTTTCCTAAATTTAAAACTTTCAAACATTCTTTACCTTATATGTACTTCATAGTTTTTACATTATTGAATCCCAATCTTTTCTTTCTCAAATAAATTCTTAAGATTCTTAATATCTCAAAAAATAGTTTTCCATAATTTAAATAGTTCATTATAGTCTTATCCTTTTACACTAAATATCTTAATCTACAAAATTAATTTTCATTATAAAAAATATTTCTTTGTATCTTTTACAATATTTAGATAAAATCTAAATATAGTTATCAGAATTAAATTTTATCACTAAAATCATATTAATAATTTTTGAAAATATGTTATTTGAGAACATATAATAGTTAAGATTTTTCTTCCCTACCCCAAACTTGAAAATTTCTATAAATAGAGATAATACATGGTGGAAAGAAAAATTCTAAATATAAAATTCATACCTTTGTACTTTAAGCATTTTTGTCTTTTTGAAATTTGCAGGTTCTTCTCAAAATTTCTAATTTCAACTGACCTGTAATATTAAAAACTTTCTACACACATAACCGTTTATAGAATTTGTTGGGGTAATGAAATTTTAAAACATGTATATAAAACTAAACATTAAACAAAAATAATTAACTACACTACATAGGACATATGCATTTCACAACACACAACAAACAGTTTACTATTTTAAACTAAACAGTTCACAATTACAAATATTCATCATAGATATCACAAACATCCAGAAATAAAAATGCAATTTACCAAACTAACACATATCACAAAAAATAAAGCATAGTCCACAGTATACAATACATATCACTGTTCATCAAACAAAACTAGAAACAAACAAATACATCACATCACATCTAAAATCTTAATCATCAAATTCCAATACAACGTCCTCATCACCCTGGTCAGTAGGAGGATTGGGCTGATACTGAGTATACCTGGGGCACTATGAAAAAGTCACATCTGACTTTCCTCAGTAGTATCTAGCCTGAGCATCGTAATAAGCCATCTCAAAATCTGAATGCCTCTGAAGATACTCATTATCATGGTCATGTCTTCTCTCTAGCCCTTCAATCTTGTGATCAATTCTATCTAGCTTTTCATCCAACTGTTCAAAACTTTTCCTCTACTGGGTTATGGCATTCATCAGATCATACAAAGTAGGGGGACTAGAGACAGGAGGGTCATAGCTAGTAGAAGGAACATCTCTACTAGTTGAAGGTTCGTTGCTCCTACTCCCCAATCTCTATTCCTCATGGGATGCATAAGTCTTTATATTTTCTTTATTAATGGGTCTCATAGGATAAACCCATTCCTCATTATCTCTTGCTTCAACTCCTGATAGTTGACAAAGTGCATAAATGAGGCCAAGATGCCCTAAATATCCACTTGTCTCACTCTTCGTAATAGCCATAATATTCTTATAGATTATTCTCCCCACATTAATACTTCTGTTGTTCTGAATACAGAAATTTAGAACAGCTCTCTCTCTAGAGACTTCACTATAATGGTAAGTTGGTAGTAGAGTCGAACAGATGAAATAATGCCATGCTTTAGCAGTGGCATTCATCATGGACAATGGAAAGTTAATCCGTTCATGGTTTTAATTTTCCAAACACATTTCCCATCAGTGAGAAAGTTGATAACATCATTCAACGGACCTTCTATTGTTCCAAATGTTTCAAAATTGCTAGAAAAATAGTCGTGAAGCTCGTAAAAAGTATTAATGCGATTAGCACTAAATTCGACCGAAAATCCCTTACTTGGATGGGTACATCCTCAAGTTGAGTCAGATTGGGGTAGAACTCTCTAACAACTTCAATAACAGCCTTGTTGGTTGTATAGTAGAAGTTCTCCCATCCTCTCTGTTTGATTACTCTTTCTACCTCTCCTCCAGGATTCTCGAAAACTTTAGCTTGTATACACTTTTTACATTGTCAGACTGAATCGTACCTTGATTGTGCCTTAGCTTTAACAAATCGAGTTTCATCAATTCGAGTCTTCTCTTTTGTCTTGGAGCCATAGTTCCATTTATCAAATCACAAAAATTCCAAACTAATCTCCAAAATAACAATACAATAATTTCTAAAGGGGGTTTAAAACAATCTAAAGCAATTTCCATGAATTCCTTCCAAGTCTTTTCTCCACATTTTCAATTTTTCCAAAATTTCTTAATTTGGAAGAAATTCATGGTGAAAATAAAAAATTTTTACATAGGAGTGAAGCTCTTACCAAGGGAAGATAAAATATGGTGTTAGATTTTGTTGAAATCACTTCAAATCTAAGATCTCTCAAGCCCTAAGTCAACTTCTCGGGTAAAAAGGGGAAGAAGATGATGAACAGTGGCATTTGATCGGTCAAAATCACGGTAAATAGGTAATTTTTGTGATCGCGTCGTCGGCGGACTAGTTCGCCGCCGGCTAGTTCGCACCGTTGGCGGGCTCTATTGAATTAATTCCTATTCTTCTCAGGAAAATCACACTATCAGCGGCCATGAGTGCACTGTCGGCGAGATTCTCAAAAATTGATCATTTTCTAATTTTTGCAATTTCGATCAATTTTAAGGCTCGTCGTCATCCGTTCGAAACTTTTTATCATATATTTTAAGTGATTAAGTGATGTATTAACACAAATAAATGTTCAGACAACAAAACTGCACATTTATATATTAAATCCAAGTGTTTGCAACACACAATACATAACACACATAAGTAGGTATTCTTTCAACCTAAACCCATCTAATCAGCATGGCAATCCAAACCACAACACTCAAAACGCTGAAAAAAAAACATTTCAAACTTAATCTCATCTATACTGAGATTAAAAAGTAAACTAAAGAAATCAAACACACACACAAACATTCAAACATTGTTCAAATCAAACACAACATAATCAAGTCTACTACTCTTCAGAACTAGTGCTGGTCTCTCCTCTGATATCTCTCATTGCTTGAATGTGGACGAACAGGTTGTAAAAAGGTCAGAATGAGAATTCTTCAATTGAATCTTCATCAATCAATCCCATCTTTTTCATCAATTGCACTAAACTTGCTTCGAATTGCCCAGTATCATCAAAATGTTCTTTCATTCTCCAATCAATGTGATCAAAGAAATCAGACATGTTGCTAACTGTACTCGTTAAGTTTCATACCTGATTCTCCGGATTCTTCATTTTATGCAAGAGCATCGGTGTCTTGGCTGCTAATAAAGGTTGAACTGGAACAGAATTCAGCGATGCTTGATCCATAATCAATCCTACATCACTTTCTCCATCATTGGCTGGGAACATCTGAGTTGGGTCTAATGGTTTCCAGGGTAGCAGTATCTTCTCCCAAACTTCGTACAACACTTGAAACAAACTGCAAGTCGAGAAAATTGTGGATATATGTCCAAGCCCTTGGGATGATCCTTGAACAATCAAGCCAAAAACAGACTTCACAATAATCGATCCAATATCAATGAGCCATCCCATTTGAATGCAGTAGTTCAAAATTGCACTTGCTTTTGTGACCTTGCCAATTTTCATCGTTGGCAATAAATTCATGGAGATGAAAAAGTACCAATGTTTCAAAATAGGATTTAAAAGTGTTGCAGAGAAACTGACACACCCGTTCTCTCTAACTTCCCAGTCATCGGTTTCGTTCATCAAATATTGGTATACTTCATTCATCTTTTCTCTTGTCGGCACAAAATTCAAATAATAATAGAACATTCTCAAGCATATATAACTCATTAATTCTTACAGAATTGAATGTAATCCACCTACCTTGCACATAGACGCTTCATTGGTTGATTCCATGTAAGTTAGCGTAGAATTCTTTAACCACTGGAACGACTACTGCGGCAGTAGTGTAGCAAAACACTTCCCAATTTCTCCGTACAATCATTTCTTCAATTGGTGACGAAGGATTGCTTTGTCCTCTATTGACAATTCCTCTTTCTTTAATCAATCTTTTCTTTGAGATTACCTTGTTGAAAAGTCGCTGCGCTTCCGCACTGACAAACTTTCTCCGGTTGTACACTAAAAATCTTTTGTTATCGATCAAATTCGAAGCCATTTGGGAGAAATTTGAGAGAGTATCCAAGCATTTTTGGGAGTTTGGAGTGTTTAGGAACCGTCCATAGGAGTTTATAGAAGACAAATCCGCTAAAAACCACCAAAAACTGTTGTTTTGAACACGAAAAACTGCCCACTCGCCGATCCCGCTGTCGGCGACCTTGAAGGCACCGTTGGCAAGCCTTATGAAATTAAATACCAGAGCTCTCGGAAAAAACCTGCCGTCGGCGGCATCGAGTGCACTGTCGGCGCTCTAGGTAAAAATTTGCACAAAAATGCCGTGGTCCAATACGTTCCAAATTTTCTCTATGGATTCAAATTCTATGATAATCAAAGGTCAAATATATGTAGTAGGGCTTAATATTACTACAAATTAACAATAATTTCAAACAAACACACAACTATTAAAGATAACTATGGGTTGCCTCCCATAAAGCGCTTGGTTTATCGTCGTCAGCCCGACTTATTCAGGTGTTATTCAGGTTAACTGTGCATTAAAACATCTTTAAAATTTAGTTTTTTACCTTTAAAATATGGTTTTAATCTATGTCCATTTACTTTAAATCTATTCCCAGTCTTAGGATCTTCCATTTCAATTGCTCCATAAGTAAAAACATGAGTCACAGTAAAGGGTCCTAACCAACGAGACTTCAATTTCCCAAGGAATAATTTCAACCTTGTATTATAAAGCAAAACTTCTTGCCCTGGTTCAAAGTTCTTCTGGTTAATCTTCTGATCATGTCTTAACTTTAGTTTTTCCTTATAAATTCTATTGTTATTGTAAGATTCATTTCTCAATTCTTCTAATTCATTCAATTACAATATTCTCTTCTCACCAGCATTTTTCAAATTATAATTGAAATCTTTAATTGCCCAAAATGCTTTATGCTCCAATTCTACTGGTAAATAACAAGTTTTTTTTTATATAAGCCTCTAAGAAGTCATGCCAATAGGAGTTTTATAAGCAGTCCTGTATGCCCATAATGCAGTATCCAGTCTCGCGACCAATCTACTCTATTAGGATTTACAGTTTTTTCTAAAATCTGTTTGATCTCACGATTAGAAACTTCAGCTAAACCACTGGTTTGAAGATGATATGCAGTAAAGAATTTATGAACAATACTAAACTTTTCTGCCAATCTTTGAATGTATTTATTCCTAAAATGGGATCCTCCGTCAGTGATAATCACTCTTAGCATTTCGTATCTTGTGAAAATGTTTTTCATTAAGAACCTTGAAACACTTTTAGCATCACAACGAGGTAAAGCTTGTGCTTCAATCCACGTTGATACATAATCAACCGCAATCAAAATATATAAGTTCCCAAAAGAAGGAATAAATGGTCCCATGAAATTTAATCCCCAAACATCAAAAATCTTAACTTCTAATATGAAATTCAGAGGCATTTTGTTTCTTCTAGATATATTACCTACTCGTTGGCATCTATCACATGTTTTGATATATTTATAAACATCTCTAAAAAGACAGGGCCAATAAAATCTAGCCTGTAAAATTTTATATGCAGTTTTATCAATCTTGAAATGTCCTCCAAAATCAGAATCATGACATTTTTTAATAATCTGTTCAGTTTCTTCATAAGGCACACATCTCCTAATAATAAGGTCATTACATTGTATATATAAATATGGTTCATCCCAAAAATATGATTCTAGATCGTGAACAAATTTTTTTTGTTGATGCAATGTTAGCATGGGTGGAAAAATATCGCTTACTAAATAATTTACTATATTCGCATACCAAGGTAATTTCCATTCATTAATGTTATGAAGTTTTTCATCAGGGAAACTGTCTATTATTTCTTTATCGGTGTCAAATAATTCATTATATTCTAGTCTCGACAAATGATCAGCAAATTGATTTTCAGTTCCTTTTTTAACAATTACTACAAAATTGAATTCTTGCATTAAAAGTACCCATCTAATTAATCTTGGTTTAGTATCCTTCTTTTACGTAAGATATTTAATAGCAGAATGATCAGTATGCACAATACATTTAGTTACAATTAAATATGATCTAAATTTATCAAAAACATACACAATAGCCAGTAACTCTTTTTCAGTAACTGTATAGTTAATTTGAGCATCATTAAGAGTTTTACTAGTGTAGTATATAACCTTAAAATTTTTGTCATATCTTTGACCAAGAACAGCTCCAATAGCATAATCACTAGCATCACACATTAAATCAAATATTTTCTCCCAGTCAGGTGAAATTGTTACAGGTGAAGTGATTAGTTTTTCCTTTAATAATTCAAAGGAATTCGAGCAGTCTTCAGTAAATTTAAATTTCTTATCTTTTTCTAAAAGTTGGCATAGAGGTTTTGTAATTTTTGAAAAATCTTTAATATAGCGCCTGTAGAAACCAGCATGTCCAAGAAAACTTCTTACCCCTCTCACTGTAGTAGGAGGTGGCAATTTAGCTATTACTTAAATTTTTGTAGGGTCTACTTCCATGCAATTTTCTGAAATTTTATGTCCTAATACAATTCCTCTTGTAATCATAAATTGACATTTTTTTCCAATTTAGAACTAAGTTAGTTTTTCACATAGCTCCAAAACTTTTTCAAGATGATTTAAGCATGCGTCGAATGATATTCTAAACACAGAGAAATCATCCATAAATACTTTTATTCCAATGTCTATTATTTTACTAAAAATAGACATCATACATCTCTGGAATGTTGCAGGTGCATTACATAGTCCAAAAGGAATTCTTATAAAAGCAAAAGTTACATAAGGACTAGTAAAAGTTATTTTCTCTTGATCCTCAGGAGCAATAGGTATTTGATGGTAACCAGTATATCCATCCAGAAAATAATAGTACTTGTGTCCGGCAAGTCTATCCAACATTTGATCTAGGAAAGGAAGAGGAAAGTGATATTTCCGGGTGGCGGCATTTAATTTTCGATAGTCAATACAAATATGCCATCCAGATACTTGTTTGATAGGTATTAATTCATTATTTTCATTTTCTTCAACAGTAATTCCTCCTTTCTTGGGAATACAATGAATTGGACTTACCCAAGTACTATCCAAAGTAGGATATATAATTCCAGCATATAACCATTTTAAAATCTCTTTTTTAACTACTTCTTTCATTATAGGGTTCAGTCTCCTTTGAGGGTCAATTCTTAGTTTATGTTCTTCATTTAATAAAATTTTGTGCATAAAAATTGAAGGACTAATTCCTTTAATGTCAGCTAGAGTCCAACTAAAAGCTCTTTTGTATTTTTTTAATGTATCCATTAATTTTTGTTCTTGAATTTCATTTAATTCTGAGGATACAATTACTGGTAATGTTGAAAAATCTCCTAAAAATATATACTTCAAATGATTTAGAAGATTTTTTAATTCAAGTTCAAGGGGTTTTACAACTGATAAAATTAATATTTCATTTTCTGTTGCAGTTGAAATGAACATTTCTTATTTTTCCTGAATATAATCAACTTCTTCACTTTCAGTTTCTTCATAATTTTTTTTTTATATCTTCTTTTTCTCCATAATTTTCTTTGAAATATTCTTTTCTTAAATAATCACATACATCTATTCTAAAACATTCATCATCTTTTTTTATTGATGGATATTTCATTGACTTTGAGATGTTAAAGGTTACTTCTTGATTATTACTCTCATAGTCAATTCTCCTTTTTGAATGTCTATCATGGCTCTTCCTGTAGCTAGGAATGGTCTTCCTAAAATGATTGGAATTTTTTTATCTTCTTCCATATCTAGAATGATAAAGTCCACAGGAAAAATAAACTTATCAACCTTGACCAAAACATCTTCTACAACTCCCTTAGGATGTGTAAATGATCAATCAACTAACTGTAGAGTTACATAAGTTGGTGATATTTCTCTAATTTCTAATCTTTTAAAAGTTGATAGAGACGTCAAATTTATGCTAGCTCCCAAATCACATAATGCTCGCCCATAAAATTTTTCACCAATAGCACACGGGATAGTGAAACTACCAGGATCTTTATGTTTTACAGGAAGTTCTCTCTGAATTATAGCACTACACTCTTCACTGAGTGCAATAGTCTCATAATCTAGTAAGTTCCTCTTTTTGTTGAGCATATCCTTCATAAATTTAACATAATCAGACATTTGTTCTAAAACTTCAATAAAAGGAATATTTATTGACAATTTTTTCAAAATTTCTAAGAATTTATCAAATCTTTTTTCCTTTATCTTGTTGCTTTAGTCTTTGAGGAAATGGTAGAGGTGGTTTTTGAACTGTAATTTTCATAGGTTTCAGAGGAAAATCAGGATACAAACTTTCTTTTTCTTCTTCAGTTTCTTCTTTTTCCTTTTCAACTTCAGTTTCTATTTGAACTCTTGTTTCCAACTCTTTTCCACTTCTTACTTGAATAGTTTTAATTTATTCTTTTCCTTGATCTTTAGGATTTACTTCAACAATACTAGATAATGTTCCAATAAGTCTATTACTTAATGTAGAAGCAATTTGCCCTAATTGGTTTTTTATGTTTTTATAGCATTTCCTCGATTTTGTAATTGATCACCCATATTCAAAACTAATTCTTCTATAGACAACTTCTTTTCCTTGAATTGTGAATTATTATAAAAACCTGGTGGATTAGAAGGTCTATAATTGGAATTACCTTGATTGTTTATATTTCCTAATGGGTTTACAGGATTGTTCCCCCACTGAGGATTAACATTATTATTTTGATTATTCCAAATAAAGTTTGGATGATTCTTCCAACCTGGATTATAATAGTTTGAATAAGGATTATTTTCTCTATTATTTATTACATTTATAGTTTCATATGATGATTGAGCATCTACTATTTTTCCTAATGAATTTTCTACTAACACTGGAGGTGTTTGAGAACGATTCATTCCGTATTGATCTAATTTCTTTGAAAGAGCAGCAATTTGAGAAACTATCATAGTTAAAACCTCAGAGTCATGAATACTGGCTACTCTCTTAGGATTTATCCTTTCAGCAGGCTCTTGAAAATTATTAGTAGCCATTTCTTCTATTAACGCATAGGCTTCTTCAAAAGGTTTAGACATTAGTAATCCACCAGCAGCAGCATCTATTATAGATCTAAGAGATCCTACTAATCCATTATAAAATGTTTGAATAATTAACCAATCTGGTAAAGCATGATGTGGACATTTCCTAAGAAGTTCTTTAAATCTTTCCCAAGATTCATATATCAATTCTCTCTCATACTGACTGAAAGATGTGATATCATTTCTAAGCTTAGCAGTCTTAGACGGTGGAAAATATTTCGATAAGAATTTTTGCAAAAGTTCTCCCTAAGTTCTGATAAATCCACGTTCTAATGAATTTAACCAAGCCTTAGCCTTATCCCTTAACGAAAAAGGAAGGAGTCTAAGTCTGACAGCATCATCAGACACTCTGTGGTAATTAAATGTAGCACAAAGTTCTAAGAAACTTTCAAGATGTAAATTAGGATCTTCATTTGAAGTTTCAACAAATTGATTTTTTTTGTACCATTTGGATAATTGTAGGTTTAAGCTCAAATGAATTAGCGGCTACATTAGGATTTTGGATAGTTAAGTGAATTCATGTAGGGTTAGTGTATTCTCTTAATGGTCTAGATTGATGTTCATTTTCTATTCTTTAGTTATTTACGTTATTTTCCATTGTTTCAGAATTTATAGGTTCTTTTCTCAGTTTTCTAATTCTCCTAACAGTGCATTCTAACTCTGAATCATTGGGTATAAGATTTTCAGAACCAAATTTGCACATACAATCGAAATCAGTACACGGTAAAATAGTTAAATAAATAAGTTCTAATTCTATTAAGGTTTTCTAACAGTCCTAAATTGTTGTCCGTTACTCTAATTATGTTATATTCCTATAGCAAATAAAATATTCCCCGGCTACGGCGCCAAAAACTTAATCCACGATTTAAAATATACTTATATATCTAAGAATTTGACACCACTATTAAAAGATATAAATCCTCAACAACAGTACCAAAAACTTCATCAGGAGCGTAATTTTAATTTTAGTAACAATTAAATATTATAAAATTTTGATCGCAGAGTTACATTTAAATGCAAGTATACGTATCGCTCAAGTAATACAGGGCTCTAGTGGAGGCCTGGATATCGATCCCACAGGGAATAGATTTAAAGCCTACGGACTAGGATTATATAAACTAATTCAGAATCACAACTAAATCAAATTACCTATCTGTCACTAATACGCAATTGACAACAATATGAAATTTTTATTTAAACTAGTTTTACTAAAAATTTACTAATACTACTAAAGTTAAGTTTAAATATGTAATAGCAAGATTCTTCCTCCTTTGCCAAGATATTTAAGTGAAGCGATAATTAGAATTAGTTTTTATGTGTGTTGTGCCAAATAGGAGCATACATATTCTTTACCCTTTGGTCCAGGTATATAGAACATTGACTAATCCTATGTTTGGTCACTGAATCTACGGCTTGGCTGCGAGGATACCAGCTCTCACTTCAGAGCTCCAACGTTCCCCTCGCCTAAGGGCTAACAATCTACACTTCAGAACCCAAATGATAGGACCGAATTGAGGATTTTAGTCTGTCACTCTAAAATCTCCAATTCTACGCCTGATTAATATTATTTCCCTATTTATTTGCACTTCTCCTTTCAAGGATTTACTTGTCTACCTTTCAAATAGAAATGTGATTCATACTAGTTAAGAATTCTTAGCCCACGGTCACATCTTAAGAATTCTTCACAGATTTTAACAATACAAATGGACAATTTGTATAGTAAAGTAAGTTTAGGTATAGTATCATCACAACTTCTTTATAATTTGTTTAATAGACTAATGCATATAATCATTTCACAAAAACATCAAAATAAGAAAAAAGACAGAACAATTACTCAGAATTCATGAAGAGGATGCAATAAAACTTGGATTTCATATAATAAAGTAAAGTTCTACACAATATAGTAAATAAAAACAACTTATCTCAATTTCCTCCCCAAGCAAACTCCTTGAAGTTCTTCTGAATCTCTTCTTTTCTTTACAACACGTGGAATTCTCCTTCGAAACGACAATGTATAAGAGATCTCTCACTTCCCTTCAACTCTGACAATCCCTCGAAGAATTCCTCACAAAATCTCTATTTGAACTCACTACTCACTAAATAACAACCCTAATGACTCACTAATAGACTCTTTAGAACACTTTGGACTCACTAGTAATCACGTAGGAGACCACTTTTTCGGCCTAATTTGGTTCTTTTTAAAGTTTTAGAAGAGTCTTTAAGGGTTTTGAAGGCACCCCTTCATAAATCGTCCACATTCGACGTATTTCTAAAAAGAACCATTGATCCTGCCGTCAGCGGCCTTCTAGAAAGACTACTTTTAAATAGGCCCTTCCGTCGGCGGCCTTCCTTGAAATTAATTCTGAACTCTTAGGAAAATCACGCCATCGGCGCCATCGACCTCGCCGTTGGCGCCCTAGGTCAATTTTTCATAATTTGGTCCTTTTTGCTCCAAATTCACTCCTGTTTGCATATCTTCATTCCTTTGTCCTTAAATCTTCATACCTACAGAAAAAACACTAAAAATACCTTTCTTTAAAGTGCAATATCATCAAAATCAATATAAAATAGGCATGAAAATCTTAACCTTTTTTCTTTGGGTCAAATGGGTGGATTTTTTTCTCTCTTCTATCTTTATTTCTCTATAAGAGCGATGCATTCTTCTTGCTCTAATGTGTGAGGCCAGAATTTAGAGGGGAAGTGCTGCTGGATTCTCTACTCTTCATCCCTTCTGTTAGCTTCAATCATTTCCGGTTTGTGCGTTATAATCGTAGAAATCTTTTGCGTGCTTTAGCTTTATTCATGGAAATATTTAAGTGACGAAATGTATCTTGCCCCTCATGTTTAGTTTAAAATTTATGATTTGAAAGGCTTAAGTTCAATTCATTTTTATTGGATTTCATGGTTTGATTCATTTCTATGAGGTTTTATTAAAAATTTTTGGATCCCCCATGCTTAGCCAAAAATCCAAGTTTGGGGTTCCAAGCTAGTTTTTGATATATGTGATGCTTGGGAAATTACTTTCATGCTTTAAGGATGACTAAGAGTTCATCTGTTTGATGGCTAAAAATTCATATTCTTGGTGGCTAAAGGTTTTATATTTTTGATGGCTTATAGTATTTGGCCCTCACTAATCTTCAAAATGCTTCTTTTGACAGTTAAATATGTAAACCCCTACGCTAACTTTCTCTTGCAACTTACCCTCCTCCTACGAGGCCCTGTACGGCTTATTTTTGGGTTATGTGTTGGTGGTGTTGTATTTTTGAAAAGAGATCGCCTACAGAAATTGTCGGCGAATTTTTAATTTAATTTAAATAAATAATTTGAAAAGTAGTATTTGATTTTGAAAATAATTTTAAATTTGAAAATCTTAAGATATGAAATTAAACCGATCTCACATCCCGAATAGTTTATATAAACGAGCGCCGCACCACAAACCGTGCATCTATCCCGAAGAATAGTACACACCGCTTGATAATGGGGCTCGATTAAATAAACTAAAAAGGTTTGTGACATCCGTTTGGTCTGCAAACCAATTTTATAAGCCGACAAATTCCCATGTTTAATATGAAAACATTAAACAGGGTTTATATTACCTGGGTTCTTAAAATTCCCTATAAGGGCAAGCCCTATAGTTAATTACATCTTAAGTGACGGGAATCACCTAAGAAAACTCTCGATAATAATCAGTAGTTCTGCTTTCAAGAATGTCAATGTTTAAGTCTTCAAGGGATTGAATTTTGGAATTTCAATAGGGAATGGATCAAATTTGGAACATTTTGTTTTGGGAATTCAAAGGAAGAAAGGTAAGAGAAACCACAGATTCGAAGCGAACTTCGGTAATTTTTCGACTATCCTATTGTTTGGCTTGGATTTAGGAAAGTCCTAATATTTATTTAATGTTTTGATCTTGCCAATTTTAATTAATTAGACTTATATTTGTATGATAAAATCATACAAATAGCCTCGAAGATGTGAGGGTTTATGTCGTACCGAACGATCACCTCGGAGTCCTAAGACCTGGTTAGGGTTTAATTTACATGACATGATCATGCAAATGCCTAACGAAGAGTTGAGGATTTATGTTGCACTAGGCAAACTACCTCGAAGTCCTATGGCTTTGTTATTTAGTTCTAAGGAAAGTTTTGTCGAAGTAGACTCGAGTTTTGTCGATGACGATGGCCGTGCTCGCCCACCATACTCCGAGCTCCTTGTTGTTGCAGAGGTTTAGTTTTTAGAAGTCATAAATCATGAGATGAGAGAAGTGTTCTGGTTTAGAGAAAATCTTAAAATCCAGGTGTTTTTAATATTTTAATTAAACAAATCTTAAAGTTGATTATTACAACACCGGTTAAGATCCCACTGTTCCATCCTTCCGCATCGTTATTTTTATCGGATTCACTTAGTCCGGATGAATTTGCTAAACTCAACTCGAATGAGTTCCGCACTTTCATTTAGATCGTGGGAAATCCCGTTAGCAACACGTAGGTTACATCATCCGAGGTATTCCCGATCATCCAACAAGACGTTTTAATTTAGTTGTAGTTGTAGTTTTGTTGTTCTATTTGTGATTAAATTTTGAGTTGTTTTATATTTTGAAATGTTGTGGCGGTGAATTTTATCTTGTAATGACTTTTAATTTAGTTTTGGTTTCAGCTTTAGGGACTATCCTAAAGGTGTGGGTTTTCATGCAACGAGTTGTTTATCATGCAAGAAAAGTAAGTGCGATGCGATTAAATAAATTGCAATAAAATAAAAGCGTACCTGGAGGGTCTTCCCGTCATCCCAAGCTGCACTTAAAACACAATTAGAATATTTAAGCATTTAAAGCAAGTTCCTAGGTCAAACTAAGGGAAGGGTTATGGTTTTCTACCAAGTTCCTAATCCTATAGCTAGTCACCTCCCATGACGTCTAGGTTCTTGTATTTTGGTTTGAGGACGATTTTCTTCATCAAAGAACAACTAAGTTCAGAAGTGCTTAAGACGAGTCTTAAACATCTTTTCAATATTTCTAGGATTATTTTAAGTCCAAATGAATTTAATTATACAAATGAATTAATCGTCTGAGAATTCAAGTTTTGTTGTTATCTTGCTCAGTGAACTAGGACATTTGAATATCCTATGAATGAAGTAACATTTCACTTAATACTCCATTTAGGAGTTATG
Source organism: Papilionanthe hookeriana x Papilionanthe teres (assembly GCA_022702705.1). NCBI lineage: Eukaryota > Viridiplantae > Streptophyta > Magnoliopsida > Asparagales > Orchidaceae > Papilionanthe > Papilionanthe hookeriana x Papilionanthe teres. The sequence continues at coordinate 95,559,267 of CM040431.1, read as the reverse complement.
ACAACAAAAGCTTTCGAGGGCAAATTGATGTTCAAGTGATTTATGATTTAATTTAATTTCAGTTAATAGATTTAAGTTTGGAATAGTTGTTCAAGTTGTTTTAGATTTATTTTTGAATTCTTTATGTCTTAGGTGATGTTATATTTAATTTAATTTAATTTAACTTTAATTTAATTTAATTTGGTTTAGTTTCAATTTTAATTTAATTTATTTAATTTAGTCTAATTTTAATTTTAACTTGATTTTATTTTTTAATTTAATTTAATTTAATTTAATTTAATTTAATTTAATTTAATATGATTTAATTTAATTTAATTTAATTTCATTTGATTTAATTTGATTTAATTTAATTTAATTTAATTTAATTTAATTTAATTTAATTTGATTTAATTTGATTTAATTTAATATGTTTTAATTTAATTTAATTTAATTTAATTTAATTTAATTTAATTTAATTTAAATTTTAATTTTATTTTATTTTTAATTTTAATTTAATATTTTATTTTTTATGTTTTAAAGATGTTTTAATTTTAATTGTTAAAGTATTAATTTAATTGAAATTTTAAAAGGATTTAATTTAAATAATTCAACTTTAATTTAATTTAATGATTAAGTCTTTTAGCATTTTAAATCTTAAATTTGGATTATCATTTTAATTAGGAATTAAATATTATTGAGATGATTAACTTAGGGATTCTTAAATTAAAGAACAAATTTCTTCCTAATAACATCCCTATTTTAATAATTCCAAATTTATTATTCTTCCAAATTTAATTAATTATTTTATTAAGGTTTATTTTAATTATTTTTAAATTGTTTAGTAGGTTTCTACCCTTTAATTATTTAAATTTCAATCATCCAAATCAGATTAAGATCAAATATTTTACTCTTTCATTTTATTAAGCCTAAAGTTTTAATTAAGGGTTAAAATTTTAATTACCATTTTGCCCTTCAAGCTTAATAATTTCATAACTCACTAAATTGAGCTCAAATGAATTTGAAATTTTTATGTGACTTCACTCATATGTCAATAAAGGCATTAGAGAAGAAAATGTGATTTTTCTGTATTTAATTTATTTATGTAATTATTTTTGGTGGAAAATAAGGATTTCCAAGGAAAATTTAATAATATGACCAAGGAAAAGTTTCTGTCCTTAAGAAAATTATGGGACATTCCTAATGACCAGAGGACTACTTGGACCAATTTTGGTGATTTTTTGAATTATATTCTTTTTATTATAATTATTTTAAGTTTTGGAGTATTAATTAATTTAAAAATAAAATAAAGGTTGAAAAATGAATTTCATATTTTTTAAAAATCTCTCTGATATCAAGGAAATCAGAGAACCAATTTTCACAATTTTCTGATTTTTCTCTGATTTATTATAATTATTTTAGTGGAAATGCTAGAAAATACATTTTTTAATTTTAAAATTACCCTTGGGCTTTTAAAATTTAATATCTCATCATAGAGACCTAAGAAAAATATGGGGTTTGTTCCTAAGTGATTAAAATCCAGAATGAGACATTTTGGTGAATTTTATTATTTTTGTGATTTTTATTATTTTTTAATTATTAAAAATATTAAAATAATGCAAAAAATCAACTTTTTTAGAAAATTGAAATTTTAATTTTCTTAAATTCCCTGATATCGAGAGGCTCCAAAACCAATTTGGTGAATTTTTGAAAAGGATTTTGAAAGTTATGATTTTTTTAAGTTTAATTTTGGCTAAATGGCTTAATTAACCTATTTGATAGGGCTAACCAAACCCAATTGACTTCAAACTTTTATGGTGGGTTCCTCTGATCCTAAAGGTCAGTGGAGGATTGATTTCAAGTCAATTTGATGTATGATTAGCTCTAATTAATTAAGGACCTATTTTGGGTGTTTAAGCCAATTAGGGTTATTCCAAGTGGATTAATTCAAAACCTATTTTTCCTAGGGTTCTCTGGTCATAAGAAACATCACCAAATTTTCCTAGAATTTATTTCACAACATGCTAATTATTGGATTTAAAATACTCAAAACAAGAATATGGATTTGAAAAATCAATAACTTCTCATAGGGATGGCCTCTGACTTTGGAAAATTCAGGGAATGTTCCCAAATTCAGAGGCTTCAAAAGCCCTATGGTCTCATGCCATGGTGAATTTCCTATATGCATGGAGAATTAAAACAATGCAGAGGGTAAATAAATTATTAAAAATAAAATACTTGATGAAATTAAATGATTTCTTTTCCACATTATTCTCCTCTGTGCACTGAGCAAGAGGGTATTTTTATTTTATTTTTCTGATTTTCCTACACAAAGTTATGAATTTTCCAAGTTCTGGTAATTAAATAAATAAGAAAAATCCTATTTTTCTACTTAAGTGACGCGGCGCCAGCTCAACCTCGGCAGCTTCGAACGCACACGCGTCGCCTTTTGATTCGACGCCGCCATCCGACTCAACGCCACACGGCCCATGGTTCACGTATCATCTCCTCGTCCGACGCCATCTGAGCCATCCGTCCGCGCGTGTATTAAATGAACGGCATCCGTTCATCGTCCCCAAGCCTCCTAGCCTGAGAACCGTCCACACTAAAACCCTAAGAACTCACTCATTTCTCAACGGATTTTCGTGTTCTTATGCTCTATGGAATTGTCTTGAAGAGACGAATGCATCTATATGGTGATCATGCATTGAAATTAAGGCATTTGAAATGAAGAATCTCCAGAAGCTCGGGATAAAGAGTTAGCTCATACCTTTGCTCAGAGAAGTGTGGCTTCAATCTGAGGGTTGTGTCACCTTCGATTGGATCCCGCAAGCTCCGGATGAAGTCTCCCGGTCCGGTGAATTGCCTGGTATGATTTCGACCAAGCCCGATCACAAAGCTTGGAGTCCGGAACGGATGGGTGGCCCGGAGAGGGGGCTTTTGCCGGTGGACTTCTTCCTCGGTCCGGTGAAGGTGTAGGACCAATCAATTTGAGGATTGATCCACCGTGGAGAAGTGTCCTGGTTTTGGGTGGAATTTTGGTTGAGAAATTGGGCTCGTTGGTGGGGAATAGGGCAAATTGGCACCGGGGATCAACTGCTCTAAGTATGGAGAATGATCTGGAGCAATTTTGGCAGAGTTTCAGTAAGGTCTGGTTCAGCACCCTCCCATGGCCGAGAGGGGATGGTGTTTAAATAAAAGAGGGTGGAGGGCCTCCGCGGGGGTTTAAGGCTGGGGATCAGCTGCTCTAGTGAAGAGAAGAAGAGCTATGCTGTCCATTTGGGTTGAGACAAGTCAGCAAGGGAGAATTGAATTTTTTGGCTCCTCCCAAGGTCTCGGCCATGGTGTTTTCCGGCGATCCAGGCGGCTGGCCGGCAGGCAATGGTCACCCTCAAGTTCAGGTGGGTCAGGGCTGGGGTTTTATGTAGGCAATTGGCCAATGCCATGTGTAAAGAGCTTGGATTGAAATGGAATGGGGGGAAGGGTGTTTTTGGTTCAAATGAGTCAACCAATAATTTTTTGCTAGGTTCACCACCCAAGGCCTGGTCTTGGGCTGAAAAGGATCACTTGGGTCAGCCAAGAGAAAATGGTGTGGTCTCCATCCATGGTGAGGTGGCTAAGCATGGTTTAGAGTGTGACATGAGTATGGTTAAAAGGCTTAATGAAGGATTAGGAAAGGGTCCCCTCCTCTTGCCATTAATGGCTTGGTGAGGTGGAAAGTGGCTCTCATGGCTTCCATGTGGCTTGTACATGGTTCAATGGCTCACATTTGGCTTGGAAAAAGTTTGGTCAATTTCATAAAAATGGATTTTAAGGATTTTGGATATTTTGGTGGAAAGTTGGATGAAGCTTTATTTAGAATTATTTGATCATTGGATTAGGACTAAGGGATGATTTTAATTGAGTGAGGATGAGATGAGATTGTAGTGTGGGCTTTAGGATGGTTTTGGACTTTTTAAAATTTAGTAAAGGTGGGCTTTTAAAATGGTTTAAGGGAATGGGCTTTTAGGTTAGAAAATGGGCTTTTGAGGAGAAAAATTTGCAATGGGCCATGCCAAATAAATGTTGAGTTTTGTCTAAGGATGTGTCATGATTGATTTGAAACAAGTTTGGAGTGGTTTGGATTTGAATTGGGTTGGATTTGGGTTCATTTGGTAAAGGGCCAATGTAGGTCAAATTGGGCTAATTTGGGCCAATGTTGGGTTAGGGTTGAAGTTGATGTAAAATTAATGTTGGGAAATGTTTATGGAAGTGTTTCAAAGAGGTTTCAACTTTTGTTGGGGTTGGATTTTGGGGTTTGGGTCTATTTGGGTTAAGTTTGGGTTTAGGTCAAAATTGGGCTTTTTGGTTTTGGGTTGAATTTGAGTGGGGTTTGGGTCCAAATTTTGGGCAAATTATGTTAGGGTTTTGTTTGTGGGGATGTTAGGGAAGGTTTAGAAAAGATTTGGGGTTAATTGGAGTTGAATTGGGTTAGTTTGGGCTAAGTTTGGGTCATGGGTCCAAATTGGGTTTAAAGGTCAAAAGTGAAATTGGATTCAAATGCCAATCAAATTGGGCTTGGATTTGGTCTAGGTTGGTGTTGGGGATATTGAATTGAAGTTTAGAATTGAATTGGACCAGAATATGGGTCAATTGGGTAGGTTTGGTTTGACATTGGGTTCACTTTGGGTTAAAAATGGGTCAAATTGAGGATTTTGACAAAAATGGGGTAAATTGACAAAATTGGCCCATGGTGTAGTTGGACAAAATGAAATTACAAATATTTGGGATTTTCTGGAATTTTCTGAGAATTTTTTGAATTTATGGATTTTTGGGTCAAGAGGGGCATTTTGGTAATTTGGAGGGTATTTGGGGTATTTTTGGAATTTTTGGTATATTTGGCTATGGATTATCAATGAGTGATGTGGGAATGTTTGGGATTGGTTTTGAGGAATTTTGGGTGATTTGGAGATTTTTTGGAAAATTTGGGTAATTTCAAGGGTTTTGGGTAGGCTAGGCGGGTCTGGGGTCCCGGGGGTCAGAAATTGAAAATTTGGAAAATTGAAGATTGGGTAAATGTAAGTGGAATGAAATCATTTTGGTTGAGCCATGAAGCCATATCAAGCCTAGATGAGCCATGAAGGGACTCATTTGGGACATTCACTATGTTGTTCCTAACCCTCTTAGCCAAGGGCTTAGGGGTTAAGGACCATCCATGTGAATCACCTTCATGAGTCAGGAGGTCAGGTTGGGTATGGGTGTGGTTTTAGGAGGTGTGTGAAAGTGTAGTGTATAAGTGTAGTGTGTGTGTAAGTCAGCCCTTCACCAGACCGTGCCACCTAGGGCAGTCCTAAGGCCAAAGAGTCCTATAGGAACTCATCCTTTAAACTTCCACATTTGATTTCAACCCTCTAGGTGATTAGGGGTCTAAAATCAAGTTTGTGGAGTTTGCAGGGAGTTAAGAAGTGGTTTGAATTTCTAAATGGTGGGTCCCATTTCTAGTCCTCTAAGATAGTCAAAGGAAAAGCCTAAGGCTAGATCCTAAGTACTAAAGAGAGAAGAGAAGACCTCATCAAAAATGAGGTCAACAGGCCCGTCATGCAGCACCAATGATTCAGTTCAGGACAGGCTTCAGTGAGTTTGAAGTCATACTCAAAAAAGCCCCATTCGTGGTCGTGAAAGTTTCCACTTATGAAATTTAAGAGCCATCTGTTGAGTTCGATCTGAACTCCCACGAAAATTTCCCTTTTGCTAAGAAGGTGAAAGTGACCACTGCTCCTGTCAGATCCCTTGTCTCTGTGCCAAGGAGAGTTCTCACCTCTACTACGATTGGCTTCGCCGTCAATACAGATAGCTTCCTATTTGCCAAGGGGAAATAAGTTCTACGTGAAGATGATTCTGATGTTGCTTTTCGTGCCCCTTCGTCAGTCTTCAAGATTGGCTCAAGCTCTAGACCTCCCCTAACAACCAAATCTCAAAGAAGAAACCAGAACCACAGGATTCGCAGGGCTGCCAGAACACAAGCTGCAAGTCTGCCAGCAATTGATGAGATTCCTTGATAGCAATTAAAGATACTCCTCTTATTCAAGGTAGCAGGTTCCACCCGTTAGCCGATACTGCTGGGGATGAGAGCCTCCATATAATTGCTGCTACACTTCCAGCACCACAAAGTCGTGATGAGGTGAGGGAGAGGCACACTAGATTATTTGAAAAAGAGGATTGTTCTGTCGCCAAGCTTCTCAAGAGGATGGGTTGTGCAATATCCCCTGAAATTAAGGATAAAATTCTAAGAATGGAAAGACCCGTCCAAGTTTCTGCCAAAAACCATTTAAGAAAACGTGTTGATACAGCTGCTACAGATAATACTACTATAAGCAGAAATTAAGTCCCAGCTGGGTCCGAGAGTACCAGCTGCCGATGATCATAAGGAACCCTGAAAGAGAAAGAACGAGAGAGGATTATTCTCCTCGGTACATGGTCTACACACTAGGGAGCACACTTCCTCTCATTACCTTGATGTCCCCGCTGAGGCACCTTGTCCCAAAGCATCGACTTTTAAGAGGAAAGTGTGGTTACCAAGAGGTGTTGTACTAGTACATTCTGAAAGGTATGCTGACCACAAAATGGATCATGAGTCTGATATTCCCGTTGCCACTGCCACGTTGCTTCTGAATCAGTTGTAGAGAAAAGTGACTGTTCAGGGAAGCCTACAGATTTGAGATTGAATAAAAAGAATACAGCTGATGATAAGGTTCGAAGACTCCGAGCAAAAATTTCTGAGTTAGCCTACAACGAGGGTTACGCATTGATGATGAGGATTACTTCTTGTCGGATTACATGGATGAAGAATTCATGGAAGTTAATATGGTTGAAATTTGGTCCATGTTATCTGTGCGTGATGCTCCTAGTGAGGAGAACACCGTAGATGAGCTTCGGAGTACCATCCTGATAAGGGATAAACAGAGTAGCCTCCTGGATAAGAATATGGAGGAAATGACTGCCGCCATGACCGCCATGGCTACACTCTATGGGCATTCATAGTTAAGACCCACAGCGTCTCCTGAGATTAACCAACCCAAAATCATACACATCTTCGATGAAATAAAGAAGTTGCTTCGGCCTATGAAGAGGAGCCGCCGAGAAGAGATCCAACTCTAAACCTACCAAAAAAGGACATTAAACAGATGGTCGAACAGCAAGTTCAGGAGGCCTTGGCTCAGTCCAAAGGTAGAGCATCAGTTTTAAAGGGTAGACACTAGCCGAAGGAGTTTGATGCCGTGCCTTTCCCCAAAGGCTTCGTGCTCCCGACTTTCAAGACGTTCAACAGCACAGGAAATCCTCGTCAGCACATAGCACACTTCAGAGCTAATTGTTGCAACACAAGAGGAAGTGAGGCTCTGCTGTTTCGTTAGTTTATCAGCAGCCTGTCAAGAATAATGTTCGATTGTTATGCCGAGCTTCCCAATGGATCAGTAAATTTTTTTTCAGAAATGGAAAACATATTAGTGAAAAGATTCGCCAGTGCATGGCATCATGTTACCATAGGAGATCTCATGGTGGAGCAATAGAAGCCTGACGAGACTTTTGGTTGACTACAATCTTAGATGGAGAAACTTAAGCTAGAAATGTGAACCTCAGCTACAAGAATAACAAGCGATCGAGATACTGCTCAAGAGTATCTACGGTCCGGTAGCCTTCATGCTTAAGGGTCTCACCATCAAGTCCTTCGAGAAGCTACTCAGCAAAGCCAACAGCTTACAAGAAGAAGTCAAGCACATGGAACCTGCAGAAAAGACAGAGAAAACAAAACCTGCTAAAGCATACGAGAAGAGGTCTAGTGTAGTGGCAACGGTAGACAAAAGAAAACAACCAATGAGGATTTAGCCTAAGCAGTTGCCGCAGCAGCACAGTTAGCTGCCTCAGTACAGTCAACCTCAGCAGTATGATTAACCTCGTGCACAACAGAGCAGCTGGTCAGCAATAGAGGTCATACAGGACAGATGGACGATAGGGTCTGATAATGACAGAACGGCTATGCAGGAATTACTCCTTCAAAGAAGACACTGTAGCAAAGATGTTCAAGATTTAATGAAAATGCCCAAGTTCATATTGCCCGAGCTGAAGAAGTGAGAAGAGATGGACAAGAAGGATCAGCCCAACTTCTGGCCCTACCACAGGATGCTCGGATACACCATAGAAATCTGCTTCAGATTTAAGGATTGGCTCAAGCAGAATTACAAAGAAGGAAATATAACAATACCAAAGGAATACTTGAAAGAACCTGAAAGAGGTTCTATAAACGTGATTTTAGCCAAGCCAATCTCTCCGATTGATCCATATACCGACAAAGATTGATGGAGCACAATTTGGAATGAGCTCAAGAAAGTCTTGGATCAGATCTAGTAAATTCCAAAGAAAGCTGCTGTGCAGAGTCTACAGCCAACCCAGTCTAAGATTAAAGCTTCACTGAGGAGGCCACCACGACAAGATGGAGAAAGAAGCGGATCATGAATGAAATTAAAGAAGATAGAGTGAAGGGTTGGATAGAGGCTGCCCCCGTTAGATTGGTTGTTTCGGATTCAGGGGTGAAACTCCTCGAACCCCTGACTTTGTACCATTATCTTTATGACCCTCCAGGGTCTCATAATGATAATATAAACGATGTTTGCTACATTCTTACTGTCTCTAGTGATGACATAACTAATCACAATCTCTGTAACCCCAATTTTGATTGCTAAAATGATCCTCAAATCATGATTATTCCCGACAAAATTGTAGAAAAAAATGAAGAAGATGTCGATAACACCGACAACGACAGTACCAGAAGCAATGAGCCAGTCCTCAAATACAAAGGAACTCCACTTGCCATCAACGTGGACTTGTCAAATACGGGAGAGACATATACAGTAATAGAAGGATATCTGGGTCCAGAAGAAAAAAAAATAACAGAAGTACATTTAAGAAGTGGCAACGTGTTACCGTCAAGGACAGGTCCAATGGATAAAGAAAAACAGACGATTACTCAAGAAGAAGTATCTCCAGCAACGAAAGAAGTACAAGTTCAAAAAAAAATTAAAGATTCAAACAAAGTGGATTATAACGTGCTAGCTCATGTCAAGAAGTTGCCAGCCAAACTAAGCATTTACTACGCTCCGATCCTGTCAAAGGAGATGAGAGAAAATCTGATCAAGGCTCTACTTGATCCGGATATTTGCTCAGCACAGTTGGCTAGCACATCCACAGATGGAGTTTGCACTTTGAAAGAACAGCCTGGCGTAACCTTCACCGATGAAGATTTGCTACTCGGTTCAGTCGATCACAACCGTCTGCTCTACATTTCCATCATCATTGGTAGGTTCATACTTTCCAGAGTATTAGTAGATCCTAGAGCATCACTCAACATAATGAGTCCACGAACACTAGCCTACTTGGACATCGACGCTCGAGAATTTTCTATGGATAAAATGATGCTAAGTGGATTTAACCAGAAAGGAGAAAGATCCTTAGGATCTATAACGCTGCAAATGAAAGTCGAAAATCTAGTAAGAATTGCAAAATTTCATGTCATCGATGCAGATACATCGTTCAATACCCTGCTTGGTCGGTCGTGGCTTCACAAGTACAATATGGTCCCATCGTCGCTTCATCAATGTATCAAGTAATACAAGGACAGACAAGAACATTGTATTAAGGGAGACTTACAACCTTTCTCAACACATGAAGTAGGCATTCACGAAGACGCCGCCTACTACGCTCCCCCAAAGAAAACAATACTTTCAAGAGAAATTGTGACAAGTAAAGTCAAAGATTCAGAAGAACTACGAGAACGGGACCATACAGCTCCAGTTCAACGATCTCCCACCACTCCTTCACAACGAGTTGGTGGAGGTTCTTTTAGCCCACGCATCCAAGGTCGAGGCCGGAGACGTGGTTGAGGAAGAACTCACTAGATTGTTGAACGGATGAAGTCGGCGATCAGCATTGAACTAGAAGGAAGCTCTGAAGAAGATAAAGAAACAATGTTGATAAGTCAGAAGAAGCCTTAGTTTGACATTTATATGGATGACACAGAAAGGGACAAATACAAATCAATGTACAATCGGATTAATCATTATGTTCAAGCCATGACTCTAACTTTGATCCATCCTCAAAAGATTGAGAGTATAGAAGTCAAGGAAGTCCATCATGACGGTTCAAACCGGTCAAGTTTTATAAGGCTTCTTCTTCTACTTCTGAACCATGTGTAATTCTCGACGAAAATAACTCTAATGAATTAATGGAATTAAATTTTGGTTACTTTTCACCTAATGTACAAAAATTAATCCAACAAGCATATGTACCAAAGAAAATGCCAAAAGATAAGTTACAATCATTCAAAAACTTATGGAATACAAAAGGAATGAAACTCAACTCGAAAGAAGGTATTGGGTTCGGTATGATCAGACCTATCGATGACTCGGAATTTTGCATGGTTGTAACTAGTCAGCCAGTGAAAGATTTCCTAGACATTCATAAGGAATACGAAGATCAACCAATAAAAGAGGCTCCACCGGAGTTCAAAAAAGAAATCAAATCAACTGTGGAAGAATTAAAAGAAATCAATCTCAGGAATGAGGCGCAGCCCCAACCTACTTTCATAAGTTCATTGCTCAACAAAGAAGAGGTTACAGACTTGGTCAGGTTACTGTCAGAATTCAAAGATTGCTTCGCTTGGAGCTATGACGAAATGCCTGGACTATTTCCAGAGGTTGTTCACCGACTAGAAGTGGATCAAAGTACTACTCTAGTGAAACAAGCTCCCAGAAGAATGCACCTCAAAATAGAACAGCAAGTTACGACAAAAATAAAGAAATTAATAGACCCTAACTTTGTCCGAGAAGAACAATATCTGACTTAGCTAGCCAACATCGTGTCAGTAAAGAAGAAAAATGGACAGATACGAGTGTGTGTCGACTTCAGAGATTTAAATAAAAGTTGTCTAAAAGACGAATTCCCGTTACCAATACTAGAATTAATGGTGGACATTGCATCATCATACGAAATTATCTCCTTCATGGATGGTTCGTTAAGTTACAATCAAATCAAGATGGCTCTAGAAGATGTAATGCTTACAGCATTCAGAACTCCGATTGGGATTTACTACTACACTGTAATGCTGTTTAGATTGAAGAATGCAGGAGGAACTTACCAAAGAGCAATGAAAAAAATCTTCGATGACCAAATTCACAACCAAGTGGAATGTTATGTGTATGATTTGGTCATCAAGAGCAAAGTAAAGGAAAATCACCTAAATAATTTAAGGATCATATTTGAATGATTACGACAATACAATCTGAAGAAGAATCCTTTAAAGTGCACTTTCGGCGTTACATCTGGAAAATTTCTAGGATTTGTTGTCCATCATTGGGGAATCAAAATCATCCCAGAGAAGATTAAAGGATATTAGAAATTTCGCCTCCTAAATCCTTGAAACAACTACGTTCTTTTCAAGGAAAATTGGCATATATAAGATGCTTCATATCTAATTTGTCAGGAAGGTATCTACCCTTTTCGAACTTAATTTGAAAGGATTTCACATTCGTTTAGGAAGAACCGTGTCAACGAGCTTTCGAAGACATTAAACGATATCTAACGACACCTTCTGTTTTGGCAGACCCTATCTCGGGTAGACCATTGATACTTTATACTGCGGCTTTAGATGAGTCTCTCGGGGCACTATTTGCCTAAGTCAATGATGAAGGTAAAAAGAACATACTCTACTACCTGAGTCGACGTCTAATACAAAAGTAAAGTATCCTCCTATTGAGAAAAATTTTCTAGCTTTGGTTTTTGCCGCTAAAAAGCTTAGATACTACATTTTATCTCATAAGGTCAACCTAATCTCAAAAATTAATCCGTTGCAATAGTTGATGACCCGACCAACACTTTCCAGACGCTTAGCAAGGTAGTCGATGATATTATTACAATTTGACATAACTTTTGTGCCCCTTCGCGCTATTAAAGGGAAAATTCTCACAGATTTTCTCGCAGTGCACCCATTGCCAACTGGGTCCCCGCTCAATGAAGAACTACCAGAGGAACAAATACTACAAATAGAGTAGCCTAGTGCCAAACATTGGGAAATGTACTTCGACGGAGCGTCATTAACCCGAAGAGACAAAGGACAATAGACAGTGATACCAGGTAAGGCAGGAGTTGGTTTAATCTTTGTGACTCCAGATCAGACGATGATGAGATTCCCCTACCACTTGTCAGAGCCGTGTACCAATAATGAAGCAGAATACAAAGCTCTAATCACTAGTTTGAAATTAGCAATACTAATGAAAACTACATATATTGCCATTTATGGCGACTCACAACTCGTCATTCAATAAGTGTCAGGACAATATAAAATTCTGAAGCCAAAATTAGAAGAATACCATGTCGGCATATTTTTAGGTTAGGTGTTTTATTTTGAAAAGGGGTCGCCTAACAGAAATTGTCGGTGAATTTTAAATTTAATTTACATATATATATATAATTTGGAAAGTAGTATTTTGATTTTTTAAAAAAATAATTTTGAAAATTTTAAGATATGAAATCAAACTGATCTCACATCTCAAATAGTTTATATAGATGAGCACCGCACCACAAAATGTGTGTCCATTCTGAAGAATAAGCACACTGTTTGATGGTGGGGCTCGATTAAATAAACTAGAAGGTTTGTGACATCTGTTTGGTCTGCGAAACCATTTTATTTGCCGACAAGTTCCCCGCTTAATATGAAAACATTAAACAGGGTTTATATTACCCAGGTTCTTAAAATTCCCTATAAGGGCAAGCCCCTATAGTTAATTACATCTTAAGTGACGGGAATCACCTAAGAAAACTCTCGATAATAATCGTAGTTCTGCTCTCAAGAATTTCAAAGTTTAAGTTTTCAAGGGATTGAATTTTGGAATTTCAATAGGGAATGGATCAAATTTGGAACATTTTATGTTGGGAATTCAAAGGAGGAAAGGTAGGAGAAATCACAGATTCGAAGCGAACTTCGGTAATTTCCCGACTATCCTATTGTTTGGCTTGAATTTAAGAATGCCCTAATGTTTATTTAATATTTTGATCTTGCCAATTTTAATTAATTAGGACTTATATTCGTATGATGCGATCACACAAATAGCCTTGAAGATGTGAGGATTTATGTCGTATCAGAAGACTACCTCGGAATCCTAAGACCGGTTAGGGCTTAATTTGCAATGCAAATGCCTAACAAAGAGTTGAGGATTTATGTTGCACTAGGCAAACTACCTCGAAGTCCTATGGCTTGATTATTTAATTCTAAGAAAGTTTTGTTGAAGTAGACTCAGGTTTTGCTGATGACGATGGCCGTGCTGCCCACCATGCTCCGAGCTCCTTGTTGTTGTAGTGGTTTAGTTTTAGAAGTCATAAATCAGGAGATGAGAAAGGTGTTTTGGTTTAGAGAAGTCTTAAAATCCAAGTGTTTTTAGTGTTTTAGTTAAAACAAATCTTAAAATTGATTATAACAACACCGGTTAAGATCCCACGGTTCCATCCTTCCGGCATCGTTATTTTAATCGGATTCACTTAGTCCAGATGAATTTGCTAAACTCAACTAAATGAGTTCCACACTTTCATTTAGACCGTGGGAAATCCCGTTAGCAACACGTAGGTTACATCATCCGAAGTATTCCCGATCATCCAACAAGACGTTTTAATTTAGTTGTAGTTGTAGTTTTGTGTTCTGTTTGTGATTAAATTTTGAGTTGTTTTATATTTTGAAATGTTGTGGCGGTGAATTTTATCTTGTAATGATTTTTAATTTAGTTTTGGTTTCAGTTTTAGGGGCTACCCTAAAGGTGTGGGTTTTCATGCAATAGTTGTTTATCAACAAGAAAAGTAAGTGCAATGCGATTAAATAAATTGCAATAAGGTAAATTGCAATAAAATAAAAGCGTACCTGGAGGGTCTTCCCGTCATCCCAAGCTGCACTTAAAATACAATTAGAATATTTAATCATTTAAAGCAAGTTCCTAGGTAAAGCTAAGGGAAGGGTTATGGTTTTCTACCAAGTTCCTAATCCTATAGCTAGTCATCTCCTATGACGTCTAGGTTCTTATATTTTGGTTTAAGGACGATTTTCTTCATCGAAGAACAATTAAGTTCAATTGTTCTTATAAATATCCTATCATATCGAGGATGTGCTTAAGATGAGTCTTAAACATCTTTTCAATATTTCTAGGATTATTTTAAGTCCAAGAGAATTTAATTATACAAATGAATTAATCGTCCGAGAGTTCAAGTTTATTATCTTGCTCAGTGAACTAGGACATTTGAATATCTTATGAATGAAGTAACACTTCACTTAATACTCCATTTAGGAGTTATGACAACAAGAGCTTTCGAGGGCAAATGGATGTTCAAATGATTTATGATTTAACTTAATTTCAATTAATGGGCTTAAGTTTGGAATAGTGTTCAAGTTGTTTTATTTTGGCATTTCTTTATGTCTTAGGTGATGTTATTTTTAATTCAATTTAACTTTAATTTAATTTGATTTGGTTTAGTTTTGATTTTAATTTAATTTAATTTGATTTTAATTTTAACTTGATTCTATTATTTAATTTAATTTAATTCAATTTAATTTGATATGATTTAATTTAATTTAATTTAATTTAATTTGATTTAATTTAATATGTTTTAATTTAATTTAATTTAATTTAATTTAATTTATTTTAATTTAATTTAATTTAATTTAATTTAATTTAATTTAATTTAATTTAATTTAATTTAATTTAATTTAATATGTTTTAATTTAATTTATTTTATTTTAATTTAATTCAAATAACTTTAATTTAAATTTTAATTTAATTTTATTTTTAAGTTTAATTTAATGTTTTATTTTAAAAGGGTTTAATTTAAATAATTTAATTTTAATTCAATTTAATGATTAAGTCTTTTAGCATTTTAAATCTTAAATTTGAATTATCATTTTAATTAGGAATTAAATATTATTGAGATGATTAATTTAGGGATTCTTAAATTAAAGAACAAATTTCTTCCTAATAATATCCCTATTTTAATAATTCCAATTTTATTATTCTTCCAAATTTAATCAATTATTTAATTAAAGTTCATTTCAATTATTTTTAAATTGTTTAATAGGTTTCTATCCCTTAATTATTTAAATTTCAATCATCCAAATCAGATTAAGATCAAATATTTTACTCTTTAATTTTATTAAACCTAAAGTTTTAATTAAGGGTTAAAATTTTAATTACCATTTTGCCTTCAAGCTTAATAATTTCATAACTCACTAAATTGAGCTTAAATGAACTTGAAATTTTTATGTGACTTCACTCATATGTCAATAAAGACATGAGAGGAGAAAATGTGCTTTTTTCTGTATTTAATTTATTTATGTAATTATTTTTTTGTGAAAAATAAGGATTTCCAAGGAAAATTTAATAATATGACCAAAGGAAAGTTTCTGTCCTTAAGAAAATTATGGGACATTTTTAATGACTAGAGGACCACTTGGACCAATTTTGGTGATTTTTTGAATTATATTATTTTTATTATAATTATTTTGAGTTTTGGAGTATTAATTAATTTAAAAATAAAATAAAGGTTGAAAAATGAATTTTATATTTTTCAAAAATCTCTCTAATATCATGGAAATCAGAGAACCAACTTTTACAATTTTTTGATTTTTCTTTGATTTATTAGAATTATTTTTATGGAAATGCTAAAAAATACATTTTTTGATTTTTAAAATTACCTTAGGGCTTTAAAATTTAATATCTCATTATAGAGACTTAAGAAAAATATGGGGTTTGTTTCTAAGTGATTAAAATTCAAAATATGACATTTTGGTGAATTTTATTATTTTTGTGATTTTTATTATTTTATTAATTATTTAAAATACTAAAATAATAAAAAAAATCAACTTTTTCAGAAAATTGAAATTTTAATTTTCTTAAATTCCCCTAATATCAGAGAGGCTCCAAAACCAGTTTGGTGAATTTTTGAAAAACATTTTGAAAGTTATGAATTTTTAAAGTTTAAATTGGCTAAATGGCTTAATCAACCCATTTGGTAGGGCTAACCAAGTCCAATTGACTTCAAATTTTTATGGTGGATTCCTCTGATCCTAAAGGTCAGTGGAGAATTGATTTCAAGTCAATTTGATGTATGATTAGCTCTAATTAATTAAAGACCTATTTTAGGTGTTTAAGCCAATTAGGGTTATTCCAAGTGAATTAATTCAAAACCTATTTTTCCTAGGGTCCTCTTATCATAAGAAACATCACCAAATTTTCTTGGAATTTATTTCACAACATGCTAATTATTGGATTTATAATACTCAGACTAGTGACCTAGAATTGAATAATCAATAACTCTTCATAGGGATAGCCTCTGACTTTGGAAAATTCAGGAAATGTTCCCAAATTCAGAGGCTTCAAAGGCCCTATGGTCTTATGCCATGGTGAATTTCCTATATGCATGGAGAATTAAAACAATGCAGACAGTAAATAAATCATTAAAAATAAAATACTTGATGAAATTAAATGATTTCTTTTCCACATTATTCTCCTCTCGTTCACCGAGTAAGAGGGTATTTTTATTTTATTTTTCTGATTTTTCTACACAAAGTTATGCATTTTTAAAGTTTAGGGAATTAAATAAATAAGAAAATCCCTATTTTTCTATTTATCCGAATCGGCGCCGCGTCAACCTTAGCATCTCCGAAGCGCCGCGTGGCACTTTCTGATTCGACGCCGCCATCCAACTCAGCGCTCCAGGGGCCCGCTGTATCTTTCCGTCTCCTCATCCGGCGCGATCCTGGCCGTCCGTCCGCGCGTGTACGGAATGAACGACATCCGTTCATCGTCCCCAAGCGTCCTCACCCGAGAACCGTCCACACTAAAACCCTAAGAACTCACTCATTTCTCAACGGATTTTCGTGTTCTTATGCTCTATGGATTCTTCTTGAAGAGACGAATACATCTATACGGTGATCATGCATTGAAATTAAGGCATTTGAAATGAAGAATCTCCATAAGCTCGGGATAAAGAGTTAGCTCATACCTTTGCTCAGAGAAGCGTGGCTTCAATCTGAGGGTTGTGTCACCTTCGATTGGATCCCACGAAGCTCCAGATGAAGTCTCCTGGTCTGGTGAATTGCCTAAGTATGATTTCGACCAAGCCCGATCACAAAGCTTGGAGTCTGGAACAGATGGGTGGCCAGGAGAGGGGGCTTTTGCTGGTGGACTTCTTCCCTTGGTCTGGTGAAGGTGTAGGACCAATCAATTTGAGGATTGATCCACTGTGGAGAAGTGTCCTGGTTTTGGGTGGAATTTTGGCTGAGAAATTGGGCTCTATTGGTGGGGATTAGGGCAAATTGTCACTGGGGATCAACTACTCTAAGTATGGAGAGTGATCTAGAGCAATTTTGGCAGAGTTTCAGTAAGGTCTGGTTCAGCACCTTCCATGGCCGAGAAGGGGTGGTGTTTAAATAGGAGAGGGTGGAGGGCCTCCTGGGGGAGTTAGGGCTTGGGATCAGCTGCTCTTGGCAAGAGAAGAACAGCTACAATGGCCACTGGGGATGGGGCAGCTCAGCAAGTGAGAATTCCAAGTTTGGGCTCACATGTGAGCTCTCGGCCTGGTGGTTTCCGGCGGCCTGGTGGCTGGCCGGCCAGTCTCAGGTCACCATCTTGACCAGTGAGGTCAGGGCTTGGCATTAGTGCAGTCAATTGAGCATGGACATGTGTAAAGTGCTTGGATCAAAATGGCATGGGGACATGGCTAATCTTGGCTAGGTTTGGTCAACCCATTTGTTTGGGCTGGGTTCACCTCCCCATGGCTGGCCTTGGGCTGAGAAAATCAGTTAGGCTAGCTGGTTAAAAGGTGGTGATGTCCTTATCCAAGAATATTTGGATTAAATATTGGTTAAGGGGTATCATGGGTGAGGTTAAAGACTTTTAGGAATTAAGGAAAGCTCCCCCTCTTCTTACCCAATGTGGTATGGTCACATGTCAAACAATTCACATGGCTTGCATGTGGCTTAAGAGTGGCTTCATGGCTCACCTTTGGCTTGGGGAAAAGCCAAGTCAACTTTCATGAAAGAGGTTTTTTAGGAATTTTGGTAATTTAAGAGTGATTTGATGGGATTTGGCACATGGCTTGATTTGGAACCATTTGACGATTGACTTGAACTTAGGGATGATTTTAATTAAGGGTATGATGAGAAGAATTTGTCATATGGGCTTTAGCATGAAGTTCGGGCTTTTAGGAAGGTTTAAGAAAGTGGGCTTTTGGTTTGAAAATAAATTTATGGATGGGAATTTTGTGAAGGATTGGGCCAAAAAAATGTTGGTTTAGCTCATGGATGTGTCATGAGTGATTTGAAGCAAGTTGGGAGTGATTTGGGTTTGAATTGGGTTGAATTTGGGCTTCCTTGGTGAATGGGCCAATATAGGTCAAATTGGGCTAACTTGGGCCAATGTTGGGCTAGGGTTGAAATTAATGTAAAATAAATGTTGGGAAATGTTTATGGGAGTGTTTCAAAGAGGTTTTGGCTTTGGTTGGGTTTTGATTTTGGGGTTTGGGCTTATTTGGGTTAGGCTTGGGTTTAGGTCAAAATTGGGCCTTTTAGCTTTGGGTTGAATTTGAGTGGGGTTTGGGTCTAAATTTTGGGCAAATCATGTTAGTGTTTTGTTTGTGGGAATGTTAAGGAAGGTTTATAAAAAATTTGGGGTTAATTGGAGTTGAATTGGGTTAGTTTGGGTTAGGTTTGGGTCATGGGTCCAAATTGGGCTTTAAGGCCAAAAATGAAATTGGATCCAAATGTCAATCAAATTGGACTTAGATTTGGCCTAGATTGGTGTTGGGAATGTTTAATTGAAGTTTAGAATTGAATTGGACCAGAATTTGGGTCAATTGGGAAGGTTTGGTTTGACATTGGGTTCACTTTAGGTTAAAATGGGTCAAATTGGGGATTTTGATAAAAGTGGGGTAAATTGACAAAATTGGCCCATGGTGTAGTTGAACAAAATGAAATTGGGAATATTTGGGATTTTCTGGAATTTTCTGGGAATTTTCTAAATTTTTGGATTTTTTGGTTAAGAGGGGTATTTTGGGTATTTGAAGGGTATTGGGAGGTATTTTTGGAATTTTTGGTATTTTTGGGTATGAATGATCAGCTTGAGTAATGTGGGGATGTTTGGGATTGGTTTTGAGGAATTTTGGGTGATTTGGAGATTTTGAAAATTTTGGGTAATTTCGAGGTTTTTGGGTAAAGTTAAGCGGGTGTAGGGTCCTGGGGGTCAAAAATTGCAAATTTGCAAAATTGAAGATTAGGTGAATGTAAGTGGAATGAAATCATTTTGGTTGAGCCATGAAGCCATATCAAGCCCACATGAGCCATGAAGAGACTCATTTGAGGCATCCACTATGTTGTTCCTAACCCTCTTAGCCAAGGGCTTAGGGGTTAAGGACCATCCATGTGAATCACCTTCATGAGTCAGGAGGTCAAGTTGGGTGTGGGTGTGGTTTTAGGAGGTGTGTGAAAGTGTAGTGTATAGGTGTAGTGTATGTGTAAGTCAGCCCTTACCAGACCAGGCCACCCAGGGCAGTCCTAAGGCCAAAGAGTCTTATAAAAACTCATCCTTTAAACTTCCACATTTGATTTCAACCCTCTAGGTGATTAGGGGTCTACAGTCAAGTTTGTGGAGTTTGCAGGGAGTTAAGGAGTGGTCTGAAATTTCTAAGTGGTGGGTCCCAATTCTAATCCTCTAAGATTAGTCAAAGGAAAAGCCTAAGGCTAGATCCTAAGTACTAAAGAGAAGAAGAGGAGACCTCATCAAAAATGAGGTCAACATACCACCGGTACACAATGAAACTACTCAAGAAAATTCTCAGTGTGATACTCAAGAAGACAACACCCACGTTGATGCTTTAGCTAAACTTGCTAAAGAATTAGCTTGTCCACCCAGAGATTCTATAGATATTACGGTACAAGGACTTCAGGTTTGTCGCAGATTGACCTTGACAACCTACACGAGATTGGAAAAGAAGAGATAACATCTACTGTGTCTGATAATATAGAAGATTGGTGCCATCCATTAATAGAATATTTGCAAACTGAAAGATTACCAGAAGACAAATCAGTAGTGCATCAAATTCGGAAGAGAGCTCTCTCATATGCCTTAGTTGACAGTGTTCTGTACGGAAGATTCTTTGATCAGATGTGGCTCAGATGCCTCAGCAGAAAAGAAGCACAGAAAATTGTCAATGAAGTACATGTCGGATTGTGTGGAGCTTACCAGTTGGGACCAAAGATGAAGATGAAAATCAAAAGACTCGGATACTATGCGGTCAACAATGATGACAGAATTCATGGATAAAGAAAAGAAATGTCATCGATGACCACTGCATGGAGTGGTCCAGCACCAACCTCCAAATGTTCTACACCACACGATTGCCTCGTGGCCATTCGAGTGTTGGAGAATGGATATAGTGGGTAGCAAGGACACAAATTCATACTGGCAGCTACATGCCACTTCTCTAATTGGGCAGAGGCAGTTCTGCTTGGGGAAGTTACAGTATAGCAAGTTCTACAGTTCTTCAAGATTCAGGTTGTCTACTGCTTTGGTGTGCCGCAAAGGATCATTTATGACAATGGTGTTGACCTCATTTTTGATGAGGTCTTTTCTCTTCTCTCTCCTTAGTACTTAGGATCTAGCCTTAGGCTTTCCCTTTGACTATCTTAGAGGATTAGAGATGGAACCCACCACTTAAGAATTCAAACACCTCTTAACTCCCTTTAAACAACACATGCCTGATTAACAACCCCCAAACCACTGGGAGGGTTAAGATCAAATGTGGAGGTTTAAAGGATGAGTTCCCTATATGATTCTTTGACCTTAGGACTACCCTGAGTGGCCTGGTCTTGTGAGGGTTGACTTGCACACATCACACCCACACACACATTTTAAATCCCAAAAAACTTTCACCCAATTTGACTTCTTGACTCATGTAGGTAATCCATATGGATGGTCCTCAACCCCTAAGCCCCTAGCTAAGAGGGTTAGAAACAACATATTGAGTGCCCAAGGTAAGTCCTCTCATGGCTCCTATGAGCTTAATATGGCTTCATGGCTCAACTAAAGTGATTTCATTCTACTCACATTTCATCAATCCTTTTTTTTTTCAAAATTTCAATTTTTGACCCCCAGGGCCCTACACCCACCAAACCTACCAAATGCCCTTTAAATTACCCAAAATTTTCAAAATTGCCTAAATTTCCCAAAATTCCTTAAAATCAACTCTAAACACTTCCCACCACTCAAATTGATCATCCATAGCCAAATTCACCAAAATTCCCAAAATTCCCAAAATACCCCATAAATACCCAAAATACCCTTTTAGCCATAAAATTCATAAATTCCAAAAATTCCCAGAAAATTCCAAAAAATCCCAAATTTTTCCAATTTAATTTTGTTCAACTACATCATGGGCCAATTTTGTCAATTTAACCCGCTTTTACCAAAACCCCCAATTTGGCCCATTTTTAACCAAAGTAAGCCCAATGTCAAACCAAACCACTCCAATTGACCTCAATGTTGATCCAATTCAATTCTAAACTTCAATTCAATATTTCTAATGTCAATTTAGACCAAATCCAAGCCCAATTTGATTAACATTTGGATCCAATTTCAATTTGAAGCTTGAAACCCAATTTTGGCCCATGACCTAGACTTAGCCCAAACCAACCCAACTCAACTCCAATTAACCCCAAATCTTTTCCTAAACCTTCCTAATATCCCCACAAACAAAAAAATAACATGATTTGCCCAAAATTTGAGCCCAAACTCCACCCAAACCAAACCCAAAGCCAAAATCCCCAATTTGGCCTAAACCCAATCATGAGCCCAATTAGGCCCAAATCCCAAAATCAAAACCCAATTAAACTTGAAAACTCTTTGTTACACTCCCATAAATATTTCTCAACTTTAATTTTACATCAAACCCAAATTTATCCCTACGTTAGCACAAAGTTTACCCAAGTTAGCCTCT
Source organism: Papilionanthe hookeriana x Papilionanthe teres (assembly GCA_022702705.1). Lineage (NCBI taxonomy): Eukaryota > Viridiplantae > Streptophyta > Magnoliopsida > Asparagales > Orchidaceae > Papilionanthe > Papilionanthe hookeriana x Papilionanthe teres. Next base: position 95,537,235 of record CM040431.1, on the reverse strand, counting down.
TTTGACCTATTTTGGCCTTACCACTAAAAAGAGCTAAATTAAACTCAATTCAACTCAAAATCACCTCAAATTTATTCCAAATCATTTATGGCACATCCCTAAACTAAACCCAACATTTATTTGGCATGGTCCTTCACAAATTTTTTTTTTCATCGAAAAGTCCATTTTGAAACATAAAGCCCACTTCCCTAAACCATTTCAAAAGCCCATCTTAAATAATTTCAAAAACCCAAAACCTATTCCAAAGCCCACATGAAATTTCCCCTCATCATCTCCTATGATTTAAATCACTCCCTAAGTTGTAAATTTATCATCAAAATTTTCCAAATTAAAACACATGACAATTTCCCTAAACCCATCAAAAATCCATAACCCTTTTCCATGAAATAAGCCAACCTTTTCCCAAGCCATGGGCAAGCCAAATGAAGCCATTTACAAGCCATATGGAGCCATGAGGGCTTTGACACCTCACCAAGCCATTAATGACAAGAATAGGGGGGACTTTCCTAATCCTTCATTAAACCTTTTGTACCTCATTCATGATACACTTCAACCAAAATTAGCCACATCACCTTGGATGTGCACTTCACCACCCCTTCCTAGCTGACCCAAATGATTCTCCCTCAGTCCAAAGTCAAGCCTTGGGGAGGTGCACCTAGCCTAATACATGCGTTGAACCAAACCAAGCCAAAATGAGCCTTCTCCCATTCCATTTAAATCAAGCCCTTTACACATGTCCACAGCCAATTGATTGCACCAAACCCCAGCCCTGACCCCACTGGTCAAGATGGTGACCAATGCCTGGCCGGCCAGCCACCAGGCCGCCAAAAAACACCATGGCCGAGAGGTCTAAATTGATTCAAAAATTCAATTCCCCCTTGCTGAGTTGTCCCAACCTAAATGGCCACCATGGCTGTTCTTCCCTTGCCCTGAGCAGTTGATCCAAGCCTTCAATTGCCCCTGGGGAGCCCTCCAGCCATGTCTATTTAAACCTCACCACCTCTCGGCCAAAAATAGGTGATAAATAAGAGCTTAACAAAACTCTGCCAAAATTGCTCCAGGACCTTCTCCTAACCCAGAGCAATTGATTCCCAGTGTTCCTTTGCCCTAATCCCCATTAACATAGCTCAATTTCTCAGTCAAAAATCCACCCAAAAACCAGGACAACTCTGAAACCTCCACCAAAATCAAATTAAACTCACCCACACCTGCACAGGACCAAGAAAAGAAGTCCCCTAGCAAAAGCCCCCTCACCAGGCCAGCCATTGCTTCAAGCCTCCGAAGTCTGAAATCGGGCCTGGTCACTTTCATACCTAGGAAATTCCCCAGACCCAGAGACTTCATCTGGAGCTTCCTTGGGTGCAATCAAAGGTGCCACAACTCACTGATTGAAGCTTCACTTCTCAGAGCTAAGGTATGGATCACTTCTCCCTCCCAAGCTTCTGTGAATTCTCCATTTCATTTGAATCAATTTCATAGCATGTAAACCGTGTGGATGTGTTAGTCTCTTCAAGACGAATCTATAGAACATAAGAACACAAAAATCTGTGAGAAATGAGAGAGATCGTAGGGTTTGAGCATGGATGGCTCTCGAGACACACCAGTCGGAGATGATGACCCGCCGCCATTGGATCGAGCGTGTATCGAATGGACGGTGCAGATCGCATCGGACAAGAAGACGTAGAGGAACCGCGGGACGCGTAGCTGCTGACTGAGGTGGCAGCGTCGAATGGGAGCACGACGCGTGGCCTTTCGGAGCTGTTGAGGTTGACGCGGTGCCGCATGGATAAGTAGATAAATAGGATATTTTCTATTTATTTAAATACCCAGAAATTGAAAAATCCATAACTTTGCATAAGAAAATCATAAAAATAAACTAAAAATATCCTCTTGCTCAGTGAATAGAGGAGAACAATGTGAAAAAAGAATTGAGTTAATTTGATGAGTATTTTATTTTTAATTAATTATTTACTCATTTCAATGTTTTAATTCTCCATTTACATAGACAATTCACCATGGCATGAGACCATAAAGCTTTTGTAGCCTCTGATCTTGGGAACATTCCCTGAATTTTCCAAGGCCAGAGGCCATCTCTATGGCAAGTTATTGATTTCTCAAGTTTAAGTGTCTATTTTGGCTTTTTAATTGCAGTAATTAGCATATTGATCAATAAATCATAGAAAAATTTGAGGAATTATCTTAGCACCAGAGGATCCTAGGAAAAATTTATTTTGAGTTAATTCATTAAGAATAACCCTAATTGACCTAATACTCAAAATTGAATTTTAATTAATTTGAGTTAACCATACATCAAAACCACTTGAAAACAATTCTCCACTGATCTTTAGGGTTAGAGGAGTCCCACATAAAAATTTGAAATTAATTGGAAATGATTAGCCTCACTAAATGAATTAATTAAGTCACATGATCAAAATTAAACTTTAAAAATTCATAACACCAAAAATACATTTTAAAAATTCACCAAATTGGTTTTGGGACTTCTCTGATATTAGAGGAGTCAAAGAAAATTAAAATTGGAATTTTCCAAAAATCTTCATTTTCTACCTTATTTTAATATTTTAAAGAATTAAAAAGAAATAAAAATCACAAAAATAATAAAAATAATAGAAATGTCATATTTTGACTCCTAATCACTTAGGAATAAACCAAATATTTTTCCCAAGTCTCTTGGTTAAGATATTGAATTTTAAATGCTTAAGACAATTTTTTAGTATTAAAAAATGGATTTTCCATCCTTTTCACCAAATTAATTCTAATAAATCAAAGAAAAATCAGAAAAATATAAAATTTGCTTCTTTGAACTCCTTGAGGTCAGAGGGACTTAAGAAAAATATAAAATCCATTTTTCAACTTTAATTTTATTTTATAATTAATTAACTTTCCAAAACTCAAAATAATTATAATAAATAAAATATAATTCAAAAAATCACCAAAATTGGTCCAAGTGATCCTCTGGTTAATAAAAATATCTCATAATTTTCTTAAGGATAGAAACCTTGCCTTGGTCATGTTGTTGAATTTCTATTAAAAATCCCTATTTTTCATTAAGATAATTATATAAATTAAATTAAATTCAGAAAAATCACATTTTGTCCTTTAATGTCTTAATTGACATGTGAGTAAAGTGACATAAAAATTTTAAGTTCATTTTGAGCTTAATTTGATGAGTTATGAAATGAACATGCTTAAAAGGGGCATAAAGGTAATTAAAGAATTTTAACCATAATTAATATTTAGGTTTAATCAAGGGGAGGGTAAAATATCTGATTTTAAAATTTTCATTAGATGATTGAAACCTAGGGAATTAAGGGGTAGAAACCCATTAATCATCTTCAAAATATTTAAAGTAAATTCTAATTAATTAAACAATTTGAATTTTGGAAGAATAGGTTAAAATTTGGATTATTAAGATTAGGGATATGATTCAAGAAGATATCAATTCTTTAATTTAAAATCCCTAAATGAATCACTTTAAAAATATTTAACTTTTAATTAAATTTAAAGTGATAATTGAAATTAATAATTAAATAATTAAAAAGAAAATAAACCTTAATTAAATTAATACTTAAAACGTTGAATAACTTGATAATCAAATTGAAATAAATTTAAAACATTAAAATTAATTTGAAATTACTTTTAAAAAAACAAATCTAAAACAAATTTGAAACATTAAAGAAAATCAACCTTAAGACAATTCATAATTAAAAACATAAAAAATCAAATCAATTGAAAATTAACTTAAAATATTTCAATTAAATTAAAATTAAGTCATTAAAATTTAAATTGAATAATCTAAACACCTCTTTCAACCCAAATTAATCTAATACATTGAGATCATTAAACATGTAAAGATTTAATTAAATTAAAACAACTTGAACACTATTCCAAACTTAAAATTATTAAAATTTCATAACTAAATTAAACCACTTTAAATCACCAATTCCAATTTTAAATCATTAAATTCTTTAACAAACTGATTTGCCCCCTAAAGGTTTTAAATATTATAACTCTTAAGTAATGCATCAAGTGAAATGCCACTTTACTTATAGGATAATAAAACATCCTAATTCACTGAGCAAAAAACAAACTAAACTAAATTTTTGGATGATTAATTCACCTGCGCAATAAAACTCATTTGGACTCAAAATAATCCCAAAAATATTAAAAAGATGTTTAAGACTCATCCAAAACACTTCCTCAATATGATGGGGTGTTTTATTAGAACAATCAAACTTAATTGTTCTTTGTTGAAGAAAATCATCTTTAATAAAACATAAGAACCTAGACGTCATAGGAAGTGACTAGCAATAGAATTAGGATTTTGGTTGACAACCAAAACCTTTCCCATAGCTTTACCTAGGTACTTGTTATAAATACTTAAATGCCTTAACATGTGTTTTAAGAGCAGCTTGGAATGACGAGAAGACCCTCCAGGTAAGCTTTTATTTTATTGCAATTTACTTTATTGCAATTTATTTATATGAGCTGCACTTTACTCTTCTTGCATGTTAAACAAGATTGTTGCATGAAAACTGAAACTTTTAGGATAGCCACAAAACTGAAACCAAAACTAAATTAAAAGTCACAACAAGATAAAATTCACCGCCACAACGTTCAATATATAAAACAACTCAAAATTTAATCACAAACAGAACAACAAAACTACAACTATAACTAAATTAAAACATCTTGTTGGATGATCTGGAATCCCTCGGATGATGTAACCTACGTGATGCTAAATTAAAACATCTTGTGTGAAACTCATTCAGTTGAGTTTAGCAAATTCATCTGGACTAAGTGAATCCGATAAAAATAACGGTGCCATAATGATGGAACCGTGGGATCTTAACTGGTGTTGTTATAATCAACTTTAAGATTCCCCCAATAAAACATTAAAGACATTTGAACTTTAAGACTCTTCTAAACCCAAAATACTTTTCTCATCTCCTAATTTTCACCTTCTAAAACTAAACCTCTGTGACAACGACAAGGAGCTTAGAGCACGGTGGGCAGCACGACCATCTTCTTCAGCAAAACTCGGGTCTTCTTCACAAAAACCATTCTTAGAATTAAATAACAAGCCATAGGATTTCGAGGTAGTTTTCCTAGTGCAACATAAACCCTCAACCTTTTTGTTAGGCATTTGCATAGTTGTGCTATGCAAATTAAGCCCTAACCGGTCTTAGGACTCCGAGGTTGTCGTTTGGTACGACATAAAACCTCACATCTTTGAGGCTATTTGTGTGATTATATTATACAAGTATAAGTCCTAATTAATTAAAATTGGCAGTATTACAACATTAAATAAACTCTCAAAATTGAAGCCAAACAAAAAATATAGTTTGGGAAGTTGCTAAGATTCTTCTTGGATCCTCAACTTCTCCTACTTCTCTTCCCTTGGACTCTCAAAATAACTGTTCCAAATTTGAGCTACTCCCTATTGAAATCTCCAAAGTCCAATTGTTTGAAAACCTTAAACTTTGAAATTCTTGAAAGCAAAACCATTGATCATTATTGAGAGTTTTCTTAAATGATTCCCGTCATTTAAGATGTAATTAACTATAGGGGCTTGCCCTTATAGGGAACTTTAAGAACCCAGGTAAGATAAACCCTGCTTAATTCATTTATATTAAGCAGGGGAACTTGTTGGCTTATAAAATTGGTTCACAGACTAAACGGATGTCACAAATCTTTTAGTTTATTTATCCGAACCCCATCGTCAAACAGTGTGCCTATTCCTCGGGATAGATACACGGTTTGTAGTGCGGTGCTCGTTTATATAAACTATTTGGGATGTGAGATCGGTTTGATTTCATATCTTAAAATTTTCAAACTTAAAATTATTTTCAAAATCAAATAGTACTGCCCAAATTATATATATATTTAAATTAAATTTAAAATTTAAAATTTAAAATTCACCGACAATTTCTGTTAGGTGACCCCTTTTCAAAATACAACACACAACCTAAAAATATGCCGATAATTTATGGCGACTCCGCTGGGGACTAGTTCTTCTCTCCATCCTGATCAGATGGTTTTGCTTTCATAAATCGATAGTGGACCAAACTATCATTCTTCCATTGGCATACCTCGCTCTTTTCTATCTTGAGCAAGTATAGTCGACTCCCTTTTGAATTTAGGAGCCATTGTTTAGACACCCCTAAACAGAGAGGTTCCAAAATTCTTTTACCTCTTAAGAGGTGGGGTGGACCCCCAATAGGTGTTAGTTTAAGCTCGGTCCTTCGGAATGAAAAGCTTTACGAGAATTTCTCTCCCTTTTTAATTCTGAACCGGGTCCCTTCCTTTTTCTATAAACCTCCGTTCTTTAAACATTTCGTTCCTAACAAACAAATCTTCTAATAAATAACCCTTTAATAAACAAACTCTTTTAGATCCCAAATGCATTAAGATAAATGAAAATGTATTCGGACTCTTTCTTTTTCGTCCTAAATTTTGTGACAAAAGGAAGCATAATTCGGGACTGATACTCAGAATCTACCCTGCAGAAAATGTCTACCCCAAAGTTAATCTTCTTCTTCACCAACGGATTAGACTTCGCCGTTTACAAGGATGAGCTGCCTGACAATGGGATCATCCATTTTGGACAAGGATTTAACAATACAGAAATCAAGTTCGCTGACGTCACTCTTTTTACACTAATGGACAAAGCGCCAGAAACTGAGAAACCCGTGTTTCAGTTCAACCTGAAATCAACTCAAGAATTTCCTCCCCTGTGAAGGGTTGCAGCTGAAAAAGATACCACTGTTCATAGGAGGACTGTAATCTCTACCCCCACTGGTCTAGTCGTCTCTACACCTGTCTCAATTCCCGCCCAACTGAGAGGGAAGGGAGTCCAAGTTTATAATGAACCTACCACCGTGGAGGGTACGAATTTTGCTGCAATAAGATCTGTTGAAATCGGGTCCAGTTCAAAGTTTACACCCCTGACTCGGACTCAGAGAAGAAACAGAAGCAGAAGGATCTCCAGGATCGAGAAAACCAAAGCTGCTGAAGTTGCTTTTCTAAAGGAAATTCCTGAGGAAAGAGAAGAGCTGCCTGAATATTCACCACTGTTAGGAGGAAGTAGGTTCCACCCTCTCTATGTTGCAGCTGATGAAGAAGATGCCCGGAGGATCGCTGCTGCGTTACCCCGACCTGCATATTACAGTGAAAGAAAAGAAAAAAGAGCTAGGGCTGCGCCGCTCACTCAACTGCAAGCTGTAGTAGAAAAGTTAGCAAAGAAAGAGAGATGCCCCGTATTTGAGATTCTGTGGAGAATAGGACGGGTGCCAGCCAAATCCCGCCTTGGACCGCGAGTAAACCCGATCATTGCTAAGGAAAACCCAAGGAAAAAGGCACGAGCCAACGAAAGGAGTTTGCCTGTTATCGTATTGGGACACCATATTAGGGAGGACACCACCTACCTATGCAGAACCGACCGACCATCTGGTCCTAGGCCACATACTGTGAGAAGTATGGTGTGGCAACCTATTATTGGTGAACCGAAACCATCAGAGCATTCTGGGTAGAAAAGTCTCGTCAGAAGGCTTGAATCTAAAGGAAGTGCCACTGAAACGAAAAAAACTCCTGAGAAAGACATTCAACAGTCGTCACACGACAACCGCAAGACCGTGTGGAAGAGGCCACTAAAGGATGCCATAGGAAAGTTAAGGACGGATATCCGCCGGTTGGCAAAAGAAAGAGGAGAAAAGTTGGAAAATGAAGTTGATTCATCAGAATTTATGGATAAAGAGTATGCCGAGATCAATATGGTTGAAATACGAGCATCGTCAGCTTCGCAAGGTGCTCCAGCAGTAGCGAAAAGAGACGAGCCGGAAGTGATGAGAGCACAACTTCAGGAGAAAGGATAACACAATTTCTCAAATTTGCGGTTGCCTTGGCCACTCTCCAAAGTCAGGTGCAACCTCAGAAAGAAACACCCCCAGAAATCATCCATATTGTAGATGGAGGGAAAGAGATTACATCTGTCAACGGAGAGGAGCAACCGAAGAAGGATTCTGCACAGAGCATGATTCCCTAAAAAGATATAAAAAACATGGTAGAACATCAGATGCTAGAAGCCTTAGCACAATCCAAGAATTGAGCATCTATTCAGATGGGTAGACCATACCCCGAAGAATTTAATGCAGTCCAATACCCAAAAGGATTGGTACCAACTCTATTCAAGACATTTTCGTGCTAGTTGCTATAATGCCGGTGGGAGCGATGCTTTACTCTTTTAGAAGTTCGTCAGTAGCTTATCAGGGATTGCCTTCGACTGGTATGCAAAATTGCTAAATGGCTCAGTTAAGACCTTTTCAGAGTTAGAAAACTTTTTCGTTAAGCGGTTTGCAGGGGCTCAGCACCACATCACGATCGGTGATCTAGTGGTGGAGCAACAGAAACCGAACGAAACTCTAGTGGATTACATACTTCGATGGAGAAATTTAAGTATGAAGTGTGAGCCACAGCTACAGGAACAACATGCAGTTGGTATCCTACTGAAAAGCATCCACGGCTCGATAGCACTTCTCCTTAAAGTATTTACAATCAAGACTTTCGAGAAGTTGCTTAGCAAGGTCGGGAGCTTACAAGAGGAAGCAAAGTAGCTAAGTTTCATGGACAAGACCGATAAACAGAAACTGGTGAAAGCATTCGAAAATAAGTCCAGAATCGTCGCGGCAGTAGATAAGGGCAAGCAGCCAGTGCAGATACAGCCAGAGCAGCCACAGCCTAGCTATCAACCACCGCAATGTACTTACCAACAACCTCAGCAGATTTATCAGCAACCTCGACCAAGCTATCAGTTGCCTCAGCATTATGAGCAACCGCCTCGTCCACAGCATACCTGAAAGAATTTTTGAATAAGGAATATCCATTCAAAACTGAAGCAGTAGCGAAGATGTTCTGTATTTTAATGAAAACACCCAATTTTCAGCTACCAGAGCCCAAGAGGCCGGAAGAAGTCAATAAGAGAGATCATCCAAACTATTGCCCTACCATCGGATGCTCGGGCACAAGATAGAGGATTGCATCACTTACAAGATTTGGCTTGACGACAATCTCCGAAAAGTGAACATAACGATCCCGAAGGAATACATGAAGGAACCCCAAAAGGGAGGTTCCGTCAATGTTATTTCAACGGATCCTAAATTACCCAAAATTCCTTAAAACCAATCCTAAACATTTCCCACCATTCCAATTGATCATCCTTAGCCAAATATATAAAAATTTCCAAAAATACCCCCCAATACCCTCCAAATACCCAAAATGCCCTTCTTAACAAAAAAATCCCATAAATTCCAAAAATTCCCAGAAAATTCCAGAAAATCCAAAATATTTCCAATTTAATTTCGTTCAACTACATAATGGGCCAATATTGTCAATTTAACCCACTTTTACCAAAACCCCCAATTTGGCCCATTTTTAACCAAAGTAAGCCCAATGTCAAACCAAATCAACCCAATTGACCTCAATGTTGATCCAATCCAATTCTAAACTTCAATTCAATATCCCCAATATCAATTTAGACCAAATCCAGGCCCAATTTGATTAACATTTAGATCCAATTTCAATATGAAGCTTAAAGCCCAATTTTGGCCCATGACCTAAACTTAGCCCAAACTAACCCAACTCAACTTCAATTAACCCCAAATCTTTTCCTAAACCTTCCTAATATCCCAACAAACAAAACCCTAACAAGATTAACCCCAAATTTGAACCTAAACTCCACCCAAACCTAACCCAAAACCAAAATCCCCAATTTTGGCCTGAATACATCATGAACCCAAATGGGCCCAAATCCCAAAATCAAAGCACAACCAAACTTAAAAACTCTTTGTAACACTCCCATAAAAATTTCTCAACATTAATTTTACATCAAATCTAACATTAGCCCAACCTTAGCCCAAGTTAGCCCAACTTGACCCACTTTGGCCCCTTTACCAAAAAGTCTCAAATCAAACCCAATTCAACTCCAAATCACCTCAAATTTGTTTCAAATCACTCATGACACATCCCTAAACTAAACCCAACATTTATTTGGCATGGTCCTTCACAAAATTTCCATCCACCAATTTGTTTTCAAACCTAAAGGCCCACTTTCTTAAACCATTCTAAAAGCCCATCCAAAATGATTTCGAAGGCCCAAAGTCAATCCAAAGCCTACATGACACTTTCACCTCATCATCCCTTTGATTTAAATCACTCCCTAAGTTTCAAATTCATCATTAAACTTTTCTAAACTAAGCTATGTGCCAAATTACCCCTAAATGTCTAAAATCCTTAAAGCCCATTTCCATGAAATTGACTAAGCTTGGCCCCAAGCCAAATGGAGTCATGGAGCCATGCATAAGCCATATGTAAGCCATGAGGAGCCATAGACTTGTCATCCCTCCCTAAATGGCAAAAGGAGGAGATCCTTTAAGCACTCCCTAAAAGTCATTAGCCCTACACATGATTCCCCTTAACCTAAATTTAATCCAAATAATCCTTGATGGGGACTTCACCACTCTTCATAAGCTGACTCACCTGACCTCCCTCAGCCCAAAATCAGAGCTTTGGATGGTGCACCAAGCCCTAAACCATGGCTAAACCAAAATGGGCCTAAAATGACCCTTCGCCCTTACCTCTTAAATCAAACCTCTTTACACTTGGCATTGGCCAATTGAAGCCACAAACTTTAAGCCCTGAACCTCCTGATCAGGATGGTGACCTGACTCTGGCCGGCCGGCCACCAGGCCGCCAAAAAATGCCATGTCCGAGGAGCTTCGAATGAGCAAAATTTCAAATTCTCACCTACTGAGCTGCCCCGCTCCAATTGGCCACCACAACTCTTCATCTCCTCCCCTAGAAAGCTGATCCCAGCCATTAATAACCCCTGGGAAGCTCTGGCCATGGCTATTTAAACAAGCCACCCCCTCTCGGCCAAAAGGTTGGCTAAAATCAACCTTCATAGAATCCCTCCAAACTCCTCACAGAGATTCCCCTAGCCAAGAGCAATACATCCCCACTGTTCTCCTGCCCTAAATCCCATTGATTGAGCTCAATTTTGGAGCACAATTCTCAGCTTAGAACAGGACATCCCTGAAAACTCCACCAAATCCAAATTAACTTCTCCCACACCTTCACCAGAGGTAGAGAAGATGTTCCTCAGTAATAGCCCCCTCACCAGGCCAGCCATTGCTTCCAGCCTCCAAAGTCTGAAATCGGGCCTGGTCACTTTAATACTTAGACCTTTCACCAGGGCCAGAGGCTTCATCCTTAGGCTCTTCCAGCTCCAACGAACATGCCAAGCACATTCAGTTGAGGCCTCACCTCCTGAACCAAGGTATGGAGACTTCTCTTCAACCCGAGCTTCCAGCTATTCTCCATTTCGTTGAGTTAATTTCATAACATGTAAACTGTATGGATGTGTTCGTCTCTTCAAGACGAATCCATAGAGTATAAGAACACGAAAATCCATTGAGAAAGGAGGGAGATATTAGGCTTTGAGTGTGGACGGTCACGGGTGCACACCAGTCGGAGACGACAACCAGCCGCCGTTGGATCGAGCGTGTATCGACTGGACGGCTCAGATTGCATCAGACCAAGGAACGATACGTGAACCGCGGGCCGCGTGGCGCTGAGTCGGTTGGCGACGGCGAATGGGAGCGTACGCGTGGAGCTTCGGAGACGCTAAGGTTGCCGTGGCGCTGAGTCGGATAAGTAGGAAAATATGGAATTTATGAATTATTTAAATTGCCAGACTTAGAAAATCCATATCTTTGTGTAGAAAAATCACAAAAATAAAATAAAAATACTCTCTTGCTCAGTGAATAGAGGCGAATAATGTTGAAAAAGAATTGAGTTAATTTGATGAGTATTTTATTTTAAATTAATTATTTACTCATTTCAGTAATTTAATTCTCCATTTGCATAGACAATTCACCATGGCATGAGACCATAGGGCTTTTGAAGCCTCTGATCTTAGAAAAATTCCCTGAAATTTTGAAGGTTAGAGGCTATCTCTATGGCAAGTTATGTATTTTTCAGGTTTATGTCACTGTTTTTGGTATTTTAATTCCATTAATTATAATAATGCTTAGAAAATTCTAGGAAAATTTAGGGAAGTTTCTTAGGACCAAAGGACCCTAGAATAATTATGTTTTGAGTTAATTAATTAAGAATAACCCTAATTGGCCTATTTACTCAAAACTAAACTTTAATTAATTAGGGTTAACCACACATCAAAAGAACTTGAAAATAGTTCTCCACTGATCTTAAGGATCAGAGGGACCTCACAAAAAAATTTGGAATCAATTGGAAATGTTTAACCCCACTAAATGGATTAATTAGGTCACATGAGTAAAATTAAACTTAAAAAATTCATAACTCCAAAAATACATTTTAAAAATTCACAAAATTGGTTTTGTGGGCTCTCTAATATCAGAGTAGTCTAAGAAAATTAAAAATGTAATTTTCCTAAAATCTTCATTTTCACCATTTTTTAATATTTCAATAATTAAAAAATAATAAAAATCACAAAAACATTAAAAATCATAAAAATATCATATTTTGATCCCTAATGACTTAGGAACAAACCAAATATTTTTGCCAGGTCTCTAGGTTAAGATATTGAATTTTAAATGCTTAAGACAATTTTTAATATTAAAAATGGATTTTTCAACCTTTTCACTAAATTAATTCTAATAAATCGAAGAAAAATCATAAAAATATAAAATTTGTTTCCTTGAACTCCTTGAGGTCAGAGGGACTTAAGCAAAATATAAAATCCAATTTTCAGCCTTTATTTTATTTTATAATTAACTAACACTCTAAAAGTCAAAATAATTATAATAATTAAAAAATAATTATAAAAATTACCAAAATTGGTCCAAGTGGTCCTCTGGACAGTAGAAACATCTCATAATTTTCCTAAGGACAGAAACTTTAACTTGGTCATGTTGTTGAATTTTCATTGAAAACACTTATTTTTCACAAAAATAATTATCTAAATTAAATTAAATTCAGAAAAATCACATTTTCCCCTCTAATGTCTTAATTGACATATGAGTGAAGTAAAATAAAAATTTTAAGTTCATTTGAGCTTAATTTGATGAGTTATGAAATAAATAAGCCTAAAGGGGCATAAAGGTAATTAAAAGATTTTTGACCCGAATTAATATTTAGGTCTAATCAAAGGGAGGGTAAAATATCTGATCTTAACTTTTCATTAAATGATTGAAACCTAGGGAATTAAGGGGTAAAAACCCATTAAACATCTTGAAAATATTTAAAGTAAATTTTAATTAATTAAATAATTTAAATTTTGGAAAAATAGATTAAAAATTTGGATTATTAAGGTTAGGGATATGACCTAAGAAGATATCAATTCTTTAATTTAAAATCCCTAAATGAATCACTTTAATGATATTTAAATTTTAATTAAATTTAAAGTGATAATTGAAATTAATAATTAAATAATCAAAAGGAAAATAAAACTTAATTAAATTAAAAGCTTAAAACAATAAGTAATTTAATAGTCAAATTAAATCAAATCTAAAACATTAAAATCAACTTGAAATCACTTGAAAACAAACTTAAAACAAATTTGTAACATTAAAAATCAATCTCAAAATAATTCATAATTAAAAAATCAAACCAATTAAAAGTTAATCTAGAATATTACAATTAAATTAAAATTAAATCGTTAAAGTCTATATTAAATAATTTAGACTCCTCTTTTAATTCAAATAGTTTAAAACACTTAAGAATAAAACAACTTGAACACTATTCCAAACATAAATTATTAAAATTTCATAACTAAATTAAACCATTTTAAATCACCAATTCCAATTTTAAATCATTAAATTCTTTAACAAACTGATTTGCCCTCTAAAGGTTTTCATTATTATAACTCTTAAGTAAAGCATCAAGTGAAATGTCACTTTACTTATAGGATAATCAAATATCCTAATTCACTGAGCAAGAAACAAACTAAACTAAATTTTGGGATGATTAATTCACTACATGCAATAAAACTCATTTGGACTCAAAAATAATCCCAAAAATATTGAAAAGATGTTTAGGACTCGTCCTAAACTCTTCCTCAATATGATGGGATGTTTTAGAAGAACAATTGAATTTAATTGTTCATTGATGAAAAAAATCATCCTTAACGAAATACAAGAACCTAGACGTGAAAGGGGATGACTAGCAATAGGATTAGGAATTTGGTAGACAACCAGAACCTTCCCTTAGCTTTACCTATGTACTTGTTATAAATATTTAAATGCCTTAACATGTGTTTTAAGTGCAGCTTGGAATGACAAGAGGACCCACCAGGTGCACTTTTATTTTATTGCAATTTACTTTATTGCAATTTATTTATATGAGCTACACCTTACTCTTCTAGCATGTTAAACAAGATTGTTGCATGAAAACTGAAACTTTTAGGATAGCCACAAAACTGAAACCAAAACTAAATTAAAAGTAACAACAAGATAAAATTCACCGCCACAACATTCAAAAGATAAAACAACTCAAAATTTAATCACAAACAGAACAACAAAACTACAACTGCAATTAAATTAAAACATCTCGTTGGATGAACTTGAATACCTCGGATGATGTAACCTACATGTTGCTAACGGGATTTCCCACGGTCTAAACAAAAGTGTGGAACTCATTCAGTTGAGTTTAGCAAATTCATCTGGACTAAGTGAATCCGATAAAAATAACGGTGTCGGAACGATGGAACCGTGGGATCTTAACCGGTGTTGTTATAATCAACTTTAAGATTCCCCTAATAAAACATTAAAGAAATTTGAACTTTAAAGCTCTTCTAAACCAAAACACTTCTCTCATCTCCTGATTTTCACCTTCTAAAACTAAACCTCTGCAACAACAAGGAGCTTGGAGCATAGTGGGCAGCACGGCCATCATCATCAGCAAAACCTATGTCTACATCAGCTAAACCTTTCTTAGATTTAAATAACCATGCCATAGGATTTCGAGGTAGTTTGCCTAGTGCAACATAAATCGTCAACCTTTTGTTAGGCATTTGTATAATCATGTCATGCAACTTAAGCCCTAACCGGTCTTAGGATTCCGAGGTAGTCATTTGGTACGACATAAGCCCTCACATCTTCGAGGCTATTTGTGTGAATATATCATACAAATATAAGTCTTAATTAATTAAAATTGGCAGGATTGAAACCTTAAATAATTTTCCCAAATTGAAGCCAAAAAATAGGATAGTTTGGGAAGTTGCCAAGATTCCTCTTGGATCCTCAGCTTCTCCTACTTTTCTTTCCATTGGATTCTCAAAACAACTGTTCCAAATTTGAGCTACTCCATATTGAAATCTTCAAAGTCCAAATGTTTGAAAACCTTAAACTTTGAAATTCTTGAGAGCAAAACCACTGATCATCATCGAGAGTTTTCTTAAATGATTCCAGTCATTTAATATATAATTAACTATAGGGGCTTACCCTTATAGAGAACTTTAAGAACCCAGATAATATAAACTCTGCTTAATTCCTTTATATTAAGCAGGTGAACTTGTCGGCTTATAAAATTGGTTCGCAGACGAAACGGATGTCACAAATCTTCTAGTTTATTTAATCGAGCCCTATCATCAAGCAATGTGTCTATTCTTCGGGATAGATACACGGTTTGTGATGTGGTGCTCGTTTATATAAACTATTTAGGATGTGAGATCTGATTGATTTCATATCTTAAAATTTTCAAACTTAAAATTATTTTCAAAATCAAATGCTACTTTCTAAATTATATATATATATCTAAATTAAATTTAAAATCTAAAATTCCCCGACAATTTCTGTAGGCGACCTCTTTTCAAAATACAACACTCAACCTAAAAATATGCCGACAACTTCTGGCGACTCCGCTGGGGACTACTTCTTCTCTCCATTCTGATCAGATGGTTTTGCTTTCATAAATTGATAGTGAGTCCATATCCCTAGTGGACCAAACTATCATTCTTCCGTTGGTATACCTCGCTCTTTTCTGTCTTGAGCAAGTATAGTCGACTCCCTTTTGGATTTAGGAGCCAATGTTTAGACACCCCTAAATAGAGAGGTTTCGAAATCCTTTTACCTCTTAAGAGGTGGGGTGGACCCCCAATAGGTGTTAGTAGGAGCGGTCCTTCGGATTGAGAAGCCTTATGAGAATTTCTCTCCCTTTTCATTTCTGAATCGGTTCCCTTCCTTTTTCTATAAACCTCCGTTCTTTAAACATTTCGTTCCTAACAAACAAATCTTCTAATAAACAACCCTTTAATATATAAACTCTTTTAGATCGTAAATGCATTAAGATAAACGAAAATGTGTTCGGTCTCTTTTTTTTTCATCCTAAATTTTGTAACAAAAGGAAGCATAATTCGGGACTAATACTCAAAATCTACCCTGCAAAAAATGTCTGCCCCAAAGTTAATCTTCTCCTTTACCAACGGAATAGACTTCGCCGTTTGCAAGGATAAGCTGCCCGACAATGGGATCATCCGTTTTGGACAAGGATTTAACAATACAGAAATCAAGTTCGCTGACGTCACTCTTTTTACACTAATGGACAAAGCGCCAGAAACTGAGAAACCCATACTTGAGTTCAACCTGAAATCGACACAAGAATTTCCTCCCCTACGAAGGGTTCCAACTGAAAAAGATACCACCGTTTGTAGGAGGACTGTAATCTCTAACCCCACCGGTCTAGTCGTCTCTACATTTGCCTCAATTTCCGCCCAACAGAAAGGGAAGGGAGTCCAAGTTTATAAACCTGCCACCGTGGAGGGTACGGATTTTGCTGCAATAATATCTGTTTTTGAAATAGGGTCCAGTTCAAAGTTTACACCCCTGACTCGGACTTAGAGAAGAAACAGAGGTAGAAAGATCGCCAGGATCGAGAAAGCCAAAGCTGCCGAAGTTGCTTTTCTAGAGGAAATTCCTGAGGAAAGAGAAGAGCTGCCTGAATATTCACCACTGTTATGAGGAAGTAGGTTCCACCCTCTCTCTGCTGCAGTTGATGAAGAAGATGCCCGGAGGATCACTGTTGCGATACCCCGACCTGCATATTATAGTGACAGCAAAAGAAAAAGAGCTAGGGCTACGCCGCTCACTCGACTGCAAGCTGTAGTAGAAAAGTTAGCAAAGAAGATGCCTCGTATCTGAGATTTTGAGGAGAATGGGACGGGTGCCAGCCAGATCCCACCTTGGACCACGAGTAAACTCGGTCGTTGCTAAGGAAAACCCAAGGAAAAAGGCACGAGCCAACGAAAGGAGATTGCCTGTTATCGTATCGGGACACCATATTAGGGAGGACACCACCTACCTACGCACTGCCGACCGACCATCTAGTCCTAGGCCACATACTACAAGAAGGATGGTGTGGCAACCTATTATTGGTGAACCGAAACAATAGGAGCATTCTGGGAAGAAATATCTCGTCAGGAGGCTTGAACTTGAAGGAAGTGCTACTGCAATAAAAGAAACTCCCGTAAAAGAAGTTCAACGGCCATCACACGACAACCGCGAGACCGTGTGGAAGAGACCCCTCGAGGATGCTATAGGAAAGTTAAGGAAGGATATCCGCCGTTTTGCAAAAGAAAGAGGGGAAAAGTTGGAAAATGAAGTTGATTGATCAGAATTTATGGATGAAGAGTATGCCGAAATCAACATGGTTGAAACACAAGCATTGTCAGCTTCACAAGGTGCTCCGGCAGCAGCGGAAAGAGATGAACTGGAAATGATGAGAGCACAACTTCAGGAGAAGGATAACACAAATTCTCAAATGGCAAGGAGGATGGAAGAGATGGCTGCTGCTTTAGCCACTCTCCAAAGTCATGTGCAACCTCAGAAAGAAACACCCCCACAAATCATCCATGTTATAGATGGATGGAAAGAGATTACATCCGTCAATGGAGATGAGCCACCAAAGAAGGATTCTGCACAGAGCATGATTCCCGAAAAAGACAAAAAACATGGTAGAACAGCAGGTGCAAGAAGCCTTAGCACAATTTAAGAGCGGAGCATCTATTCATACGGGTAGACCTTACCCCGAAGAGTTTGATGCAGTCTAATACCCGAAAGGCTTTGTACCACCTCTGTTCAAGACTTTTGATGGAATGGGAAACCCCCGGCAGCATGTCACACATTTTCGTGCTAGTTGCGGCAATACCCGTGGGAGTGATGCTTTACTCTTTTGGTAGTTTGTAGCAGACTGTCAGGGATTACCTTCGATGGTATGCAGAATTGCCAAATGACTCAGTTAAGACCTTTTTAGAGTTAGAAAACCTCTTCGTTAAGTGTTTGCCGGAGCTCGGCACCACATCAATATCGGTGATTTAGTGGTGGAGCAACAGAAACTGAATGAAACTTTGGTAGATTACATACTTCGATGGAGAAATTTACGCATGAAGTGTGAACCACAACTTCAAGAATAACATGCGATCGGTATTTTGCTGAAAAGTATCTACGGCCCGATAGCACTTCTCCTTAAAGGATTTACAATCAAGACTTTCGAGAAGCTGCTTAGCAAGGCTGGGAGCATGCAAGAGGAGGCAAAGCAGCTAAGTTTCGTGGGCAAGACTGATAAATAGAGACTGGTGAAAGCATTCGCAAAGAAGTCCGGAATCGTCGCGGCAGTAGATAAGGGCAAGTAGCCAGTGCAGGTACAACCAGAGCGGCCACAACCTAGCTATCAACCACCACAACGTACTTACCAACAACCTCAGCAGGGTTATCAACAGCCTCGACCGAGCTATCAGTCGCCTCAGCATTATGAACAACCGCCTCGTCCACAGAGTACCGTGAAAGATTTTCTGAATAAGGAATATCCATTCATCATGTAGCGAGGATGTTCCGCAGTTTAATGAAGACACCCGATTTTCAGCTACCGGAGCCCAAGAGGCCAGAAGAAGTCAACAAGAGAGATCATCCAAACTATTGTCCTTACCATCGGATGCTCGGGCATAAGCTAGAGGATTGCATCACTTTCAAGATTTGGCTTGACGACAATCTCCAGAAAGGGAACATAATGATCCCGAAGGAATACATGAAGCAACCTTAAAAGGGAGGTTTCGTTAATGTTATTTCAACAGATCCTATTGTTCCAGTAGACCCTTACACGACCCATAATGGATGGAGTACCGTCTGGACAAAGTCTACAAAGAAAATCTCGGATCATATCTAGAACGCTTCGGTGCGCGCTTCAACTCAAAGTTTGAAACCTGCCGAGCCGGTGTTATCGCTTGCGATTGAAGAACCGCCCCAGAAGGAAGAGAAGATCGTGGAAGAAAAGAAGACCGAGGCTCCAAAGAGTAGACTAGGGGCTGCTTATCCTAGGATAGTTGTTTCCGATTCGGGGGTGAAATCCCTCGAACCTCTGACTATGTATGATTATTTGCTCGCCCTGGCGGGATCTTATAATGATAAGAGTTTTGGTGTTGGCTACGTTTTGACTGTTTCTAACGATTACATAACTAACGAAAACCAACCTTATCCGGATCTCGATTCTGATATAAATAACTATTCTCAAATCATACTAAACCACAATGACCACGACGAAGGAGAAGACGTTCACAAGGATGGCTATGAAAGCTCAACAAGCGACGAGTCTATTTTTGAATTTCAAGGAGCTCCGATTGCGATAAAATTAGAGTCATCATATTCCGAAGCAACTGCAGAAGAGCCAGTCTTTCTAATTCAAGAAGATACACCGACAGATTCAGTACCAGATGCAGAAGAAATAATAGAAGTTAATTTAAGAAGCAGAAAAGTTCTACCCCCGAGAATGGGTCCAAAAGATAAAGGAAAGCAGGTGGTTGCTCAGGAAGAGCCAACCCGAGCAGGAAGCCGCCCATTCGGGAAGAAATTGAAGAACTCGGTAATAAAGTGGATTATAACGTGCTAGCCCATCTTAGGAAGCTACCGACCAAATTGAGCATCTACGACGCTCCGATCCCGTCAAAGGAGATGAGGGAAACTCTGATCAAGGCTTTACTTGATCCAAAAATTTGTTTAGCTCAAATGGCTGGTAATTCCTTAGATGAGGTTTGCTCGTTAAAAGAACAGCGAGGTGTTTCCTTCATGGACAATGATCTACTACTCGGAATGGCTGATCACAATTGACTGTTGTACATTTCAGTCACTATCAAAAAGTTTACGCTCTCCAGGGTGTTAGTTGATCTGGAAGCATCAATCAACATAATGAGCCTTCGAACGTTAGCATATTTGGAAATAGATTATCGCGAGCTTGAAGCAGACAAGATGTTATTAAGAGGGTTCAATCAGAAAGGAGAAGGAGCACTCAGATCAATAACACTGTTAATGAAGACCGGTGATTTGGCAAAGACAACCGCAAAATTCCACATAATTGATTCTGAAACATCATGCAACGCTCTACTGGGTCAGCCATGAATCCATGAGAACCGGATGGTACTGTCGTCTCTGCACCAGTGCATAAAATATTATGAAGGAGGAGAACAGTGTATCAAAGGCGACTTGCAACCATTCTCCGTACACGAGATCGGAATTCATGAAGATGTAGCCCATTACACGCCTCCGAAGAAACAATATTCTCCAGAAACACCATACCAAACAAAGGAAAAGAAGTGCAAGATGATGAAGAATCTGAAATTCTAGTCCAACAGTTACTCACCACTCCCTTACAGCGAGATGGTGAATGTTTCTCCAGAACTCGCACCCGAGGTCGAGGCCGGGGACGAGGTCGAGGAAGAGACGTTGGAACAGTTGGACAGAAAAAATCGGTCATCGACGTTGATTGAGAGAACTGTTTCGAAGAAGAAGAAATAAAGAGAGAAGCAGCAATAGTAAATCAAAAGAAACCTCAGTTCAAGATCTCTCTTGAAGTTGAAAGGAATGACGAATACAAATCAATGTATGAGAAGATTAACCATTATGTACATACTATGACCCTGACCCCGATCCATTCTAGTAAGATCGAGGGTATGGTGGTCAAGGAAGTACGTGGTGGTACTAAACCAATCAAGTTTTACCGTGGTGATTCTTCTTCCAAAACTGAAAATGATGTACAATTTGAAGATGTTGCTTCATCCGAACTAATGGAACTGCCTTTTGAGTGGTACTCTCCTTGTGTTCAAAATTTAATTCAACATGGTGTCTTACCTAAACAATGGACAAAAGGTCGATCACAACTCTTCAAAAAATTATGGAACAATGCCAGTCGGCCTCCCAATTCAAAACATTGTCTCGGATTCAACACGGTAGGGTCTGTTGATGATTCGGGATTTTGCTTAGTTGTCACCCACGAGCGTGATAAAAGTTGCCTGGAAGCTTCAGATGATCTCGAGGATCTACCAATTGGAAATGCTCCACCAGAATTCGAAGAAGAAATTAAATCTACAATAGACGAGTTAATGGAAGTTAACTTAGGTACTGGCGAAGAGCCTAGGCCGACCTTTGTTAGCTCCTTACTCAATAAAGAAGACTCCGAAGAGATAATCAAGTTATTAATGGAATTCAACGACTGTCTTGCTTGGAGTTATGATGAAATGCTAGGATTAGCTCCAGAGGTCGCAGTTCACAAGTTAGGAGTATATCCCACTGTCGTTCCAGTCAGACAAGC
Source organism: Papilionanthe hookeriana x Papilionanthe teres (assembly GCA_022702705.1). Classification (NCBI taxonomy): domain Eukaryota; kingdom Viridiplantae; phylum Streptophyta; class Magnoliopsida; order Asparagales; family Orchidaceae; genus Papilionanthe; species Papilionanthe hookeriana x Papilionanthe teres. The sequence continues at coordinate 95,515,611 of CM040431.1, read as the reverse complement.
TCCGAGAAGAATGCGTCTGGAGATTGAACAACAAGTTATAGCTGAAGTTAAGAAGCTAATAGATGCTAAATTTTTCTGTGAGGAACAATATCCAACTTGGTTAGCCAATGTGGTACCAATCAGAAAGAAGAATGGTCAGATCAGAATCTGCGTGGATTTCAGAGATTTGAACAAAGCATGTCCGAAGGAAGAATTCCCGCTACCCATTCCAGAATTGATGATCGACATTGCTTCAACACATGAATTCTTCTCATTCATGGATGGATCATCAGGATACAACCAGATAAAGATGGCACCAGAAGATGAAAAGCTTACAGCCTTCAGAATGCCGATCGGGGTATACTGCTACACAGTGATGCCTTTTGGATTAAAGAACGCAGGAGCAACTTATCAAAGAGCAATGACAAGGATTTTTTATGATCTCTTTCACAACCAAGTCGAGTGCTACGTGGATGATGTAGTCATCAAAAGCAAACTAAAAGAAGATCATTTGTATGATTTGAGAATTATTTTCGAGCGGTTAAGACAATATAACCTTAAGATGAATCCCTTGAATTGCGCCTTCGGCGTTACCTCTGGGAAATTCTTAGGATTTGTTGTTCGACATCATGGAATTGAAATCGATCCGGAGAAGATTAAAGCTATCTTAGAAATGCCGCCTCCCAAAACCTTGAAACAACTACGATCCTTTCAAGGGAAGTTGGCGTATCTTCGACGCTTTATCTCAAATTTGTCAGGAAGGTGTCAGCATTTTTTTGCTTTGGTTAAGAAGGATGCCAAGTTTACTTGGGACTCCAAATGTCAACATGCCTTCGATGACATCAAACAATATTTAGTGACACCCTCTTTTAGCAGCCCCAGTCTCGGGTAGACCATTGATACTTTATACCGCAGCCCTAGAGGACTCTCTCGGAGCCCTACTAGCCCAGGTCAATGACGAGGGAAAAGAAAATGCTCTCTACTACTTAAGTCATCATATAATTCCGACGGAAGTAAAGTATCCTTCGATTAAGAAGCATTGTTTGGCCCTGATCTTCACCGCTCAAAAGCTCAGGCATTACATGCTTTCTCATAAAGTCAACCTTATTTCGAAGTTCAATCCATTGTAATATTTGATGACCAGACCGACGCTTTCCAATAGACTTGCTAGGTGATCGATGATACTATTGCTATTTGATATAACTTTTGTTCCTCTTCGGGCTAATATCCCCACAAACAATACACTAACCCAACTCAACTCCAATTAACCCCAAATCTTTTCCTAAACCTTCCTAATATCCCCACAAATAAAAAACTAACAAGATTTGCCCCAAATTTGAACCTAAACTCCACCCAAACCTAACCCAAAACCAAAATCCCCAATTTTGGCCTAAACACACCATGAACCCAAATGGGCCCAAATCCCAAAATCAAAGGCTAACCAAAGTTGAAAACTCTTTGTAACACTCCCATAAACATTTCTCAACATTAATTTTATATCAAATCTAACATTAGCCCAACCTTAGCCCAAGTTAGCCCAACTTGACCCACTTTGGCCCCTTTACCAAAAAGTCCCAAATCAAACCCAATTCAACTCCAAATCACCTCAAATTTGTTTCAAATCACTCATGACACATCCCTAAACTAAACCCAACATTTATTTGGCATGGTCCTTCACAAAATTTCCCCACCAATTTGTTTTCAAACCTAAAGGCCCACTTTCTTAAACCATTCTAAAAGCCCATCCAAAATGATTTCAAAAGGCCCAAAGTCAATCCAAAGCCTACATGCCACTTTCACCTCATCATCCCTTTGATTTAAATCACTCCCTAAGTTTCAAATTCATCATTAAACTTTTCTAAACTAAGCCATGTGCCAAATTACCCCTAAATGTCTAAAATCCTTAAAACCCATTTCCATGAAATTGACTAAGCTTGGCCCCAAGCCAAATGGAGCCATGGAGCCATGCATAAGCCATATGTAAGCCATGAGGAGCCATAGACTTGTCACACTCCCTAAATGGCAAAAGGAGGAGATCCCTTAAGCACTCCCTAAAAGTCATTAGCCCTACCCGTGATTCCCCTTAACCTAAATTTAATCCAAATAATCCTTGATGGGGACATCACCACTCTTCATAAGCTGACTCACCTGACCTCCCTCAGCCCAAAATCAGAGCTTTGGATGGTGCACCAAGCCCTAAACCATGGCTAAACCAAAATGAGCTTAAAATGACCCTTCCCTCTTACCACTTAAATTAAACCTCTTTACACTTGGCATTGGCCAATTGAACCCACAAACTTCAAGACCTGACCGTCCTGATCAGGATGGTGACCTGACTCTGGCCAGCCAGCCACCAGGTCGCCGGAAAATGCCATGGCCGAGGAGCTTGGAATGAGTAAAATTTCAAATTCACACCTGCTGAGCTGCCCCACTCTAATTGGCCACCACAGCTCTTCATCTCCTCCCCTAGGCAGCTGATCCCAGCCATTAATTACCCGTGGGAAGCCCTGGCCATGGCTATTTAAACAAGCCACCCCCTCTCGGCCAAAAGGTTAGCTGAAATCAACCTTCATAGAATCCCTCCAAACTCCTTACAGAGATTCCCCTAGCCAAGAGCAATCCATTCCCACTGTTCTCCTGCCTTAAACCCCATTGATTGAGCTTAATTTTGGAGCTCAATTCTCAGCCCAGAACAGGACATCCCTGGAAACTCCACCAAATCCAAATTAACTTCTCCCACACCTTCACCAGAGGTAGAGAAGAAGTTCCCTAGCAAAAGCCCCCTCACCAGGCCAGCCATTGCTTCCAGCCTCCAAAGTCTGAAATCGGGCCTGGTTACTTTCATACTTAGACCATTCACTAGGGCCAGAGGCTTCATCCCTAGGCTCTTCCAGCTCCAACAAACATGCCGAGCACATCCAGTTGAGGCCTCACCTCCTGAACCAAGGTATGGAGACTTCTCTTCAACCCAAGCTTCAAGCGATTCTTCATTTCGTTTGAGTTAATTTCATAGCATGTAAACCTTATGGATGTGTTTGTCTCTTCAAGACGAATCCATGGAGTATAAGAACATGAAAATCCATTGAGAAAGGAGGGAGATATTAGGGTTTGAGTGTGGACGGTCACGGGTGCACACCAGTTGGAGACGACAACCAGCTGCCGTTGGATCGAGCGTGTATCGACTGGACGGCTCAGATTGCGTCGGACAAGGGAACGGTACGTGAATCGTGGGTCACGTGGCACTGAGTCGGATGGCGGCGGTGAATGGGAGCGCACCGCGTGGAGCTTCGGAGACGCTAAGGTTGCCGGGGCGCTGAGTCGGATAAGTAGGAAAATATGGAATTTATGAATTATTTAAATAGCCAGAACTTAGAAAATCCATATCTTTGTGTAGAAAAATCACAAAAATAAAATAAAAATACTCTCTTGCTCAGTGAACAGAGTAGAATAATGTGGAAAGAATTGAGTTAATTTGATGAGTATTTTATTTTTAATTAATTATTTACTCATTTCAGTATTTTAATTCTCCTTATGCATAGACAATTCACCATGGCATGAGACTATAGGGCTTTTGAAACCTCTGATCTTGGGAATATTCCCTAAATTTTTCAAGGTCGGAGGCTATCTCTATGGTAAGTTATGTATTTTTCAAGTTTATGTCACTGTTTTTGGTATTTTAATTCCATTAATTAGCATATTACTTAGAAAATTCTAGGAAAATATGAGGAAGTTTCTTAGGACCAGAGGACCCTATGATAATTATGTTTTGAGTTAATTCGTTAAGATTAACCCTAATTGGCCTAATTACTCAAAACTGAACTTTAATTAATTAGGGTTAACCACACATCAAAAGAACTTGAAAACAATTCTCTACTGATCTTTAGGATCAGAGGGACCTCACATAAAAATTTGGAATCAATTGGAAATATTTAACCCCACTAAATGGATTAATTAGGTCACATGAGTAAAATTAAAATTAAAAAATTCATAACTCCAAAAATACATTTTAAAAATTCACAAAATTGGTTTTGTGGGCTCTCTGATATCAGAGGAGTCTAAGAAAATTAAAATTGTAATTTTTCAAAAATCTTCATTTTTCACCATATTTTAATATTTTAATAATTAAAAAATAATAAAATCACAAAAATATTAAAAATCATAAAAATATCATATTTTGATCCCTAATCACTTAGAAACAAACCAAATATTTTTGCCAAGTCTCTAGGTTAAGATATTGAATTTTAAATGCTTAAGACAATTTTTAATATTAAAAATAGATTTTTCAACCATTTCACTAAATTAATTCTAATAAATAAAAAAAATCATAAATATATAAAATTTATTTTTCTGAACTCCTTAAGGTTAGAGGAACTTATGAAAAATATAAAATCCATTTTTTAACCTTTATTTTATTTTATAATTAATTAACACTCTAAAATTCAAAATAATTATAATAAATAAAATATAATTATAAAAATCACCAAAATTGGTCCAAGTGGTCCTCTGGTCTGTAGGAACATTCCATAATTTTCCTAAGGACAGAAAATTTACCTTGGTCATGTTGTTGAATTTTCATTAAAAACCCTTAGTTTTCACAAAATAATTATATAAATTAAATTAAATTTAGAAAAATCACATTTTCCCCTCTAATGTCTTAATTGACATATGAGTGAAGTGACATAAAAATTTTAACTTCATTTGAGCTTAACTTGATGAGTTATGAAATAAATTAGCCTAAAGGGGCATAAAGGTAATTAAAAGATTTTTGACCCTAATTAATATTTAGGTCTAATCAAAGGGAGGGTAAAATATCTGATCTTAACTATTCATTAGATGATTGAAACCTAGGGAATTAATGGGTAGAAACCCATCAATCATCTTGAAAATATTTAAACTAAATTTTAATTAATTAAATAATTTAAATTTTGGACGAATAGATTAAAAATTTGGATTATTAAGGTTAGGGATATGACCTAAGAAGATATCAATTCTTTAATTTAAAATCCCAAAATGAATCACTTTAATGATATTTAACTTTTAATTAAATTTAAAGTGATAATTGAAATTAATAATTAAATAATCAAAAGGAAAATAAACCTTAATTAAATTAAAAGCTTAGAACATTAAGTAATTTAATAGTCAAATTAAATAAAATCTAAAACATTAAAATCAACTTCAAATCACTTGAAAATAAAATTAAAACAAAATTGAAACATTAAAAATCAATCTCAAAAAAATTCATAATTAAAAAATCAAACCAATTAAAAGTTAATCTAGAATATTGCAATTAAATTAGAATTAAATCATTAATGTCTAGATTAAATAATTTAAACTCCTCTTTTAATTCAAATAGTTTAAAACACTTAAGAATAAAACAACTTGAACACTATTCCAAACTTAAATTATTAAAATTTCATAACTAAATTAAATCATTTTAAATCACCAATTCCAATTTTAAATCATTAAATTCTTTAACAAACCGATTTGCCCCTAAAGGTTTTCATTATTATAACTCTTAAGTAAAGCATCAAGTGAAATGTCACTTTACTTATAGGATAATCAAACATCCTAATTCACTGAGCAAGAAGCAAACTAAACTAAATTTTTGGATGATTAATTCACCTATGCAATAAAACTCATTTGGACTCAAAAATAATCCCAAAAATATTGAAAAGATGTTTAGAACTCGTCCTAAACACTTCCTCAATATGATGGGATGTTTTAGAAGAACAATAGAGTTTAATTGTTCTTTGATGAAGAAAATCATCCTTAACGAAATACAAGAACCTAGACGTCATAGGAGATGACTAGCAATAGGATTAGGAATTTGGTAGACAACCAGAACCTTCCCTTAGCTTTACCTATGTACTTGTTATAAATATTTAAATGCCTTAATATGTGTTTTAAGTGCAGCTTGGAATGACGAGAGGACCCTCCAGGTACGCTTTTATTTTATTGCAATTTACTTTATTGCAATTTATTTATATGAGCTACACCTTACTCTTCTTGCAAGTTAAACAAGATTGTTGCATGAAAACTGAAACTTTTAGGATAGCCACAAAACTGAAACCAAAACTAAATTAAAAGTCACAACAAGATAAAATTCACGGCCACAACATTCAAAAGATAAAACAACTCAAAATTTAATAACAAACAGAACAACAAAACTACAATTGCAATTAAATTAAAACATCTCGTTGGATGATCGGGAATACCTCGGATGATGAAACCTACGTGTTGCTAACGGGATTTCCCACGGTCTAAATGAAAGTGTGGAACTCATTTAGTTGAGTTTAGCAAATTCATCTGGACTAAGTGATGGAACCGTGGGATCTTAACCGGTGTTGTTATAATCAACTTTAAGATTCCCCTAATAAAACATTAAAGACATTTGAACTTTAAAACTCTTCAAAACCAAAACACTTCTCTCATTTCCTGATTTTCACCTTCTAAAACTAAACCTCTGCAATAACAAGGAGCTTGGAGCATAGTGGGCAGCACGGCCATCGTCATCAGCAAAACCTGTGTCTACATCAGCTAAACCTTTCTTAGTTTTAAATAACCAAGCCATAGGATTTCGAGGTAGTTTGCCTAGTGCAACATAAATCCTCAACCTTTTGTTAGGCATTTGTATAATCATGTTATGTAAATTAAGCCCTAACTAGTCCTAGGATTCCGAGGCAGTCGTTTAGTATGACATAAGCCCTCACATCTTCGAGGCTATTTGTGTGATTATATCATACAAATATAAGCCTTAATTAATTAAAATTGGCAGTATTGAAACATTAAATAATTTTTCAAAATTGAAGCCAAACAATAGGATAGTTTGGGAAGTTGCCAAGATTCCTCTTGGATCCTCAGCTTCTCCTACTTTTCTTTCCATTAGATTCTCAAAACAACTGTTCCAAATTTGAGCTACTCCATATTGAAATCTCCAAAGTCCAATTGTTTGAAAACCTTAAACTTTGAAATTCTTGAGAGCAAAACCACTGATCATTATCGAGAGTTTTCTTAAATGATACCCGTCATTTAAGATATAATTAACTATAGGGACTTGCCCTTATAGATAACTTTAAGAACCCAGATAATATAAACCCTGCTTAATTCCTTTATATTAAGCAGGGGAACTTGTCGTCTTATAAAATTGGTTCACAGACCAAACGGATGTCACAAATCTTCTAGTTTATTTAATCAAGCCCCATCATCAAGCAATGTATCTACTCTTTGGGATAGATACACGGTTTGTGATGTGGTGCTCATTTATATAAACTATTTGGGATGTGAGATCAGATTGATTTCATAACTTAAAATTTTCAAACTTAAAATTATTTTAAAAATCAAACTACTTTCTAAATTATATATATATATTTAAATTAAATTTAAAATCTAAAATTCGCCGACAATTTCTGTAGGCGACCCCTTTTCAAAATACAACACTCAACCTAAAAATATGCTGACAGATCCTTTCAAGGGAAGTTAGCGTATCTTCGACGCTTTATCTCAAATTTGTCAGATAGGTGTCAGCCCTTCTCGGCATTAATTAAAAAGAACGCCAAATTAGTTTGGGAAGAGAAATGCCAACGGGCCTTCGAGGACATTAAACACTACCTAATGACACCTCTTGTCTTAGCAGCCCCAGTCTTGGGACGACCGTTGATACTTTATACCGCAGCTCTAGACGACTCTCTCGGAGCCCTGCTAGCCCATGTCAATGACGAGGGAAAAGAAAATGCTCTCTACTACTTAAGTCGTCGTCTAATTCCGACGGATGTAAAGTATCCTTCGATTGAGAAGCATTGTTTGGCCCTGATCTTCGCTGCTCAAATGCTCAGGCATTACATGCTTTCTCATAAGGTCGACCTTATTTCGAAGTTCAGTCCATTTCAATATTTAATGACTCGCCAGATGCTTTCCGGCAGACTTGCTAGGTGGTCGATGATACTATTGCAATTCGATATAACTTTCGTTCCTCTTCGTGCTATAAAGGGACAAGTCCTAGCAGACTTCCTTGCAGTACACCCTTTACCGGCAGAATTGCCTCTCAACGATGATTTGCCAGACGAGCAGATAATGAGCCTAGAAGACTCTGATGATCAACGTTGGGAATTGTACTTTGACGGAGCATCCTCAGCACAGAAAGACAAAGAATTGCAAATGATAGTGCCAGGTAAGGCAGGAATCGGATTGATATTTATAACACCGGAGCGGGGGATGTTAAGGTATTCTTACCATCTAACAGAACTGTGTACAAACAACGAGGCAGAATACAAAGCCCTTATAACCGGACTGGAATTAACCATTCAGATGGGGATAACAGACATCAACATCTATGGAGATTCCCAGTTGATCATTCAACAGGTCACCGTACAGTACATGATTTTAAAACTAAGGCTTGAGCAGTACTTCCAATATGCCATGAAGTTGTTGGAGCGAATTCCCAATGTAACGATCTATAAGATTCCCAGAAGAGAAAATGCTCTCACAGATGCGTTAGCCCGCCTTGCAAAAGAATTTGCCTGCCTACAGGATGAGTCAGTTGAAATGTCAGTTCAAGGACGACAGGTCCTATCACAGCTCGACATGGATACAATACACAAATCAGAAGGAAAAGAAAAAGAATCAGTTGCAGCAGTAACAAAAGTTACAGAAGATTGGCGGCAACCATTAATAGACTACTTGCAAACAGGAAACCTACCGGACGATAAGTCGTTAGCTCATCAGATTAAGAAAAGAACTCTGTCTTACGCATTAATAAATAATGTGTTATACAGAAGGTCTTTTGATTAGATGTGGCTAAGGCGCCTGAGCGAGTCTGAGGCTCGTGAAATTGTTAAAGAAGTACACTCAGGACTTTGTGGCGCTCATCAGTTGGGTCCGAAAATGAAAATGAAGATTAAGAGGCTAGGGTACTACTGGCCCTTGATGATGACTGACTGCATGAACGTCGCCAAGAGTTATCACCAGTGCCAAGTGCATGGAGTGGTTCTACATCAACCTCTAAATGTGCTACATCCGACAATCGCGTTGTGGCCGTTTGAGTGTTGGGGCACAGATATTGTTGGTCGATATAACCGCCTTCTTCAAGAGGACATCGCTTCATTTTTGCAGCTACAGATTACTTTTCCAAGTGGCCAGAAGCAGTACCGCTTAGAGAAGTGAAAGCATATCACGTGCTACAGTTCTTCAAGAATCAAGTCGTCTACCGTTTTGGGGTACCGCGCAGAATTATCTCAGATAACGGGTCCGCATTCAAAAGCACAAAGATCAAAAATTTTGTCAGAAGACACGGGATCGAGTGGCGCTATTCAACAAACTACTACCCAAGAGTGAACGGCTTGGCCGATGCTTTTAATAAAACTCTCGTCCAAATCCTAAAGAAAACTTTGGACGACAACAAGAGAAATTGACACAAGAAGTTGTTAGAAGTCTCATGGGCCTACAGGACGACTTTCAGAACTCCCACCCAGTCTAAGCCTTACGCCTTAAGTGTACGGGTCCGAGGCTGTTCTACCCTTAGAGGTTTAGCTTCTGTCTCTCAGAATTGCAGTTGTAAACAAGATCACTACAGAAGAAAATGCCAAACTACGACTAGAAGAGTTGGAAAGCTTGGAAGGGAAAAGACTTTCAGCACAGCAGAATTTGGAACTGTATCAAGCCAAGATGATCCAGGCCCATGATAAATTAGTCCGTCCAAGGACATTCAAAGTCGGTGACTTGGTTTTGGTTCTCAGAAGACCTATTCTTGCACATCGCAAGATAGGTGGTAAATTTGAACCGACTTGGGAAGGGCCATTCGTGGTCGAGACAGTCTACTCTAGAGGTTCATATCAACTGATGAATTTTCGTGGAGAACGACATATGCTTCCAATTAATGGACGACATCTAAAGAAGTATTACGCAACCTAATGTTTCGAAGGATGAATCCTCATTTCTAGAAGCACGAGCATAGTAATTATTTATGACTGGGTCTGAACCCAAAAATATTAAAAAAAAAAGTGGATGATAAAGAAAATTGTTAAAAAAAGTGTTAAAAGAAAACATGTGAAATTATGATAATAAAGTTTTTATCCTTCCTTTCAAATCGAGTCTCACTCTTGATCTTTCTTCATCTTTTCCTACTCTTGTTGAAATTTGAAAGAAACAAATGAAATTTTCCATTAATAAATTTTTCTATTGTTCTTGTTGTTAGTACAGCCCTTGATCCTTTCCTTGTTTTTCTCGGGGAAATGTCGAACGGGCGGTTGGTTCTGAACTTTAAGAATGGCGTGAGTCTAGCACTCGATAAAAAAAAGATGAAGGATGGTGCCGTGATTGAGATCGACTCTGACTTCACACCAGCCGGGCTACAGTACGAAGAAAATGATTGGACTCCGATTGATCGGGAAGAGCTCCGCAGCCATACAGTGATGAAATTGGGTGACTCAAGTCAACCATCTACCAGCAAGAAGAGAAAAGTAAATACCGCTCATGCAACAAGAGAAGATAAGAAAGTTAAGTCCATGGTTTCTACAGCAGAAGGCAGGCTTGTCAGCACATTGCCCACAGAAATTCAAGAAGTAAGGAGAGCTACTCTCACCCCTACTCAACGAAGAAACAAGAACCGACGCATTTGCAAGATGCTAACCCAGCTAGCAGCGAATCAACATGAAGGGACAACTACTACCATCAGTGCAAATACTTCAAAGAAATCGGTTCGTCAGGAACCGGAAAAGAGGAAGCCAATTCTAAGAATTGTAGTAAAAATGAAAGAAATTCCAACAAAAGCAGAAACAGAATCTGTGCCACGACGGCAGACAAATGCACCAGTTTTAAAGAGTCTTGTTGCGAAAGCAACCCCAGAGGATGTCCCGACAGAGATTATCTCCGAGGAGCTGAGACATGCAGAAGAACGTGCTTGGGGTTGAACCATACATCCCGCAGTACGTTACTAGACCTCGCCAATTGTAGATAATTCCGAAATATGAGTTGGAAAGGATGCAGAATGTTGAAAAGAAAACTTTTGAATACTTTGAAAGAATCCATGGCAAGAGGATTAACATCTTGGAAGGCCTCGAGCTGCATACAGATGTGTTTTCGGACTACGAAAAACAGAAAATTGTAGACTGCATCGTTGAATTTCAGAAAATGGGCCGAGCTGGTCGTCTGAGGGAGAAAACTTATTCAGAACCCCGAAGATGGATGCCAGGAAAAGGAAGAGTTACGATCCAATGCGGGTGTTGCTACAACTTCGCGGTAGACAGAAAAGGAAATCCACCAGGGATAATCCGTCGCAGTGAGGTGGATCCGATGACGAATATTATTAAAAGAATGGTAAAGTGGATGGTGACATGGAAGGTATTGCCCGTAGACTGCATACCCAACAACTGCATCATTAACATCTACAAGGAGGGCGACTGCATACCTCCACACATAGACGATCATGATTTCGTTAGACCTTTCTGCACAGTGTCTTTTGTCAACCAGTGAAATATCATGTTCGGATCTGACCTCCGGATAGCAGGCTCCGGAGAATTCCGAGGGCCGGTGGAGATACCACTACCGGTAGGTTCCGTCATGGTGTTAAAAGGGAATGGAGCGGACATCGCAAAGCATTGCATTCCGGGAGTGCCCGTTGAGCGGATCTCTCGTTACTTTCGGGAGAATGGATGACGAAAAGATTCCTTTCGGTCTCGACCGGATCCGAGTTAGAGAGCCTCCGGACTTACGAGCTGTGAGTTACATGGGAGATAACACACCTCCAATGCACATCCGTACGACATTCCTGCCAAGGGTGGCTTGGAAGGTGATGTTATTGTCCATGTATCTCACTATTCAGACATGGATTTTCACAGGTTCTTTTAGAAACAACTTGCAAGAATCTTACACAATCCATTTTGGATTTATATGGATTGTATGAGATATTGAATTCTTAAAGAAAGTATCATCATGTTTTGGATCAAGTTGTATGATGTATTTTCAACGAGATTGGAATGAAAGTGACCATGTCATGTTTTGCCTTCACCTCTTTTTGTGCAAATTGACTGTGAAATGCCATTAAATTAAAAGAACTTTGAACAAAGAACAAAGGAAAAATAAAAATAAATGAAAACTCTCTTTTAAAAAAAATCTAAATGTCAAAACAGACTACAAATAAACACGAACTCTAAATAAACGTGAACTCTAAATTGAAAATCAAGCTAAAATCGAATCACAACAAACAACTAAAACAAATTCCCGAATCTAAAATCCCCAGCCTCCAGCTGGTCTTGAAATCTTTTTTTACTCTCCGCGGTTCATTCCCTCTTTTGAGAAGGTTGACTGAGTCTACTGACACAGAACCATGAAAATTTTTGATTTGGTTCTAATGGCATGGATTCATATCCTTTGCCAAATAATCAAACTTCAATCAACGCTCCTAGGATGTAAGACGCTTTCATGTCTCATTCCAATCCTCCACTAAACTGAAATTTTCACAAAATCTTCCAAATAAATTTCAATTCCCTTTTAAACCTTCGAGACTGGTACCAAATTCCAGTTCTCTCCTTTCGAGGTCGGTACCAAATTCCGACTCTCTTTCGAGGTTGATACCAAATTTTAACCTTTTAAACCTTCGAGACTGGTACTAAATTCCAGTTCTCTCCTTTCGAGGTCGGTACCAAATTCCGACTCTCTTTCAAGGTTGATACCAAATTTTAACCTTTTAAACCTTCGAGACTGGTACCAAATTCCAGTTCTCTCCTTTTGAGGTCGGTACCAAATTCAGACTCTCTTTCGAGGTTGATACCAAATTTCAACCTTTTAAACCTTCGAGACCATTACCAGTTCTCTCCTTTCGAGGTCTGTACCAAATTCAGACTCTCTTTCGAGGTTGATACCAATTTGAACCTTTTAAACCTTCGAGACTGGTACCAAATTCCAGTTCTCTCCTTTCGAGGTCTGTACCAAATTCCGACTCTCTTTCGAGGTTGATACCAAATTTCAACCTTTTTAAACCTTTGAGACTGGTACCAAATTCCAGTTCTCTCCTTTCGAGGTCAGTACCAAATTCCGACTCTCTTTCGAGGTTGATACAAAATTTCAACCTTTTAAACCTTCGAGACTGGTACTAAATTCCAGTTCTCTCCTTTCGAGGTCGGTACCAAATTCCGACTCTCTTTTGAGGTTGATACCAAATTTTAACCTTTTAAACCTTCGAGACTGGTACCAAATTCCAGTTCTCTACTTTCGAGATCGGTACCAAATTCCGACTCTCTTTCAAGGTTGATACCAAATTTCAACCTTTTAAACCTTCGAGACTGGTACCAAATTCCAGTTCTCTCTTTTCAAGGTCGATACTAAATTATGACTCTCTTTCGAGATTGATGTTAAATTTCAATTCTCTCTTTTCGAGACTGGTACCAAATTCCAGTTCTCATTTTGAGATCAGTACTAAAATTCTGATTCTCACTCTTTTCAATCGATATTTAAACTCCGATTCTCCCTTCAAGACTGGTACTTAAATTTCAGTTCTCTTTGCAATCCCGAGATCGGAACCTAGGTTCCAATTCTCGTTTCAAATCCAGGATTTCGTTAAATCGACTTTAAATTAAAGTTCAATCGAAATTGAAACTCGAAACAAACCGAAATCCAAACTCACACATTTAAATTTGAAATAGAAAATGAAGTGAAATCTAAATAAAAAATCTCCCCGGGTCTTGTGATCTAGAATTCACCTCCTTTTTCCCAGTGAGAGTTTAGGGATCATCAGTCTTGGATATTTAGCTGATACTCCCCAGCGGAAACTTTTCTATACTTCGTTCTAAGTGTGTCACTTAGACGTCTGTGTTGGTTCTGTTGATCTCATCGGTCAACGCCAATACACGCGGTGTGCTTGGTTAGCACATCACACCTATTGGGGGTCCATTTGTTAACCTCATTTTTGATGAGGTCTTATCTCTTCTCTCTCCTTAGTACTTAGGATCTAGCCTTAGGCTTATCTTTGACTATCTTAGAGGATTAGAGATGGAACCCACCACTTAGGAATTCAAACACCTCTTAACTCCCTTTAAACCCCACATGCCTGATTAACAACCCCCAAACCACTGGGAGGGTTAAGAGCAAATGTAGAGGTTTAAAGGATGAGTTCCCTATAGGATTCTTTGACCTTAGGACTACCCTGAGTGGCCTGGTCTGGTAAGGGTTGACTTGCACACATCACACCCACACACACATTTTAAATCCCAAAAACACTTTCACCCTATTTGACTTCTTGACTCATCTAGGTAATCCATATGGATGGTCCTCAACTCCTAAGCCCCTAGCTAAGAGGGTTAGGAACAACATATTGAGTGCCCAAGGTGTGTCCTCTGATGGCTCCTATGAGCATAATATGGCTTCATGGCTCAACCAAAGTGATTTCATTCTACTCACATTTGATCAATCTTCTTTTTTTTCAAAATTTCAATTTTTGTCCCCCGGGGCCCTACACCCACCAAACCTATCAATTGCCCTTGAAATTAACCAAAATTTTCAAAATTGCCTAAATTTCCCGAAATTCCTCAAAATCACCTCTAAACACTTCCCACCAATCAAATTGATCATCCATAGCCAAATTCACCAAAATTTCCAAAAATTCCCAAAATACCCCCTAAATACCCAAAATACCCTTTTAGCCCAAAAATCCATAAATTCCAAAAATTCCCAAAAAATTCCAGAAAATCCCAAATATTCCTAATTTAATTTTGTTCAACTACACTATGGGCCAATTTTGTCAATTTAACCCACTATTACCAAAACCCCCAATTTGGCCCATTTTTAACCAAAGTAAGCCCAATGTCAAACCAAACCACTCCAATTGACCTCAATGTTGATCCAATTCAATTCTAAACTTCAATTCAATATCCCCAATATCCATTTAGACCAAATTCAAGCCCAATTTGATTAACATTTGGATCCAATTTCAATTTGAAGCTTAAAGCCCAATTTTGGCCCATGTCCTAGACTTAGCCCAAACCAACCCAACTCAACTCCAATTAACCCCAAATCTTTTCCTAAACCTTCCTAATATCCCCACAAATAAAACACTAACTTGATATGCCCAAAATTTGAGCCCAAACTCCACCCAAACCAAACCTAAAGCCAAAATTCCCAATTTGGCCTAAACCCAATAAAGAGCCCAAATAGTTCCAAATCCCAAAATCAAAACCCAATTAAACTTGAAAACTCTTAGTTACACTCCCATAAATATTTCTCAACATTAAGTTTACATCAAACCCAAAGTTAGCCCTACCTTAGCCGAAAGTTAGCCCAAGTTAGCCTCTTTTGACCTATTTTGGCCTTACCACTAAAAAGACCTAAATTAAACTCAATTCAACTCAAAATCACCTTAAATTTGTTCCAAATCATTCATGGCATATCCCTAAACTAAACCATACATTTATTTGGCATGGTCCTTCACAAAGTTTTTTTTCATCCAAAAGTCCATTTTGAAACATAAAGCCCACTTCCCTTAACCATTTCAAAAGCCCATCTTAAATAATTCCAAAAACCCAAAGCCTATTCCAAAGCCCACATGAAATTTCCCCTCATCATCCCCTATGATTTAAATCACTCCCTAAGTTGCAAATTTATCATCAAATGTTTCCAAATTAAACCACATGACAATTTCCCTAAACCCATCAAAAATCCGATAACCCTTTTCTATGAAATAAGCCAACCTTTTCCCAAGCCATGGGCAAGCCAAATGAAGCCATTTACAAGCCATATGGAGCCATGAGGGCTTTGACACCTCACCAAGCCATTAATGGCAAGAAGAGGGGGGACTTTCCTAATCCTTCATTAAACCTTTTTAACCTCATTCATGATACACTTCAACCAAAATTAGCCACATCACCTTGGATATGGACTTCACCACCCTTTCCTAGCTGACCGAAACAATTCTCCCTCAACCCAAAGTCAAGCCTTGGGGAGGTGCACCTAGCCTAATACATTAGTTGAACCAAACCAAGCAAAAATGAGCCTTCTCCCATTCCATTTAAATAAAGCCCTTTACACATGTCCACAGCCAATTGATTGCACCAAACCCCAGCCCTGACCCCACTGGTCAAGATGGTGACCAATGCCTGGCCGGCCAGCCACCAGGCCGCCGGAAAACACCATGGCCGAGAGGTCTAAATTGATTCAAAAATTCAATTCCCCCTTGCTGAGTTGTCCCAACCTAAATGGCCACCATGGTTGTTCCTCCCTTTTCCTGAGCAGTTGATTTAAGCCTTCAATTGCCCCTGGGGAGCCCTCCAGCCATGTCTATTTAAACCTCACCACCACTCGGCCAAAAAAGGTGATAAACTAGAGCTTAACAAAACTCTGCCAAAATTATTCCAGGACCTTCTCCTAACCAGAGTAATTAATTCCCAGTGTTCCTTTGCCATAATCCCCATTAACTGAGCTCAATTTCTTAGTCAAAAATCCACCCAAAAACCAGGACAACTTTGAAACCTCAAGCAAAATTAAATTAAACTCACCCACACCTGCACAGGACCAAGAGAAGAAGTCCCCCAGCAAAAGCCCCCTCACCAGGCCAGCCATTGCTTCCAGCCTCCAAAGTCTGAAATCGGGCTTGGTCACTTTCATACCTAGGCAATTCCCCAGAGCCAGAGACTTCATCTGGAGCTTCCTTGGGAGCAATCAAAGGTGCCACAACTCTCTGATTGAAGCTTCACTTCTCAGAGCTAAGGTATGGATCACTTCTCCCTCCCGAGCTTCTATGAATTCTCCATTTCATTTGAATCAATTTCATAGCATGTAAACCGTATGGATGTGTTCGTCTCTTCAAGATGAATCCATAGAGCATAAGAACATGAAAATCCGTTGAGAAATGAGAGAGATCTTAGGGTTTGAGTGTGGACGGCTCTCGGGACACACCAGTCGGAGACGATGACCAGCCACCGTTGGATCAAGCGTGTATCGAATGGACGGTGCAGATCACGTCAGACCAGAAGACGGAGCGGGACCGCGGGACGCGTGGCTGCTGACTCAGGTGGCGGAGTCGAATGGGAGCGCGACGCGTGGCCTTTCGGAGCTGCCGAGGTTGACGCGGTGCCGCGTGGATAAATAGATAAATAGGCTATTTTCTATTTATTTAAATACCCAGAAATTGAAAAATCCATAACTTTGCATAGAAAAATCATAAAAATAAACTAAAAATATCCTCTTGATCAGTGAATAGAGGAGAATAATGTGAAAAAAAGAATTGAGTTAATTTGATGAGTATTTTATTTTTAATTAATTATTTACTCATTTCAATGTTTTAATTCTCCATTTGCATAGACAATTCACCATGGCATGAGACCATAAGGCTTTTGTAGCCTCTGATCTTGGGAACATTCTCTGAATTTTCCAAGGCCAGAGGCCATCTCTATGACAAGTTATCGATTTTTTAAGTTTAAGTGTTTGTTTTGGCATTTTAATTCCAGTAATTAGCATATTGATCAATAAATCATAGAAAAATTTGAGAAAGTATCTTAGGACTAGAGGACCCTAGGAAAAATTTATTTTGAGTTAATTCATTAACAATAACCCTAATTGGCCTAAATACTCAAAACTGAATTTTAATTAATTTGGATTAACCATATATCAAAACCACTTGAAAATAAATCTCCACTGATCTTTAGGGTCAGAGGAGTCCCACATAAAAATTTGAAATCAATTGGAAATGATTAGCCTCTCTAAATGGATTAATTAAGTCACATGATCAAAATTAAACTTCAAAAATTCATAACTCCAAAAATACATTTTAAAAATTCACTAAATTGGTTTTGGGACTTCTCTGATAACAGAGGAGTCTAAGAAAATTAAAATTGGAATTTTTCAAAAATCTTCATTTTCTACCTTATTTTAATATTTTAAATAATTAAAAAAATAATAAAAATCTCAAAAATAATAAAAATCACAGAAATGTCATCTTTTGACTCCTAATCACTTAGGAATAAACCAAATATTTTTCCCAAGTCTCTTGGTTAAGATATTGAATTTTATTTTAATATTTAAAAAATGGATTTTCGAACCTTTTCACCAAATTAACTCTAATAAATCAAAGAAAAATATGAAAAATATAAAATTTGCTTCTCCGAACTCCTTGAGGTCAAAGGGACTTAACAAAAATATTAAATCTTTTTTTCAACTTTAATTTTATTTTATAATTAATTAAAATTCTAAAACTCAAAATAATTATAATAAATAAAATATGATTCAAAAAATCACTAAAATTGGTCCAAGCGATCCTCTGGTCAATAGGAATATCCTATAATTTTCTTAAGGACAGAAACCTTGCCTTGGTCATGTTGTTGAATTTCCATTAAAAATACCTACTTTCATTAAGATAATTATATAAATTAAACTAAATTCAGAAAAATCACATTTTCTCCTCTAATGTCTTAATTGACATGCGAGTAAAGTGACATAAAAATTTTAAGTTCATTTGAGCTTAATTTGATGAGTTATGAAATGAACATGCTTAAAAGGGGCATAAAGGTAATTAAAGAATTTTAACCCTAATTAATATTTAGGTTTAATCAAGGGGAGGGTAAAATATCTGATTTTAAAATTTTCATTAGATGATTGAAACCTAGGGAATTAAGGGGTAGAAACCCATTAATCATCTTAAAAATATTTAATGTAAATTTTAATTAATTAAACAATTTGAATTTTGGAAGAATATGTTAAAATTTGGATTATTAAGATTAGGGATATGATTCAAGAAGATATCAATTCTTTAATTTAAAATCCCTAAATGAATCACTTTAATAATATTTAACTTTTAAGTAAATTTAAAGTGATAATTGAAATTAATAATTAAATAATTAAAAGGAAAATAAACCTTAATTAAATTAAAACTTAAAACATTGAATAACTTGATAATCAAATTGAAATAAACTTAAAAAATTAAAATTAATTTGAAATTACTTAAAAAAAACAAATCTAAAACAAATTTGAAACATTAAAGAAAATCAACCATAAGACAATTCATAATTAAAAACATAAAAAATCAAATCAATTAAAAATTAACCTAAAATATTTCAATTAAATTAAAATTAAGTCATTAAAATTTAAATTGAATAATCTAAACACCTCTTTCAACCCAAATTAATCTAATACATTGAGATCATTAAAGATGCAAAGATTTAATTAAATTAAAACAACTTGAACACTATTCCAAACTTAAAATTATTAAAATTTCATAACTAAATTAAACCACTTTAAATCACCAATCCCAATTTTAAATCATTAAATTCTTTAACAAAATGATTTGGCCCCTAAAGGTTTTCATTATTATAACTCTTAAGTAAAGCATCAAGTGAAATGTCACTTTACTTATAAGATAATCAAACATCCTAATTCACTGAGCAAGAAACAAACTAAACTAACTTTTTGGATGATCAATTCACCTGTGCAATAAAACACATTTGGACTCAAAATAATCCCAAAAATATTGAAAAGATGTTTAGGACTCGTCCTAAACACTTCCTCAATATGATGAGGTGTTTTAGAAGAACAATTGAACTTAATTGTTCTTCGGTGAAGAAAATCATCCTTAATAAAACACAAGAGCCTAGACGTCATAGAAAGTGACTAGCAATAGAATTAGGATTTGGGTGGCAACCAAAACCTTTCCCTTAGCTTTACCTAGGTACTTGTTATAAATATTTAAATGCCTTAACATGTGTTTTAAGTGCAGCTTGGAATGACGAGAAGCCCCTCAAGGTACGCATTTATTTTATTGAAATTTACTTTATTGCAATTTCTTTATATGAGCTGCACTTTACTCTTCTTGCATGTTAAACAAGATTGTTGCATGAAAACTGAAACTTTTAGGATAGCTAAAAAACTGAAACCAAAACTAAATTAAAAGTCACAACAAGATAAAATTCACCGCCACAACATTCAAAATATAAAACAACTCAAAATTTAATCACAAACGAATCAACAGAAACTACAACTATAACTAAATTAGAACGTCTTGTTGGATGATCGGGAATCCCTCGGATGATGTAACCTACGTGTTGCTAATAGGATTTCCCACGGTCTAAATGAAAGTGTGGAACTCATTCAGTTGAGTTTAGCAAATTCATCTGGACTAAGTGAATCCGATAAAAATAACGGTGCCAGAATGATGGAACCGTGGGATCTTAATCGGTGTTGTTATAATCAACTTTAAGATTCCCCCAATAAAACATTAAAGACATTTAAACTTTAAGACTCTTCTAAACCCAAAACACTTTTCTCATCTCCTGATTTTCACCTTCTAAAACTAAACCTCTGCGACAACGACAAGGAGCTTGGAGCACGGTGGGCAGCACGACCATCTTCTTCAGCAAAACTCGGGTCTTCTTCTGCAAAACCATTCTTAGAATTAAATAACAAGCCATAGGATTTCTAGGTATTTTTCCTAGTGCAACATAAACCCTCAACCTTTTTGTTAGGCATTTGCATAGTTGTGCTATGCAAATTAAGCCCTAACCGGTCTTAGGACTCCGAGGTAGTCGTTTGGTACGACATAAACCCTCACATCTTCGAGGCTATTTGTGTGATTATATCATACAAGTATAAGTTTTAATTAATTAAAATTGGCAGTATTACAACATTAAATAAACTTTCAAAATTGAAGCCAAACAATAGGATAGTTTGGGAAGTTGCCAAGATTCTTCTTGGATCCTCAACTTCTCCTACTTCTCTTCCCTTGGACTCTCAAAATAACTGTTCCAAATTTGAGCTACTCCCTATTGAAATCTCCAAAGTCCAATTATTTGAAAACCTTAAACTTTAAAATTCTTGAAAGCAAAACCACTGATCATTATCGAGAGTTTTCTTAAATGATTCCCGTCATTTAAGATGTAATTAACTATAGGGGCTTGCCCTTATAGGGAACTTTAAGAACCCAGGTAACATAAACCCTGCTTAATTCATTTATATTAAGCAGGGAACTTGTCGGCTTGTAAAATTGGTTCGCAGACCAAACCGAAGTCACAAATCTTTTAGTTTATTTAACCGAACCCCACCGTTAAACAGTGTGCCTATTCCTCGGGATAGATACACGGTTTGTGGTGCGGTGCTCGTTTATATAAACTATTTTAGATGTGAGATCGGTTTGATTTCATATGTTAAAATTTTCAAACTTCAAATTATTTTCAAAATCAAATGTTACTGTTTAAATTATATATATATTTAAGTTAAATTTAAAATTTAAAATTCAACGACAATTTATGTTAGGTGACCCCTTTTCAAAATACAACACACAACTAAAAAATATGCCGACAAATGGGTCCGCCTTAAAAAGCACGAAAATCAATAGCTTCGTCAGAAGACACATGATAGATTGGAGATACTCTAAAATCTACTACCCTAAGGTAAATGGCTTGGTAGAAGCCTTCAACAAGAACCTCATTCAAATTCTAAAGAAGACACTTGACAATAACAAAAGAGGATGGTACGAGAAATTGCTAGAAGCTTTGTGAGCTTACAGGAAGACAGTCAGAATGCCGACGCAGTCAACACCTTACATGCTAGTGTATGGATCCGAGGCAGTGCTTCCGTTAGAAGTTCAGCTACCGTCGCTCTGGATCGCCATCGCCAATCAAATTACAACAAAAGAGAATGCCAAACTTCGACTGGCAGAATTAGAAAGTCTCAAAAGGAAAAGATTGCTTGCACAGAAAAATTTGG
This sequence comes from Papilionanthe hookeriana x Papilionanthe teres, assembly GCA_022702705.1. Classification (NCBI taxonomy): domain Eukaryota; kingdom Viridiplantae; phylum Streptophyta; class Magnoliopsida; order Asparagales; family Orchidaceae; genus Papilionanthe; species Papilionanthe hookeriana x Papilionanthe teres. The sequence continues at coordinate 95,493,957 of CM040431.1, read as the reverse complement.
AACTCTACCAAGAAAAGATTATTCAAGCCCACGATAAGTTAGTCCGCCCAAGGTCATTCAAAATTGGTGACCTCGTTCTCGTTCTATGAAGGCATATCCTTGCACACTGCAAGATAGGTGAACAATTTTAACTGACTTAGGAAGGACCATTCGTGGTGGAAAAGGTTTACTCTGGAGGGTCGTACCAGCTGGTGGACTCTCAAGGGGATAAACCCATGTTGCTAATAAATGGATGATATCTCAAGAAGTACTTTGCGACATGAGGAGTCTCAAGAAAGATTTTCATTCCGAGGTAGAATAGGGTCAGCATCTGTGATTGCGTCCAAATCTTGTAATAAAATAAAGTAAAATTTCTCACAAAAAATAAACTACGCTTGTTGAAATTTTTAAATCTAATTTCTATAAAACTATATTAAAAAAGATAATGAAATTAAAATAATTATAAAACTTTTTAAAATGAAAGATAAGTTTGTCCTTATTCTTGTTCGCGCACAACACCACCCACTGACATATCCTCTGTTTACTTGTGCAGGAGGTGTCGGGTTGTGAGTTGGTGTTTGCTTTCAAATATGGCTTGGACTTCACGTCTTGAAAGGAAACACATAAAAGAAGACTACAAACATGAAGTCAATGAAGAAGATTGGTCGTAACGAGACCGGACAAACATCAGGATATGGAGGTACCAGAGGGTTCATTGACTCACGCCTCCTCACCAAGAGACACAATCAGGTCCCGTCTATGATCACTACTCCAGAGGGTGATCTTGTTGCTGCTTTAGTTAAAATAGTTCCAGATGCACCATTGCCATGCAATAAAAGAAGAAATGCAAATCGCCACAAGCATTGCCTCTTAGACAGGATGGAGAGGAGACAAGCTCGAGAGCTAGCCACCGCGCTTTCACCCACTCCAGAAGATTCTTATGATCCTGAGATGAAAGAAACCAACGACACTGCACCACACACCGATACTAAGAAAGAGGCTGCAAAGGATCCTGCACCAACATTGGATCTGACAGAAGAAATTTTGATTGGGTGTCCGACTTGGAACTTGAATTTACCCAGACTGCCTTCAGCGACTGGGGCATTTTTAGAGTGCCCGGAATGTCATGTTTTACAGCTAGAGGAGTCTGGCACATTTTTGGCATATGCAGCTGCTTCGATGCTACTTAAGAGCCAGGAATATCCTGATGTGGATCCATACGTACCACAGTTCGTCCTACCGTCGCCACCACCATGAGGAGTCTCAGACTATGTGATGGCTAAAATCAAAAGAATTAGGAAAAAGGAATTTCAACACTATGAAGAAATACAAGGGAAATTTGTCAATATCCTGGAAGAACTCGAGTTATACACTGACGAACTCTCAAAAAAAGATGAAGAAGGAATTATGTATAACATCGACACTCTTCAGACTTTAAGTGGAGCTGGTCGCTATTCAGTGTGGTTGCTGTTACAATCAACAAGGCAATTCACCAGGGATCTTACAGCATGATGAGGTGGATCCGATGCCACCACAAGTCAAGAAAATGATAAAAAGGAAGGTCGAGTGGCACGTAATGCATGTAGACTATAGTCTTAACAGTTTCATCATAAATATTTATGAGGACAGGGATTGTATCCCTTCTCATATCGACCACCATGATTTTCTCAGACCCTTAGACATAGTCTCATTTATAAGTGAAAGTAATATCTTGTTTGGATGAAAAATCTAGATTGTTGGACCGGGAGAATTCTGAGGTTTTATTGAAATCCCCTTAACAGTCGAATCAGTGCTGGTATTAAAAGGAAATTGTGGCATATTCGGCAAAAGGTGCATCCTAGAAGTTACAAGAAAAAGGGTGTCAGTGACCTTCAGAAGAATGAATGAAGATATTTCTTCATTTTACTATGAGCCGAATCCTGAATTGGAGAACCTTCGTCCTTTGCCACTGTAATGACAGTACCTCTGGGTGTACGCGAGGGAACTTTTGCTCCAGAGCGTAACCTTGGCAGGTTGGCTCGTCCCCGCAGCTATCTCAGACAGCTGTAATCTACTACCCCTTGATCCACTGAAAAATTGATAGCTTTTTACTTTCCATTTCATACCTATTTTTGATGATATTACACTTTAAAGAAAAACATTTTTGATGATTTTATGCAGGTATAATGATTTTAGGCCTTTGGAGCAAAAGGAAGCAAAAAGGAGCAAATTTGGAGCGAAAAAGAACAAAAGTGCAATTTATTAAACTAGCACCGAACGGTGCTATCACCAGCACCGGACAGCCCCAGTTAAAGAGAGTTGCGATGTTTTGGCAAAATAATGCGCCGAACGGTGCTTCTACCAGCACCAGACAGCGCCCTATCCCGAATTCAAACTAAATTTAATGTATTTGGCTAGATTTTGAAGGGTTGCTTGAGGAAACTCTTGGGAATTCAGTTTTGGCCAAATTTAAACACTTTTGGAGCCAAGTTTGAAGAGGGGGAAGAAAGGAAGAGAAGATTTTAGAGTTTAGAGAGAGTTTCGTTCCATTTTGTGTAGGAAGTTAGGTTTTGTGTTTTCTCTTCTAAGGAGTGTGAGAGAAGAGGGAAAGTGAGAGATTTCTTCTTCCTTACTCATATAAATAGAGAATTGTGTGTTGTTGTGAAGAAAGAAGAGGAGTCAAAAGAATTCCTTGAGATTCGCTTGAGGAAGAGTTTGAGATAAGTTGTTTTTACTTTATTCTGCTTGTGTGACGTTGTTTTTATATATATAATCCACATTTTGTCATCTTTTCCTCACGAGCCTTGAGTAGATTTCTTTGTCTTTCTCTTTTTCATGTGATGTGTTGATGTATTAAAATGGAAATGATGTGTCGATTTTTTATGGAGAATTTGTGATGACCCTTTCACTTAGAACTTCATTTACTTTTTGATCTGGCTAATTGAATTGTTAAAACTTATTGGGAAACATATGTTTCAAAAGGATTATGAGTTCCACAACAAATGTGAAGGTCACATTCAACGTCCATGAATGTGAGACATAGGTCATGGGGATTGAGTGCAAAGAAATAGGGAAATATACTTTGATAGACGTAGAATTGGAGATTTTTGAGTAACAGGCTGAAATCCTCAAATTGGTCCTAATGTTTAGAAATTGAAGCGAGAGTTAGCCTTCAGATGAAGGGAAGTGGAAGCTCTAGAGGGAGAACCAGTATTCTTTCAGCCTACCCAAGGATTTGGGGACTAAACTTAGGATTAGCCAATGTTCTTTATACGCTGAAATATGAGTAAAGAATAAGAATGCTCCTATTTGGAACAATACATTTGCATCATTGATCTATGTCACAATAATCATCACATTATGATTTGAAAGGAGAAAGACTCTTTCTTGCAACTCAACTTTGTTATAAATTTAGTCTTGTGTTACTTTAACTTGTTAGAGTCTAGAACGAACTTTGGTAGAAATAGTAATTGAATCTATTTGTCTTTACATTAAGAATTAAACCACTTGCAATTGTGTTGTGATTTGATTAGTGATTTCTGTGTTATGCCATAAAATTAAAGCCTCCCTCTAGGATCGATAACCAGGACTCCACTAGAGCCCTGTATTACTTGAGCGATACGTATACTTACGTTAATTGTGAGACTCATTATTAAACTAAATCAATATATATATCTAAATCTGAGTTCATTAATTTTTGCAAATTAAAAAAGTCGCACCAAGTTTTTGGCGCCGTTGCCGGGGTGGCAAGGTAAAAAAAGTACGGTAAAAAAAGGTAATGTTAAAATTTAATTTTGTAGTATTTGAAATCTTATATTTGAATTGCAAGCTATAATTGTGTGTGTCTGTTTATTGTTAGTGTGTTTATTGTGTTTGCAAGTGTAGTATCAGATCTATAGGTTTAGTGTCTTACGATTCTGAATTAGAGCGTACTATTAGAAAATTTTGAAAATAACAAAAACAATCTGCAAATTCTCACAAAATGGAGAACATCCTAAACAATCAAAATGAAAATATTCCAAGATCTGTAAGAGATTATGCTAATCCAACAGCAGATGAAATTCACTTAACTATTCAAAATCCTGATGTTGCTGCTAATTAATTTGAGCTTAAACCTGCTATTATCCAAATAGTACAAAATAATCAATTTGGAGGAACACCTAATGAAGATCCTAAGTAACATCTCGCTAGTTTTCTAGAACTATGTGCTACTTTTAAGTATGATGGAGTGTCAAACGATGCTGTTAGGATTAGACTTTTCCCTTTTCATTAAGGGATAAGGCTAAGGCATGGTTAAATTCATTAGCACCTAGATCTATTAGAACTTGGGGAGAGTTTTCACAAAAGTTTCTGTCAAAATATTTTCCTCCTTCCAAAACTGCTAAGCTGAGGAATGATATCACATCTTTTAGTTAGTTTGATGGAGAATCCATATATGAAGCTTAGGAAAGATTTATAGATCTTCTAAGGAAGTGTCCAGACCATGCTTTACCTGATTGGTTAATAATTCAAACCTTTTATAATTGATTAGTGGGATCTTTGAGATCAATTATTGATGCTGCTGCTTATGGATCATTAATGTCTAAACCTTTTGATGAAGCATATTCATTAATTGAAGAGATGACTACTAATAATTTTCAATGACCCTCTGAGCAGGTAAATCCTAAAAGAGTGGCTAATACTCATGATTCTGATACGATCTATGATAGTCTCTCAAATTGCTGCACTTTCTAAGAAGATAGATCAATATGAAATGAATTATTCTCCAACACCCCTAGTTTTAGAAGAAAATTCATCAGGACAGATGATAGACTCTCAAATGTCTTATGAAACCTTGAATGCTATATATAACAAATTCAATAATCCTTATTCAAATTATTATAATCCTAGTTGGAGCAATCATCCAAACTTCAACTGGAATAACACCAATGTTGTTGTTATTCCACAATAGGGAAACAATCCTATGAATCCAATTGGAAATCCAAACAACCAAGGAAATACCAATTATAAACCTTCTTATCCTCCTGGTTTTAATAGCAATCAACAATTTAAGGAAAAGAAGTTGTCTACTGAAAAAATGATTCTGAATATGGGTAATCAAATTCAAGCTAAAAAATTTACAATGAAGAACATTGAGAATTAATTGGGACATATCTTTACTGCGCTTAATAATAGACCTTCTGGGAATCTTTCTAGCAATGTTATGATCAACCCGAAAGATCAAAACAAGGAGCAAATTAAGGTATTCAATTAAGGAGTGGAAAAGGATTGGAACCAAAATTTTAAAAAGAAGTCAAAGTTGAAAGAGAGTAAGTGAACATTGTGAAAGGTTCTAATAAGATATATCTAGACGAGTATCTGCTAGAACTAATGAAGATAACTGTTGAAAACCCACCTCCTCCTTTTTCTCAAAGAACAAAGAAACAAAACAAGGATAACAGATTTGTAAACTTTTTGGAAATTCTTAAGAAATTAATGATTAATATTTCATTTGTTGAAGCATTAGAGCAGATGTCTGATTATGCAAAGTTTATGAAAGATGTACTTATTAAGAAAAGAAAGTTTAAAGAACACGAGACTAATGCACTTAGCGGTGAGTGTAGTATAATTATTCAGAAAAAGCTTCCTGAAAACATAAATACCCAAGTAATTTCACTATCCCGTGTTCTTAGGTAAAAAATTTTTCGGAAGAGATTTATGTGATCTTGGAGCTATTATTAATCTTATGCCTTTATCAACTTTCAAAAGATTGGGAATAGGAGAAATTTCTCTGACCCACAATTTTATATTATGATATTTTTAATTTAATTGCAACGACGCCAAAAACTTGACCCCGCTATATTATATGTATAGAATTGTAATTGTTTATGTTGTGGATGCTACGCAAGTATACGTATCGTATCAAGTAATACGAGGCTCTAGTGGAGTCCTGGTTATCGATCCCACAGGGAAAGAGAAAATTAAATAACAACTAATTTTAAAATAATAATAATAATAATTTTTTAAAATAGTATACAAAAATTTGGAATTCTAAATTTAAGCGCAATAAAGTAAACTAAGTATCAGGTAACTTAACTAAGTAGAAAATTAATACGTATTGAAAGTGCAGGAAATTAACTAATTGCTAAATAAGTCTTAACTATTCAGAAAAAGTATCTTTCCCCTTGTTTAGAAATTTAAGTGATTGATGAATTTAAATAGATAATTTTAAGGTATTGTGACAAATAGGAGCATTCCTATTCTTTACCCTTTGGTCCAGGTGTAAAGAATATTGACTAATCCTATGTTTGATTATCGAATCGCGGCTAGCTCAGGAGGATACCGATCGCCACTTCGTAGCTTCCACGTTCCCTCGCCTGAGGGCTAACATCTACACTTCGGCTCTCAAACAATAGGACCGAATTGAAAATTTTAGTCCGTCACACTAAAATGCTCAATTCTACGCCCAAGGATATTATTTCCCTATTTATTTGCACCTTCCTTCCAAGGCTTTTGAATTCCCGAATATCGGATGTAATTTTTACTATAGTTGTAAATCAACACATTTTAACAAATCAAATGGCCAGTTTGAAAAGTAAATTAAGTTTTAAGTAAAAATTATTACAATTTATTAATATATAAAAGTATCTCTATTTTAATTTCATCAAGTCACTTAATTTCATAAACAGGGAGAAAGACTAAATAAACTACTCAGAATGCATGTGAACTAAACTAAGCATGGATTTCATTTAAAGTTAAAAACAATAAATACAAATACTTATCTTGATTTATCCTCGAGCGTACTCCTCGTAGTTCCTTTTGACTCTTCCTTCCAATACAGCACGACTCACTAATTACTCACTAAACTCACTAAAGACTCACTAATTACACTAATTAAGATTCTAAAGACTGCTCACACACTTAGAACACACAAAAGACACAAAAGACTGCACACAAAAGACTGATTTTTGGCCTCTATATATAGAGGTAAGCAAAGGTCCATGAGGTGTGTAAGCATCTCTTCAAAAGGTGTCCAGGTTCAATGTATCTGTGCCATTTGAACTAGCTCGCCGTCGGCGACGAACTACCTCGCTGTCGGCGAGGCTTCTAGAAAGTCTTTGAACCGCGCTATCTCGCTGACAGTGGGCTCGGGCTCGCTGTCAGCGAGACAGTTATAAATCCTTCAGAAATGTCTCCTCGTAACCTCGCCGTCGGCGGGCTCGATCTCGTCGTCGGCGACTCAGCACAAATTACATTATTTTCTTCCTTTTTGCTCCAAATCCGCTCCTTTTAATGATTTTTTGCTTTTATCACCTAAATTCTTCATTCCTGCAATAAAATAAAGAAAATACCTTTCTTTAAAGTGTAATTTCATCAAAAATAGGTATGAATTTCTTAATAAATTTTTCAGTGATCAAAATCCCCCAAACTTACTTATTACTTGTCCTCGAGTAATTTTAAGTACTACATAAAAATAATGATTTCTATAAGTAAGATTTTTCAATTCAAATAAACTATGAATTAGATTAATTAATATCATAATAAAGTTAAATAAAAATAATTCATGTAATTTAATTAATCTTATAGAAATAAATTATTTAGTTATTAGGTCTAAGATTTCTAGACTTACTATTCATTTCGGGAATGACTATATTTAAAAGAATAACTACTTAAGATATTCATATGATAAGAAATTCAAGAAAACACTATTAGGTAAAATTCTAATCCATAAACATAAGTTTGGAAATATCTAAGTTTTTTTCTTTAGGTTAATTCAAATGAAGCCAATTTTCGATAAGGCATCTCCTCGAAGCTTCTCCTTATTTTTCTTTTTCTTTTTCTTTTTCTTTTTCTTTTAATGAGGATTACCTGTATCCTGAGAGCCTGTTAATAATTTTGAACTTCATTTTCATCTTCCTAAATTTGAAACTTAGAAATATTTCTTAGCTTATATATATTTCATAGTTTTTACTTCATTGATTTTCAATCTTTTCTTTTTCACTTGAATACTTAAGAGTTTTAATTTTAGAATATAGTTTTCCTTACTAAAAATAGTTTACGATATTCTTATTCCCTTTAACCAAATTTTTTTATTCTATTTAATTAATTAAAGCACTAGAAATATTTCATTTAACCTTTTTTATAATAATTAAATAAAATAATTCATATTAATTAAATTGAAAAATTTGCTATAAAAATCATTTTATAATAATTTGAAAATAGAAATTGAGAACAAGTTAATAACTAAATTTGTATTTTACTCCCCCCAAACTTAAATTTTTATATCTACTCTAAATAATGAAAAAGGGAAAGTAAATAAATCATACCTTTGAAGTTTAGGTATTTCTTTTTCTTTGAAATTTTTTCGAGCTTTTTCATTTTTCATTGAACCTCGTATCGTTAGTATTCTCCATATATATATAACAATTTAAAGAAAATGCGAGGGATAAAATCTGAGATAAGTATTAAATACAACAATTAAAATTAACTCTACACTACACATATGAATTACTAACATATTAAAAACATTGAACTAACAGATTAACAATTTTAAAAACTTAAAACAATACAAAATAAAATAAAAAACATACTAAAGAAAACTAACATCCTATGTAACATAAAAACAAATGCAATTAACTAACACAAAAACAAAAACTAAACTACTATAACAATTCAAGCAAATAATCTAACAAACATCCAATGTCTCACAACATAAAGTACTGAATATTACAAACATATAAAAAGTTTCCAAAATAACTTAACATCAAACAAACAAAACAAATAAAGTCCTAATCTTCTATATTGAAGTCCCAAACTATATTGTCATGCCCTCCTTGATTTGCCTTATATTATATTTCCGATCACATCATTTATTAATTTAATATGAAGATTAGCTACTTATACACAAACAAATTCACACAACACAACAAATTAACTTTAATATTGAAATCCATGAGATGTACAAACTAACATAATTTTAAACTCTATAATCAAACTTCAATTCTCCAATCCTTACTACTAATCGAAGATCGCAAACCAATCCACGACACACTAAATGCCGATACAAAACTATGACGCATATCTCAATTAGGTTTGAGATATTCAAATCATCACTCCACACATAATAAAATCTAGATCAAATCAAATAACATAAACATAAACATACTATGGAAATCTTTACTACTACTCTTCAATGTCAGAATCTTCTTCTTCTCTGATATTTCCGATATGACGATCATGCACAAATAAGTTATAGAAAGGCCCGAAGGGAAATTCCGACGGCATTCTTCGATGATCCAACCCTTCTGTCTCAATATGAAGGAAGCTAGCTTCCAGGTGTCCAGAATGATCAAAGTGTTCCTTCATCCTCCAGTCAATATGATCAAATAAATCAGATATATTGTCGATTGAATCTCTCACTTTCTGCAGTTCTTTCTCCATTCCTTTAATTTTCTTCATAAGTAACTCCGTTTTATCTGAAATAGGCCTTTCTATAGGATTATTCTGTGAAGCTCTATCAGAGATAAATGTAATGTCTTCATTATTGTCCAAAGTAGGGAACATATCTGTAGGATCAAGCGGTTTCCAACGTAACAAAACCTTTTCCCAAGCTTCATAAGAAACCTGATACTGACTGCATAATGCAAAAATAGTAGATGGGTGTCCTAGTCCGTGAACTAACCCATGCACAATTAAACCGAATGCAGACTTAACAATTATTGATCCAACATCAATAGACGATCCATTTTGAATACAATAATTCAATATAGCTCATTCCTTCGAAACCTTGTTTACCCTCATAGTAGGTAACAATTTAGATGAGATGAAAAAGTGCCGAGTGCTTTGAGACGAGATTCAAAAGTGATGCAGAGAAACTAACATACCCATCTTCACGCATTTCCCAATCTTCCGGTTCATCAGTCAGATATCGAAATATCTCATTCATATTATATCGAGAAGGCACAAAATTTGAATAGTGACATACCGGGGTGTTTTCTTTAGAGAATAATTCATTTACTCTTGATGGAGTAAACGTCACCCATCTTCCTCGGACGTAGACATTCCCATTGTTGATCGCATGTAAGTTAGAGTAGAACTCTTTCACAACTCGGAATAACAACAGACAGACGTAGTGTAACAAAATACCTCCCAGCAGCGCTGCGCGATCGTTTCTTCTATCTTCATAGTGGAATTCTCTAATCTTCGATCGACAAATCCCCGTTCCTTGATAACTCTTTTCTTTACCAAAACCTTGTTGAAGATCCGCCGCGCTTCCGCACTCACAAATTTCCTCCGGTTAAACACTCCGGAATTAGAGGAATCTAAGAATTTGGAGGCCATTATGGTGAATGGAATGAATTCTAGTGAAGAAGGCAGATCTAGAATGATTTAAGAATGGGTTTTCACAAAGGAATTGGTGTTGAAACCGTCGAAATTGGCATTCAAATTATAAATAACTCATCTTTATAACTTCCTCGCCGTCGGCGAGAAGTTTCTCGCCGTCGGCGACTCGCTTATAAAACCGCCTCCCATGTTCTCGCCGTCGGCGGGGACGTTTCTTGCTGTCAGCGAGCTCGATAAATAAACTGAATCTAATTTAGGCGCAAACCTCGCTGTCGGCGAGTATCGACCTCGCCGTCGGCGAGTTTCCAAAATAATGTCCAATTTCGCTATAAATCGAATAATTTCTTTTCTCATCATAATGGTTCGAATATGTGATGATTCTTAATAATAATTGAATAGTAAGGTTTCAATAATATAGACTAACTATTAAGATACAATAAAAATAGATGACTAATATGGGTTGCCTCCCATAAAGCGCTTGGTTTAACGTCGTCAGCCCGACCTAATTTCAATTATTAATCAGGTCGACTAAGCATTAAAACCTCTTTATAGTTAGGTCTTAACCTTCGAAATACGGTTTTAATCTATGTCCATTAACTTTAAATTTATGTCCAGTTTTTGGATCTTCGATTTCTATAGTTCCGTATGAAAATATTTGAGTTATGGTGAAAGGTCCTAACCATCGAGACTTCAATCTTCCAGGAAATAATTTCAATCTAGTATTATATAACAAGACTTCCTGTCCTGGTTCAAAATTTCTCTGATTAATCTTCCGGTCATGCCATAATTTCATCTTTTCTTTATAAATCCGATCATTATCATATGATTCATTTCTTAATTCTTCCAATTCATTTAATTGCAGCAATCTTTTCTCACCAGCTTCCTTCATATTATAATTAAATTCTTTAATCGCCCAATATGCTTTATGTTCTAATTCAACTAGTAAGTGGCAAGTTTTTCCATATATAAGCCTGTAAGGCGTCATTCCAATCAGAGTTTTATAAGCAGTCCTATAAGCCCATAATGCGATTGTCTAATCTAATAGACCAATCTAACCTATTTGGGTTTACGGATTTTTCTAAAATACGTTTAATCTCACGATTAGATACTTCAACTAATCCGCTAGTCCGTGGATGATAAGCAAGTGGATATCTTATGAGTAATATTGTATTTTTCTACTTGTTTCGTGAATGTATTTATTTCTAAAATGAGTTCCTCCGTCGATGATAATCACTCTCGACATTCCAAATCTAGTAGAAAATATTTTTCATCGTAAATTTTGAAACACTCTTAGCATCACACCTAGGTAAAGCTTGTGCCTCAATCCATTTGGAAACATAATCAATAGCTACTAATATATATGAGTTTCCAAATGAAGGAATAAAAGGTCCCATAAAATCTAATCCCCAAACATCAAAAATTTCAACTTCTAATATAAAATTCGTAGGCATTTCGTTTCTTCTAGATATATTTCCTACTCTTTCGACATTTATCGCAAGTTTTAATATATCCGTATACATCTCTAAATAGAGTAGAGCCAAGAAATCCAGTATTGTAGAATCTTATAAGCAGCTTTATCGATCCCAAAATGTCCTCCAAAATCGAATCATGACATTTTTGAATAATTGGTTCAGCTTTCTTTATAAGGTACACATCTTCTAATAATTAAATCCTTACATCGCTTATATAAATATGGTTCATCCCAAAATAGGTTTTCGTATCATGGATGAATTTTTCTCGTTGTTGTAAAGTTAGCATAGGTGGTAAAATATTACTAACTATATAGTTTACTATATCAGCATACCATGGTATTTTCCACTCATTGATATTATATAGTTGTTCATCGTGAAAATCGTTTCATAATTTCATTTTCAATATCGTATAATTCATGATTTTCTAATCTCGATAAATGATCCGCAATTTGATTATCGGTTCCTTTCTTATTAACGATCTCAAAATCGAATTCTTGCATTAATAGCATCCATCTAATTAATCTTGATTTGGAATCTTTCTTTTGCATTAAATATTTGATAGCAGAATGATCGTATGCATGATACATTTTGTTCCAATCGTATAAGGTCTAAATTTATTAAAACCATATACTACCGCTAATAATTCTCTTTCAGTAATCGTATAATTTATTTCAAAGCATTATTTAGAGTTTTACTAAGATAAGTATATAACTTTAAAAATCTTTTCATATCTTCGCCCAAGAATCGCTCCTACAAGATAATCACTAGCATCACACATAAGCTCAAATGGTTTCTCCCAGCTAGGTGAAACTATTATAGGTGTTGTAATTAATTTTTCTTTTAAGAGTTCAAAAGCATTCGAGCATTCGATTGTAAATTCAAATTTCTTGTCCTTTTCGAGAAGTTGGCATAGAGGTTTAGTAATTTTTGAAAAATCTTTTATATAGCATTCGTAGAATCCAACGATGTCCAAGAAAACTTCTTACCCCTTTTACCGTAGTTGGAGGTGGTAATTTAGCTATAACTTGAATCTTTGCAGGGTCCACTTCCATGCCTTTTTCCGAAATTTTATGCCCTAATACAATGCCGCCCGCAACCATAAATCGACATTTCTCCCAATTTAGAACTAAATTTGTTTTCTCACATACTTCTAATACTTTTTCAAGATGAGTTAAGCATGTGTCAAATGATGTTCCAAATACGGAGAAATCATCCATAAATACTTCTATTCCATTGTCAATTAACTTACTAAATATAGACATCATACATCTCTCGGAATGTTGCTTGGTGCATTACATAATCAAAAAGGCATTCTTCGAAAAGCGAAAGTTCCATAAGGACTAGTAAATGTAGTTTTCTCGATCCTCGTGAGCAATTTATATTTGATGATAACCAGTGTATCCATCTAGAAAACAAAAATACTTATGTCCGGCTAATCTATCTAACATCTGGTCTAGAAATGGTAAAGGGAAGTGATCTTTCCTTGTGGCGGTATTTAATTTCCTATAATCAATACATATACGCCAACGAGTGACTTGTCTTATAGGAATAAGATCGTTAATTTCATTGGCGAGTGATCGGTCACTCTTCCCTTCTTAGAACACAAGTGAATCGGGCTTACCTAAGCATCGTCGTAAATAGGATATATAATACCATTATCTAACCATTTTAAAATTTATTTCTTAACTACTTCTTTCATTATCGGGTTTAATATTTTTTGGGATCTCGCTTTAGGTTTATGTTCATCATCTAAAATAATTCTATGCATACGGATTGAAGGACTAATTCCTTTAATATCCGCTAAAGTCCAACCAAAAGTTTTCTTATATTTTTTTAAAGTTTCTAAAAGTTTTTGTTCTTGAGATTTGTTTAATGCGTATGAAATAATAATCGGTAAAGTTGAAGAATTACCTAAATAAGCATATTTCAAATGATCGTGTAATATTTTTAGCTCAAGTTCGGGAGGTTTAATAATCGATGGAACTATATTCTTGTCGTTGTTTTCGCATTATCCAAAAATTCAAATCTTTCCCGAATATAATCTAGTTCTTCATTATTATCTTCAATTAATTCAGATGTTTTCTTTTCTAATTTATCTTCGTAATATTCCTTAAAATGTTCGCGTTGTAAATGTTCAATTATTTCCATCCGAAAACATTCATCATCTTTTTCTAGCTAGCAGGATATTTCATTGATTTTGCAATATTAAATGTAACTTTTGGTCATTTACTCTCATAATTAATTCTCCTTTCGAACATCAATCATAGCTTTTCCAAGTAGCTAAAAATGGTCTTCCTAAAATGATAGGAATTTCTTTATCTTCCTTCATATCTAAAACAATAAAATCTACCGGGAAGATAAATTTATCCACTTTTACTAACACATCTTCAATAACTCCCTTAGGATAGGTAACCGAACGATCAGCTAATCGAAGGGTTACCGAAGTAGGTGTAATTTTTCCTAATCCTAATCTCTTAAAAATTGATAGAGGCATTAGATTGATGCTTCGCTCCTAAGTCACACAAAGATTTTCCATAAAATTTTTCTCCTATAACATGCAGGTATAGTGAAACTACCAGATCTTTCAATTTTTCAGAAGCTTCTTCCGAATAATAAGACTACACTCTTCACTAAGTGCGATCGTTTCATTATCGATGAATTTTCTTTTCTTATTTAGAATATCTTTCATAAATTTTACATAATTTGGCATCTGATCTAAAGCTTCGACAAAAGGTATATTGATTGTTAATTTCTTTAATATTTCAAGGAATTCAGAAAATTGTTTATCTTTTTTATGTTGAGCTAGTCGTTGAGGAAATGGTGGTGGAGGTTTTTCAACGTAAATTTTCATAGGTATTAAAGGATGTTCTAAGTTCGAATCTTGTTGAATTGTTTCCTTTTCAATTTCCACTTCCTCTTTTCGCTTTCAAGTTCTTTTTGAATTCGAGGTTCTAATTCTTTTCCACTCCTTAGTTGTATTGCTTTAATTTGTTCTTTTCCTTGATCTTTAGGATTTATTTCCACATTACTAGAAAAGTTTCGGTATTCTATTATTTAGCGCAAAGAAGTAATATGTCCAAGTCGAGTTTCGATATTTTTAATAGATGTTCCTTGAATTTGTAATTGATTTCCTTGAATTTGTAATTGATTTCCTTGATTTTGTAGTTGATGACCCATATTCAAAATTAATTCATCCATAGATAATTTCTTATCTTTGAATCGAGGGTTATTGTTATTAAATCCAAGTGGGTAATTAGGTTTATAGTTTGGATTTGCTTGATTAGGTTGATTCATCCATCTGTTGATTAGATGTGTTATTCCAATTAAAATTTGGATGAGTTTTCCAACCAGGATTATAATAGTTTGAATAAGGGTTATTAGTTCTATTATTAATAACATTTAAAGTTTCATAATTAGATTGAGATTCTATGATTTGTCCAGATGAGTTTTCTTCTAAAGTAGAGAGAGTAGTTCATTCCAAAATGATCTAATTTCTTAGATATAGCAGACAATTTGAGAAGCTAACATAGATATTGCATCATTTTCATGAATGCCGGCTATCTTTTTCGGATTTACTCTATCGATAGTGCCATTAGAAATTATTTGTTGACATTTCTTCGATTAGTGCATAAGCTTCATTAAATGGTTTAGACATTAATGAACCTCCAAGAACGAAGATCGATGATTGATCTTAAAGATCCTACTAATCCATTATAAAAGGTTTGAATAATCGACCAATCTGGTAGCGCATGATGTGGGCATTTCCTAAGAAGTTCCTTAAATCTCTCCCAAGCTTCATATATTGATTCTCCATCTAATCGACAAAAAGAAGTTATATCATTTCTAAACTTAAGCAGCTTTAGATGGTGGAAAATATTTGGATAGAAATTTTTTGATAATTCTCTTCAAGTTTTAATAGATCCAAGTGCTAACGAATTCAACCACATTTTAGCCTTATCCCTTAATGAAAAAGGAAAAAGTCTAAGTCTTATAACGATCGTCGGATACTCCTCGATATTTAAAAGTAACACAAAGTTCTAGAAAACTAGCAAGATGTAAATTAGGATCTTCAGTAGGTGAACCACTAAATTGATTGTTTTGTACCATTCGGATAATCGCAGTGTTTAAGTTCAAATGAATTAGTAGCTATATCGTGGTTTTAAATAGTTAAATGAATTTCATCCGATGTAGGGTTGGCATAATCTCTTAATGGTCTTTGTTGGTTCATATTTTGAATTTCGTGAATATTTGCCATTTGTGTTAAATTTATAATTTGTTTCTTTTGTTTTCTAATTCTTTTAATTGTACGCTCTAATTCAGAATCGTAAGGTATTAAATTTTCGTTTCCAAATTTGCGCATACATTTATTATGATTATTTTAAAATAGTCCGTTACTCTAGTAAATTTTTCTTACTTTCCCAGCAACGACGCCAAAAACTCGACCCACAATTTTATATTATGATATTTTTAATTTAATCGCAACGACGCCAAAAACTCGACCCCGCTATATTATATGTATAGAATTGTAATTGTTTATGTTGTAGATGCTACGCAAGTATACGTATCGTATCAAGTAATACAGGGCTCTAAGTGGAGTCCTCGGTTATCGATCCCACAGAGGAAAGAGAAAATTAAATAACAACTAATTTTAAAATAATAATAATAATAATTTTTAAAATAAGTATACGAAAATTTGGAATTCTAAATTTAAGAGCAATAAAGTAAACTAAGTATTAGTGTAACTTAACTAAGTAGAAAATTAATACGTATTGAAAGTGCGGGAAATTAACTAATCGCTAAATAAGTCTTAACTATTCGAAAAAGTATCTTTCCCCTTGTTTAGAAATTTAAGTGATCGATGAATTTAAATAGATAATTTTAAGGTATCGCGACAAATAGAGCATTCATATTCTTTACCCTTTGGTCCAGTGTAAAGAATATCGACTAATCCTATGTTTGATTACCGAATCCGCGGCTAGGCCGAGAGGATACCGACCGCCACTTCGCAGCTCCCACGTTCCCTCGCCCGAGGGCTAACATCTACACTTCGGCTCTCAAACAATAGGACCAAATCGAAAATTTTAGTCCGTCACACTAAAATGCTCAATTCTACGCCCGATGATATTATTTCCCTATTTATTCGCACCTTCCTTCCAAGGCTTTTGAATTCCCCAAATATCGATGTAATTTTTACTATAGTTGTAAATCAACACATTTTAACAAATCAAATGGCCAGTATGAAAAGTAAATTAAGTTTTAAGTAAAAATTATCACAATTTATTAATATATAAAAGTATCTCTATTTTAATTTCATCAAGTCACTTAATTTCATAAACAAGGAGAAAGACTAAATAAACTACTCAGAATGCATGGGAACTAAACTAAGCATGGATTTCATTTAAAGTTAAAAACAATAAATACAAATACTTATCTTGATTTATCCCTGCGTACTCTCGTAGCTTCCTTCGACTCTTCCTTCCGAGACAGAGACGACTCACTAATTACTCACTAAACTCACTAAAGACTCACTAATTACACTAATTAAGATTCTAAAGACTCGCTCACACACTTAGAACACACAAAAGACACAAAAGACCGCACACAAAAGACCGATTTTCGGCCTCTATATATGAGGTAAGCAAAGGTCCAAGAGGTGTGTAAGCATCTCTTCAAAAGGTGTCCAGTGTTCAATGTATCTGTGCCATTTGAACTAGCTCGCCGTCGGCGACGAACTACCTCACTGTCGGCGAGGCTTCTAGAAAGTCTTTGAACCGCGCTATCTCGCTGTCAGTGGGCTCAGGCTCGCTGTCAGCGAGACAGTTATAAATCCTTTAGAAATGTCTCCTCGTAACCTCGCCGTCGGCGGGCTCGATCTCGCCGTCGGCAACTCAGCACAAATTACATTATTTTCTTCCTTTTTGCTCCAAATCCGCTCCTTTTTATGATTTTTGCTTTTATCACCTAAATTCTCCATTCCTGCAACAAAATAAAGAAAATACCTTTCTTTAAAGTGTAATTTCATCAAAAATAGGTATGAATTTCTTAATAAATTTTTGAGTGATCATTCTGCTACATCTGTGAATCATCAACTGGCTGATCGTTCTATCGCTTATCTTAAGGAGTTGTGGAAGATGTATTAGTAAAGGTGGACAAATTTATCTTTCCTGTGGACTTTATTGTATTAGATATGAAGGAAGATAAAGAAATTCCAATTATTTTGGGAAGAGCATTCCTTGCAAATGGGAGAGCTATGATCGATGTTAAAAAATGAGAGTTAACTATGAGAGTCAATGACCAAGAGGTAACTTTCAACATTCTGAAATCTATGAAGTACCCTTCAACTGAAAAAGATGATGAGTGTTATCGAATGGAAGTCTGCGATTATTTGAGAGAAGATTTTAAAGAAGTATTTGAAGAAAATTTGAAATGTGAGGATGAATATGAAAGTGAAAATGAAGATGATTTGGATACTATGAAAATTTATAATTTGTTCAAGTAAATGTTGAATGATTGGATACTATAGAAAATGGAGATAAAAGTTTAATTCCATTTATCATTAAACCCCTTGAGCTTGAACTGAAAATTCTTTCTAATCATTTAAAGTACATGTTTTTAAGAGAATCATCTACTTTACCAATCATCATATCTTCGAATTTAAATGAATATGAAGAACAAAAATTATTGAAGACTTTAAAAAGATACAAAAAGGTTTTTGGTTGGTCCATAGCTGATATTAAAGGAAACAGTCCTTTGATCTGTATGCACATAATTTTGTTCAATGAATAACAAAAACCAAGAGTTGGTCCACAAAGGAAACTGAACCCACTAATGAAATAAGTAGTTAAAAAAGAAATTTTAAAGTGGTTATATGCTGGAATTATATATCCTATTTTTAATAGTGTTTGAGTGAGTCCAATTCATTTTGTTCCTAAGAAAGGAGGAGTGACTGTTGATGTAAATGATCGAAATGAAAATATACAGACAAGACAATTCACTGGTTGGTGAATATGTATTGATTATAGAAAATTAAAAGCCGCCACCAGAAAAGATCACTTTCCTTTACCATTTTTAGACCAAATGCTAGACAGACTTGCTGGACACAAGTACTATTGCTTTCAAGATGGATATACCGGTTATCACCAAATACCTATTGCTCCTGAGGATAAAGAGAAGACAACATTTACTAGCCCTTATGGAACTTTTGCTTTTCGAAGAGTGCTTTTTGGATTATGTAATGCACCTGCAACATTTCAAAGATGTATGACATACATATTTAGCAAATTAATTTATGATGAAATAGAAGTGTTTAAGGATGATTTCATAGTATTTGGAGATTCATTTGATGCATGCCTCTGCAACTTAGAAAAAGTTTTAGAGGTATGCAAAACAAAAAATTTTTGTCCTAAATTGGGAAATGTGTCAATTTATGGTTGCAGGAGGAATTGTGTTTGGGCATAAAATATCTGAATATTGCATGGAACTAGATTCTGTGAAAATTTAAGTTATAGAAAAATTACCACCTCCAACAACTGTGAGAGGGGTGTCGGCATATTTTTAGGTTGTATTGTATTTTAGAAAAAGGGATCGCCTACAGAAGTTGTCTGCGAATTTTAGATTGTAAATTTAATTTAAATATGTATAATTTAGAAAGTAGCATTTGATTTTGAAAATAATTTTAAGTTTGAAAATTTTAAGATATGAAATCAAACCGATCTCACATCCTAAATAGTTTATATAAACGAGTACCACATCACAAACCGTGTATCTATCCCGAAGAATAGACACACTGCTTGATGATGGGACTCGATTAAATAAACTAGAAGATTTGTGACATCCGTTTTGTCTGCGAACTAATTTTATAAGCTGACAAGTTCCCCTACTTAATATAAAGGAATTAAGCAGGGTTTTTATTACCTGGGTTCTTAAAGTTCCCTATAAGGGCAAGCCCCTATAATTAATTACATCCTAAGTGACGGGAATCACTTAAGAAAACTCTCGATAATGATCAGTGGTTTTGCTCTCAAGAATATCAAAGTTTAAGGTTTTCAAAGGATTGGATTTTGAAAATTTCAGTAGGGATTAGCTCAAATTTGGAACAGTTTATTTTAAGAGTCAAAGGAAGAAAAGTAGGAGAAGCTGAGGATCCAAGAAGAATCTTGGTAACTTCCCAAAATATCCTATTGTTTGGCTTCAATTTGGGAGTTTATTTAATATTGCAATCCTGCCAATTTTAATTAATTAGGACTTATATTTATATGACATGACCATACAAATAGCCTGGAAGATGTGAGGGTTTGTGTCGTACCGAACGACTACCTCGGAGTCCTAAGACTAGTTAGGGCTTAATTTACATGACATGATCATGCAAATGCCTAACAAAGAGTTAAGGATTTAGGTTGCACTAGGCAATCTACCTCGAAGTCCTATGGCTTGGTTATTTAATTCTAAGAAAGGTTTAGCTGGTGTAGATCTGAGTTTCTGCGAGTAGATGGTCGTGCTGCCCACTATGCTCCGAGCTCCTTGTTGTTGCAGAGGTTTAGTTTTAGAAGGTGAAAATCAGGGGATGAGAGAAGTGTTTTGGTTTAGAAAAGATTTAAAGTCCAAATGTCTTTAGTGTTTTATTAGGGGAATCTTAAAGTTGATTATAACAACACCGGTTAAGATCCCACGGTTCCATCATTCCTACACCGTTATTTTTATCAGATTCACTTAGTCCAGATGAATTTGGTAAACTCAACCGAATGAGTTCCACACATTCATTTAGATCGTGGGAAATCCCGTTAGCAACACGTAGGTTACATCATCCGAGGTATTCCCAATCATCCAACGAGTTGTTTTAATTTAATTGCAATTGTAGTTTTGTTGTTCTGTTTGTGATTAAATTTTGAGTTGCTTAATACTTTGGAATGCTGTGGCGGTGGATTTTATCTTGTTGTAACTTTTAATTTAGTTTTGGTTTCAGTTTTGTGACTATCCTAAAGGTTTTAGCTTTCATGCAACAATCTTGTTTAACATGCAAGAAAAGTAAAGTACAGCTTATATAAATAAATTGCAATAAAGAAAATTGCAATAAAGTAAAAGCGTACCTGGAGGGTCTTCTCGTCATTCCAAGCTGCACTTAAAACACATGTTAAGGCATTTAAATATTTATAACAAGTACAAAGGTAGAGCTAAGGGAAAGGTTTTGGTTGTCTACCAAAGTCCTAATCCTATTGCTAGTCATTTCCTATGACGTCTAGGTTCTTGTGTTTTGTTTATGGATGATTTTCTTCACCAAAGAACAATTAAGTTCAATTGTTCTTCTAAAACATCTCATCATATTGAGAAAGTGCATAGGACGAGTC
The DNA here is from genome assembly GCA_022702705.1 of Papilionanthe hookeriana x Papilionanthe teres. Classification (NCBI taxonomy): domain Eukaryota; kingdom Viridiplantae; phylum Streptophyta; class Magnoliopsida; order Asparagales; family Orchidaceae; genus Papilionanthe; species Papilionanthe hookeriana x Papilionanthe teres. The sequence goes on along the minus strand of CM040431.1, from coordinate 95,472,860 downwards.
CGAAACATCTTTTCGATACTTCAGAGATTATTTTGAGTCCAAGTAAATTTAGTTGCACTAGGTGAATTAATCATCCAGGAGTTTAGTTAAGCTTTGTCTCTTGCTCGATGAACTTGGGCATTTGATTACCTGATGAATGAAGTGACATCTCACTTAATACTCCATTTAAGGGTTATAATAATTAAAGCCTTTAGGGGAAAGTTGGTTTGTTGAGAATTTTAATCATTCTTAATTTGAAGTTTGTGTTAATGGTTTAAAGTGATTTAGTTTAAATATGAGGTTTAATTAAAAATTTTATGTTTGGAATAGTGTTCAAATTATTTTTAGTTTAAATTTTTATACTTTAAGTGATCTTAATATTTTAAATTAATCTTTGGTGTTTCAAATTCACTTAGATTATTCATATATCTTAATGATTTGATTTAGGTTAATTATGATATTTTAGGTTAATCTTGATTAGTTTGATTTTTTATATTCTTAATTATGAATTGTCTTAATATTTCAAATTTGTTTTACTTTTATTATTGAGTGAGATTAATTTAATATAATTTAAATTTAATTTAATTGAATTTAACTTAATTTAATTTAATTTAATTTCAATATTTTAAATTTAATTTAATTTAATTGTTAAAATGTTAATTTAATTTATTTTTAATTCTGATTTAATTTTTACTTAATTTAATTTAATTTAATTGTTAAAACACTTAATATTTTGAGCTTTCCTTTAATTTAAGGGTTTTTTTTTAATTTTTAAATTACTTAGTTTGGATTATCATTTTCATCTTAATTAAGAGTTAAATATTATTGAAGTGATTTATTTAGGGATTTTTTTATTAAAGAATTAATATCCTCTCAAGTTATATCTCTATTTTTAATAATTCAAATTTTCATTAATCTTCCAAAATTTAAATTGTTTAAATAATTAATGTTTCATTTTTGGTTTATTAAAAGTGATTAATAGGTTCCTACCCTTTTAATTTCCCAAAGTTTCAATCATCCAAGAAAGATAGAATCAAATATTTTACCCTCCATCTTAATTAAACCTAAAATTTTAATAAAGGGGTTTAAATTCTTTAATTACCTTTATGCCCTTTTAGGCTTATTTATTTCATAACTCACTAAATTAAGTTCAAATGAACTTGAAAATTTTATGACATCTCACTCACATGTTAATTAAGACATTAGAGGAGAAAATGTGATTTTTCTGAATTTAATTTATTTATATAATTATTTTTAGTGAAAAATAAAAGATTTCAAGGAAAATTCAAGAACATAACCAAAGTAAGGTTTCCGTCCTTAAGAAAATTATGGGATATTCCTAATGACCAAAGGACCACTTGGACCAATTTTGGTGATTTTTTAAATTATATTTTATTTATTATAATTATTTTTAGTTTTGGATTGTTAATTAATTATAAAATAAAATTAAAGTTGAAAAATGGATTTTATATTTTTCTTAAATCTCTCTAACCTCAAGGAGTTCATAGAAATAAATTTTATAATTTTCTAATTTTTCTTTGAATTATTTGAATTAATTTAGTGAAAAGGTTGGAAATTCATTTTTTTAATTCAAAAATTGTTTTAAGCATTTAAAATTCAATATCTATACTTTGAGACTTGGGAAAAATATTTGGTTTGCTTCTAAGTGATTAGGAGTTAAAATATGACATTTTTATGATTTTTAATATTTTTATGATTTTTATTATCTTAATTATTTAAATATCAAAAATATCATTAAAAATGAAAAATTTTAGAAAATTCTAATTTTAATTTTTATAGACTCGTCTGATATCAGAAAGCCCACAAAATAAATTTGGTGAATTTTTGAAATGTATTTTTGGAGTTATAAATTTTTAAAGTTTAATTTTGATCATGTGGCTTAATTAATTCATTTAGTAGGGCTAATCATTTCTAATTGATTTCAAATTTTTATGCAAGGTTCTTTGTATTCTAAAGATCAATGGAGAATTGATTTCAAGTTATTTTAATGTGTGGTTAACCATAATTAATTAAAGTTCAGTTTTGAGTAATTAGGCTAATTAGGGTTATTCTTAATGAATTAACTCAAAATATAATTATCCTAGGGTCCTCTAGTCCTAAGAAACTTCCCCAAATTTTTCTAGAATTTATTGAGCAATATGCTAATTATTGGAATTAAAATATTAAAAATAGTGACATAAACTTGAAAAATACATAACTTTCCAAAGAGATGGCCTCTGACTTTGAAAAATTCAGGGAATGTTTCCAAGATCAGAGGCTTCAAAAGCCCTATGGTATCATGTCATGGTGAATTGTCTTTGCAAATGGAGAATCAAAATACTGAAATGAGTAAATAATTAATTAAAATCAAAATACTCATCAAAACAACTTGATTTCTTTTCCACATTATTATCCTCTGTTCACTAAGCAAGAGAGTATTTTTAATTTATTTTTATGATTTTTCTACACAAAGATATGGATTTTCTAAGTTCTGCGTATTTAAATAAATAGAAAAAATCCTATTTATCTACTTATCCGACTCAGCGCCGCGTCAACCTACGGCGGATCGAAAGACCACGCGGCGCACTCCTATTTGACGCCACCATCTGAGTCAGCCGCCACGCGTCCTACTGTTCCTCTCCTTCCTCTGATCCGATGCAATCTGAGCCGTTCAACCGATACACGCGTGATCGGAGGGTGCCTGGTCATCGTCTACGACTGGTGTGCACCTGTGACCGTCCACACTAAAACCCTAAGAGCTCTCTCATTTGTCAGCAGATTTTCATGTTCTTATGCTCTATGGATTCGTCTTGAGGAGACAAACACATCCATATGGCTTACATGCCATGAAATTAACTAAAATGAAATGGAGAATTGCTGGAAGCTCGGGAGGAAGGAATGATCCATACCTTTGCTCTGAGAAGTGTAGCTTCAATCAGAGAGTTGTGTCACCTTTGATTGCACCCAAGGAAGCTTCAGATGAAGTCTCTGGCTCTAGGGAATTGTCTAGGTATGAAAGTGTCCATAGCCTATTTCAAAGCTTGGAGGCTAGAGCAACTGGGTGGCCTTGAGAGGGGGATTTCACTGGGGAATTCCTTCTCTTGGTCCTGTGCAGGTGTGGGTGAGTTTAATTTGGATTTGATGGAAGTTTGGGAGATGTCCTGGTTTTGGGCTTGAATTCGAACTCAGAAATTGAGCTCAGCTAGGGAAAATTGGGGCTGGAATCCAATGGGGAGCAAGTGTTTTATGTGTGGAGAGTGGTCTGGAGCAATTTTGACAGAGTTTCAGTAGGATTTTGGTTCAGCCCCCCTTTGGCCGAGAGGTGGTGTGGTTTAAATAGAGGTGGCTGGAGGGCTTCCCATGGGGGTTTAATGGCTTGGATCAACTGCTCTGGTGAGGAGAAGAACAGCCATGGTGGCCATTAGGCATGGGACAAGTCGGTAAGGAAGAATTCAAAATTGGCTAACATGAATGCTCTCAGCCTGGTGGTTTCCGGCGGCTGTGGTGGCTGGCAGGCCAGGGTCAGGTCACCCTCAAGGTCAGGGAGGTTAGGGCTGGTGTTTAGTGCAGTCAATTGGCCATGGACATGTGTAAATGATTTGAATTGAAATGGAATGGGGGGAAGGCTATTTTGGGTCCAAATGGGTCAACCCATGGTTTTGGGTTAGGTTCACCACCCAAGGCCTGGTTTTGGGCTGAAAAGAATCACTTGGGTCAGCCAAGAGAAAATGGTGTGGTCTCCATCCATGGTGAGGTGGCTAAACTTGGTTTAGTGTGTAGCATGAATGGGGTTAAAAGTTCTTAAGAAAGGCTCAAGAAAGGGGCCCCTCTTCTTGCCATTAATGTCTTGGTGAGGTGGAAAGGGGCTCCCAAGCCTTCATATGGCTTATGCATAGCTCCATGGCTCCATATGGCTTAGGGATGGCTTGGCTTGGTTTCATGAAAGTGGGTTTTAAGGATTTAGGATATTTCGGGGTAATTTGGCACATGGCTTAGATTAGAAAAGTTTAATGATGAATTTGAAACTTAGGGAGTGATTTAAATCAAAGGGGATGATGAGGGAAAATTTCATGTGGGCTTTAGGATAGATTTTGGGCTTTTGGATTTATTTTAGATGGGCCTTTAGAAAGATTTAAGGAGGTGGGCTTTTAGGTTTGAAAACAAATTGGTAAATGGAAGTTTTGTAAAAGATTGGGCCAAACAAATGTTCGGTTTAGTTTAGGGCTGTGTCATGAGTGATTTGGAACAAATTTGAAGTGATTTTGAATTGAATTGGGTTTAATTTAGGTCTTTTATTAAAGGGGCCAAAGTTGGTCAAATTGGGCTAACTTGGTTTAAGGTTGGGCTAGTGTTGGATTTGATGTAAAATTAATGTTGAGAAATGTTTATGGGGGTGCTACAAAGAGTTTTCAACTTTGGTTGGGCTTTGATATTGGGATTTGGGCCCATTTAGGTTAGGTTTGGTTTTAGGCCAAAAATGTGGATTTTGGTTTTGGGTTAGGTTTGGATGGAGTTTAGGGTCAAATTTGGGGCAAATCTTGTTATTGTTTTGTTTTTGGGGATATTAGGAAGGTTTAGGAAAAGATTTGGGGCTAATTGGAGTTGAATTGAGTTGGTTTGGGCTAGGTTTAGGTCATGAGCCAAAATTGGGCCTTAAGCTTCAAATTGGAATTGAATCCAAATGTCAATTAAATTAGGCTTGGATTTGGTATAAATTGATATTGGGGATATTGAATTGAAGTTTAGAATTGAATTGGATCAAAATTGAGGTCAATTGGATTGATTTTGTTTGGCATTGGGTCTACTTGGGTTAAGAATGGGTCAAATTGGGGGTTTTGGTAAAAGTAGGTTAAATTGACAAAATTGGCTTATGGTGTAGTTAAACAAAATGAAATTTGGAGTATTTGGGATTTTTTAGAATTTTCTGGGAATTTATGGATTTTTTGGTTAAAAAGGGCATTTTGGGTATTTGGAAGGTATTGGGAGGTATTTTTGGAATTTTTGGTATATTTGGCTAAGGATGATCAATTTGAGTGGAGAGAAATTTTTAGGACTGATTTTGACGAATTTTGTGTAATTTAGGCAATTTTGCAAATTTTGGGTAGTTTCAAGGGCATTTGGTAGGTTTAGTGGGTGTAGGGCCCCGGAGGTCAAAAATTGAAATTTTGAAAAAATGAAGATTGATCAAGTTTGAGTAGAATGGAATCACTTTGGTTAAGCCATGAAGCCATATCAAGTCCATAAGAGCCATGAGAGGTCTCATTTGAGGCATTCACTATGTTGTTCCTAACCCTCTTAACCAAGGACTTAGGGGTTGAGGACCATCCATATGGATTACCTACATGAGTTCGGAAGTCAAGCTAGGTATGAATCGTTTTAGGATTTAGAATTTGTGTGAAAGTGTAATGTTTGCAGGTCAACCCTCACCAGACTAGGCCACCCAGGGTAGTCCTAAGGCCAAAGAGTCCTATAGGGAACTCATCCTTTAAGCCTCCACATTTGATCTTAACCCTCTAAGTGACTTTGGGGTTTACAATCAAACTTATGGGGTTTGCAGGGAGTTAAGAAGTGTTTAAATTTCTAAGTGGTGGGTTCCATTTCTAGTCCTCTAAGATAGTCAAAGGGAAAGCCTAAGGCTAGATCCTAAGTACTAAGAAGAGAGAAGAGAAAAGACCTCATCAAAAATGAGGTCAACAAATGGACCCCCAATAGGTGTGGTGTGCTAACCAAGCACACCGCGCGTATTAGCGTTGACCGAAGAGATCAACTGAACCAACACAGATGTCTAAGTGACACACTTAGAACAGGGTAGAAACAAATTTCCGATGGGGAGTATCGAGTATATCTCCAAGACTGGAGATCCCTGAACTCTCGTTGGGGAAAGGAAAAGGAGGTGAATTCCAGATCATAAGATCTGGGGAAACTTGATTTAGATTTCATTTCATTTTATGTTCTGAGTCTTTACGTGTGAGTTTAGATTTTGATTTGTTCTGAGTTTCAATTTCGATTGAGATTTAATTTAAAATCAATTCAAGGAAATCTGGATTTGAATTGAGAATTGGAACCTAGGTTCCAACCTCGAGACTGTGAAGAGAACTGGAATTTAGGTACCAGCCTCAGAGTGAGAATCGGAGTTTAAGTCTGGTATCAATCTCGGGAAGAGAGTTGGAATTTGTTACCGACCTTGAAAGGAGGGAATCGGAATTGGTACCAGTCTTGAAGGTTTAAAGAGATCTGGAATCTGGTTCCAGTCTCAAAGGTTTAAAGAGAACTGGAATCTGGTTCTAGTCACGAAGGTTTAAAGAAAACTGGAATCTAGTTCCAGTCTCGAAGGTTTAAAGAGAACTGGAATCTAGTTCCAATCTCGAAAGTTTAAAGAGAATTGGAAATTGGTTCCAATCTGAAAGGTTTAAAGAGAATTGGAAACTGGTTCCAATCTCGAAGGTTTAAAGATATTTGGAAACTGGTTCCAATCTCGAAGGTTTAAAGAGAATTGGAAACTGGTTCCAATCTCGAAGGTTTAAAGAGAACTGGAATCTGGTTCCAGTCTCGAAAGTTTAAAGAGAATTAGAAACTGGTTCCAATCTCAAAGGTCTAAAGAGAATTGGAAACTGGTTCCTGGTTCCAATCTCGAAGGTTTAAAGAGAATTGGAAACTGGTTCCAATCTCGAAGGTCTAAAGAGAAATGGAAACTGTTTCCAATCTCGAAGGTCTAAAGAGAATTGGAAGCTGGTTCCAATCTCGAAGTAAAGAGAATTGGAAACTGGTTCCAATCTCGAAGGTCTAAGGATTGAAAACTAGTTCCAATCTCGAAGGTCTAAAGAGAATTGGAAACTGGTTCCAATCTCGAAGGTTTAAAGTGAAATGGAAACTGGTTCCAATCTCGAAGGTTTAAAGAGAATTGGAAACTAGTTCCAATCTCGAAGGTTTAAAGAGAATTGGAAACTGGTTCCAATATCGAAGGTCTAAAGAGAAATGGAAACCGGTTCCAATCTCGAAGGTTTAAAGAGAATTGGAAACTGGTTCCAATCTCGAAGGTTTAAATAGAATTGGAAACTGGTTCCAATCTCGAAGGTCTAAAGAGAATGGGAACTGGTTCCAACCTCGAAGGTTTAAAGAGAATTGGAAACTGGTTCCAATCTCGAAGGTTTAAAGGGTTGAAATTTGATGTGGAGATTTGATTTTAGCGGAAGATTTGGAATGAGACGTGAAAGTGTTTCACATCCCACGAGAATTGATCAAAGTCTGATTATTTGGTGAAGGATATGAATCCATGCCATCATAACCAAATCGAAAATTTTCGCAGTTCTGTGTCAGTAGATTCAGTCGACCTTCTCAAAAGAGGGAAGAAAATATGGAGAGTCAAAAAGAGATTTGAGAATAGTCGAAGGCTGGGGATTTCGGATTCAGGAATTTATCTTATTCTCTTGTTGTGATTTGATTTTAGCTTGATTTTCAATTTAGAGTTCATGTTTATTTAGAGTTCGTGTTTATTTGTAGTTTGTTTTGACATTCAGATTTTTAAAAGAGTTCCCTTTTATTTTTATTTTCCCTTTGTTCTTTGTTCGAAGTTCTTTTAATTTAATGGCGTTTCCCAGTCAATTTGCACAAAAAGAGGTGAAGGCAAAACATGACATGGTCACTTTCATTCCAATCTTGTTGAAAATACATCATAAAACTTGATCCAAAACATGATGATATTTTCTTTGAGAATTTAATATCTCATACAATCCATATAAATCCAAAACGGATTGTGTAAGATTCTTCAAGTTTCTTTTAAAAGCATCTGCGAAAATCCATGTCTGAATAGTGAGATACATGGACAATAACATCACCTTCCAAGTCATCCTTGGCAGGAATGTCGTATGGATGTGAATTGGAGGTGTGATATCTCCCATGTAACTCATAGCTCGTAAGGCAGGAGGCTCTCTAACTCTTGGTCTGGTTGGAAGTGGAAAGGCATTTTTCTGTCTTCCATCCTCCTGAAAGTAACAGAGATTCGCTCAACAGGCACTCCTGGAATGCAATGCTTTGCGATGTCCGCTCCATTCCCTTTTAACACCATGACGGAACCTACCGGTAGTGGTATCTCTACTGGCCCTCGGAATTCACCAGGGCCTGCTATCCGGAGGTCAGATCCGAACATGATATTGCATTGGTTGACAAAAGACACTGTGCAGAAAGGTCTAACGAAATCATGATGGTCTATGTGTTGAGGTATGCAGTCACCCTCCTTGTAGATGTTAATAATGCAGTTGTTGGGTATGTAATCTGCAGGCAATACCCTCCAAGTTATCATCCTCTTTACCATTCTTTTAATAATATTTGGCATCAGTCCACCTCACTGCGACGGAGTATTCCTGGTGGATTCCCTTTTCTGTCTACCGCGAAGTTGTAGCAACATCCGCACTGGATCGTAACTCTTCCTTTCCCTGGCATCCATCTTTGGGGTTCTGAATAGGTCTTTTCCCTCATACGACCAGCTCGGCCCATTTTCTGGAGTTCAAGTATGCAATCTACAATTTGTTGTTGTTCGTAATCTGAGAACACATCTGTATGCAGCTCGAGGCCTTCTAAGATATTGATCCTCTTGCCTCCAATTCTCTCAAAGTATTCGAAAGTTTTCTTTTCAACATTATGCATTCTTTCTAACTCATATTCTGGAATTATCTGCAATTGGCGAGGTCTAGTAAGGTACTGGGGAATCTATGGTTCAACCCCGGTACGCTCTCCTGCATGTCTTGGCTCCTCGGGGGTAGTCTCTGTCGGGACATCCTCCGGGGTTGCTTTCGCAACAAGACTCTTTAAAACTGGTGCATTTATCTGACATCGAGGCGCTGATTCTAATTCTACTCTTCTTGGGATTTCCTTTATCTGCTTCGCTTTCCTTAGAGTTGATTTCCTCCTTTTTGGTTCCTGACGAACCAATTTATTCAGAGTATTTGTATTACTGGTAGCAACTGTCTCTTCATGTTGATCTGCTGCTAACTTGGTTAACATCTTGCGAATGCGGCGATTCTTGTTCCTCCGCTGGGTAGCAGTGAGAGTAGCTCTCCTTACTCCTTAGATTTCTGTAGGCATGGCGCTGACAAGCTAGCCCTCTGCTGTAGCAACAACGGCCTTAACTTTCTTGTCTTCTCCCGTTGCATGAGTGGTGTTTACTTTTCTTTTCTTGCTGGCGGATGGTTGACTTGAGCCACCCAATTTCATCACTATATGGCTGCGGAGCTCTTCCCGATCAATCGGGGTCCAATCATTTTCTTCATATTGTAGCCCGGCTGGTGTGAAGTCAGAGTCAATCTCGATCACAGCTCCATCCCTCACCCTCTTTTCATTAAGTGCTAGACTCACGCCATTCTTAAAGTTCAGAACCAACCGCCCGTTCGACATTTCCCTGCGAAAAATAAGGAAAGGATCAGGGGTTGTACTAAGAACAAGAACAGTAGAAAAATATATGTTTATTAATGAAGAGCTTTTATTCGTTTATTTTAAATTTAAATAGGAGTAGGAAAAGATGAAGAAAGATCAAGAGTGAGACTAGATTTGAAAGAAAGGATAAAAAACTTTATTATCATGATTTCACATGTTTTCTTTTAACATTTTTTTTTTTAACGATTTTCTTTATCATCCACTTTTTTATATTTTTGGGTTCGGACCCAGTCATAAGTAATTACTGTGCTCGTGCTTCTAAGAGTGAGGATTCATCCTTCGAAACATCAGGTTGCGTAATACTTTTTTAGATATCATCCATTAATTGGAAGCATAGGTCGTTCTCCACGGCAATTTACAAGCTGGTAGGAACCTCCTCAGTAAACTGTCTCGACCACGAATGGCCCTTCCCAAGTCGGTTCAAATTTACCTCCTATCTTGCGATGTGCAAGAATAGGTCTTCTGAGAACTAGAACCAAGTCACCGACTTTAAATGTCCTTGGATGGACCAATTTAACATGGGCCTGGATCATCTTGGCTTGATAGAGTTCTAAATTATGCTGTGCTGAAAGTCTTTTCCCTTCCAAGCTTTCTAACTCTTCTAGTCGTAGTTTGGCATTTTCTTCTGTAGTGATCTTGTTTGCAACTGCAATTCTGAGTGACGGAAGCTGAACCTCTAATGGTAGAACGGCCTTGGACCCGTACACTAAGGCGTAAGGCGTAGACTGGGTGGGCGTTCTAAAAGTCATCCTGTAGGCCCATAAGGCTTCTAACAACTTCTCGTGCCAATTTCTCTTATTGTCGTCCAAAGTTTTCTTTAGAATTTTAACGAGAGTTTTATTAAAAGCCTCGGCCATGTCGTTCGCTCTTGGGTAGTAGATTGTTGAATAACGCCAGTCGATCCCGTGTCTTCTGACAAAATTGTTGATTTTCCTACTCTTGAACGAGGACCCATTATTCGAAATGATTCTGCGCGGTACTCCGAAACGGTAGATGACTTGATTCTTGAAGAACTGTAGCACGTGATGTGCTTTCACTTCTCTGAGCGGTACTGCTTCTGCCCACTTAGAAAAGTAATCTGTAGTTGCAAGAATGAAGCGATGTCCTCTTGAAGAAGGTGGTTCTATCGGACCCACAATATCTGTGCCCCAACACTCAAATGGCCATGACATGATTGTCAGATGTAGCACATTTGGAGGCTGATGTAGAACCACTCCATGCACTTGGCACTGTTGACAACTTTTGGCAATCTTCATGAAATCGGTCATCGTTGAGGGCCAGTAGTACGCTAGTCTTTTAATCTTCATTTTCATTTTCGAACCTGAATAATGAGCGCCACAAAGTCCTGAGTGTACTTCTTTAACAATTTCACGAGCCTCGGACCCGCTCAGGCATCTTAGCCACATCTGATCAAAAGACCTTCTGTATAACGTGTTGTTTATTAATGTGTAAGACAGAGTTCTTTTCTTAATTTGATGGGCTATCGACTTATCGTCCGGTAGGTTTCCCATTTGCAAGTAGTCCATTAATGGTTGCCGCCAGTCTTCTGTATTTTCTGTCACTGTTGCAATTGTTTCTTCTGCTTTTTCTACTGATTTGTGTATTGTTTCCATGTCGAGCTGTGATAGGACGTGTCGTCCCTGAACTGACACTTCAACTGACTCATCCTGTAAGCAGGCAAATTCTTTTGCAAGTCGAGCTAACGCATCTGCGAGAGCATTTTTTCTTCTGGGAATCTTGTAGATCGTTACATTCAGAATCTGCTCTAGCAATTTCATTGCATATTGAATGTACTGTTCGAGTCTTGGCTTTAGAATTCTGTACTTTCCGACAACCTATTGAATGATCAATTGAGAATCTCCGTAGATGTTGATGTCCGTTATCCACATCTGAATGGCTAATTCCAGTCCGGTTACAAGGGCTTCACATTCTGCCTAATTGTTTGTACATGGTTCTGTTAAGTGGTAGGAATACCTCAACATCCCCCGCTCCGGTGTTATAAAGATTAGTCCGATTCCTGCCTTACCGGGCACTATCATTTGTGATTCTTTATCTTTCTGCGCTGAGGATGCTCCGTCGAAGTACAGTTCCCAACGCTGATCATCGGGGTCTTCTAGGCTCATTATTTGCTCATCTGGCAAGTCGTCGTTGAGAGGCGATTCTGCCGGTAAAGGGTGTGCTGCGAGGAAGTCTGCTAGGACTTGTCCCTTTATGGAACGAAGAGGAACGAAAGTTATATCGAATTGCAATAGTATCATTGACCACCTGGCAAGTCTGCTGGAAAGTGTTGGACGGGTCATCAAATATTGCAACCAATTAAACTTTGAAATAAGGTTGACTTTATGAGAAATCATGTAGTGCATGAGCTTTTATGCGGCGAAGATCAGGGCCAAACAGTGTTTCTCGATAGGAGGATACTTTACTTCCGTCGGAATTAGACGACGGCTTAGGTACTGGAGCGCGTTTTCTTTTCCCTCATCATTAGCCTGGGCTAGCAGGGCTCCGAGAGAGTCGTCTAAAGCTGCGGTATAAAGTATCAATGGTCTACCTGAGACTGGGGCTGCTAAAACAGGAGGTGTCATTAAATACCATTTAACGTCATCGAAGGCATGTTGACATTTGGCGTTCCAAGTAAACTTGGCATCCTTCTTAACCAAAGCAGAAAAAGGCTGACACCTTCCTTGAAAATTCGAGATAAAGCGTCGAAGATATGACAATTTTCCTTGAAAGGATCGTAGTTATTTCAAGGTTTTGGGAGGTGGCATTTCTAAGATAGCTTTAATCTTCTCCGAATCGATTTCAATTCCACGATGTCGAACAACAAATCCTAAGATTTTCCCAGAGGTGACGCCGAAGGCGCATTTCAAGGGATTCATCTTAAGGTTATATTATTTTAACCGCTCGAAAACAATTCTCAAATCATACAAATGATCTTCTTTTAGTTTGCTTTTGATGACCACATCATCCACGTAACACTCGACTTGGTTGTGAATGAGATCGTCAAAAATCCTTGTCATTGCTCTTTGATAAGTTGCTCCTGCATTATTTAATCCAAACGGCATCACTATGTAGCAGTACACTCCAATCGATGTTCTGAGGGCTGTAAGCTTTTCATCTTCTGGTGTCATCTTTATCTGGTTGTATCCCGAAGATCCATCCATGAATGAGAAGACTTCATGTGTTGAAGCAATGTCGATCATTAATTCTGGGATTGGTAGTGGGAATTCGTCCTTTGGACATGCTTTGTTTAAATCTCTGAAGTCTATGCAGATTCTGATCTGACCATTCTTCTTTTTGACTGGTACCACATTAGCTAAACAAGTGGGATATTATTCCTCACAGAAAAATTTAGCGTCTATTAGCTTCTTAACTTCTGCTATAACTTGTTGTTCAATCTCTAGACGCATTCTTCTTAGAGCTTGTCTAACAGGAACGACAGTGGGATCCACTCCTAGTTTGTGAACTGTGACTTCTGGAGCTAATCCTGGCATTTCATCATAACTCCAAGCAAAATAGTCCTTGAACTCCATTAATAACTTGATTATCTCTTCGGAGTCTTCTTTATTGAGTAAGGAGCTAACAAAGGTCGGCCTAGGCTCTTTGCTAGTACCTAAGTTAACTTCCATTAACTCGTCTACTGTAGATTTAATTTCTTCTTCGAATTCTGGCGGAGCATCTCCGATTGATAGATCTTCGAGATCTTCTAAAGCTTCAAAGCAGTCTTCATTAGGCTCGCAAGTGACAACCAAGCAAAATCCCGCATCGTCAACTGATCCTACTGTGCCGAATCCGAGACCATGCTATGAATTGGGAGGCCGACTGGCATTGTTCCATAATTTTTCAAAGTGTTGTGATCGATCTTTTGTCCATCGTCGAGGTAAGACACCACGTTGAATTAAATTTTGGACACAGGGAGAGTACCACTTAAAAGGCAGTTCCATTAGTTTAGAAGAAGTAACATCTTCAAATTGTACATCTTTTTCATTATTGGAAGAAGAAGCACCACGGTAGAATTTGATTGGTTTAGTACCACCACCTTGCACTTCCTTGACCACCATACCCTCGATCTTATTATAATGGATCGGGGTCAGGGTCATAGTATGTACATAGTGGTTAATCTTCTCGTACATTGATTTATATTCTTCATTCTTTTCATCTTCGAGAGAGATCTTGAACTGAGGTTTCTTTTGATTTACTATTACTACTTCTTTCTTGATTTCTTCTTCTTCGGAATTGGTCTCCCAATCAACGTCGATGACTGGTTTCTTCTGTCTAACTGTTCTAATGTCTCTTCCACGACCTCGTCCCCGGCCTCGACCTCGGGTGCGAGTTCTGGAGAAACCTTCACCATCTCGCCGTAAGGGTGTGGTGAGTAACTGTAGGACTAGAATTTCAGGGTCTTTATCGTCTTGCACTTCTTTTGCTTCATTTGGTACGGTATTTCTGGAGAATAATGTTTTCTTCGGAGGCGCATAGTAGGCTGCATCTTCATGAATTCCGATTTCATGTACGGAGAACGGCTGCAAGTCACCTTTGATACACTGTTCTCCTCCTTCATAATACTTTATGCACTGGTGCAGAGACGATGGTACCATCCGGTTCTCATGGAACCATGGCCGACCCAGTAGCGCGTTTAATTAATTATATGGAATTTTGCGGTTGTCTTTGCTAAGTCACCGGTCTTCATTAACAGTGTAATCGATCCAAGAGCTCTTTCTCCTTTCTGATTGAAACCTCTTAATAACATCTTGTCTGCTTCAAGTTCGCAAGCATCAATTTCCAAATATGCTAACGTTTGAAGGCTCATTATGTTGATTGATGCTCCTGGATCAACCAACACTCTGGAGAGCGTAAACTTTCCAATAGGGACTGAAATGTACAACGGTCGGTTGTGATCAGCCATTCCGAGTAGTAGATCATTGTCCATGAAGGTAACACCTCGCTGTTCTTTTAACGAGCAAACCTCATCGAAGGAATTATCAGCCATTTGAGTTAAACAAATTTCTAGATCAAGTAAAGCCTTGATTAGAGTTTCTCTCATCTCCTTTGACATGATCAGAGCTTCATATATGCTTAGTTTGGGAGGTAGCATCCTAAGGTGGGCTAGCACGTTGTAGTCTACTTTATTACCATGTTCCTCAGTTTCTTTCTGAATGGTCAATTCCTCTGCTGGGGTTGGCTCTTCCTGAGCAACCACCTGCTTTACTTTATCTTTTGGACCCATTTTTGGGGGTAGAACTTTTCCACTTCTTAAATTGACTTCAGTTATTTCTTCTGAATCTGGTGTTGAATCTGCCGGTGTATCCTCTTGAATCGGAATGACTGGCTCTTCTGGGGTTTCTTTGGAATCTGATGACTCTAATTCTATTGCAATCGGAGCTCCTCGAAATTCACAAAAAGACTTGTTTCTTGCTGAGCTTTCGTAGCCATCTTTGTGAACGTCTTCTCCTTCACCGTGATCATTGAGGTTTAATATGATTTGAGAATCATTTAATATTGGAATCGAGATCCGGATTAGCTTGGTTTTTCGTTAGTTACGTAATCGTTAGAAACAGTCAAAACATAGCCAACACCAAAACTCTTATCATTATAAGAACTCGCTGGGGTGAGCAAATAATCATACAGAGTAAGAGGTTCGAGGGACTTCTCCCCCGAATCGGAAATAACCATCCTAGGATAAGCATCCCCTAGTCTACTCTTTGGAGCCTCAATTTTCTTCTCTTCTACGGTCTTCTTTTCCTTCTGGGGCGGTTCTTCAATCGCAAGCGATAGTGCCGGCTTAGCAAGTTTCAAACCCTGAGTTGTAGCGCGTACCGAAGTGGTCTGGATATGATCTAAAATTTTCTTTGAAGACTTTGTCCAGACGGTACTCCATCCATCATGGGTTGTGTAAGGGTCTATCAGAACAATGGGATCCGTTGAAATAACATTGACGGAACATCCCTTTTGAGGTTCCTTCATGTATTCCTTCGGGATCGTTATGTTCCCTTTCCGGAGATTGTCATCAACCCAAATCTTGAAAGTGATGCAATCCTCTATCTTATGCCCGAGCATCTGGTGGTAAGGTCAATAGTTTAGATGATCTTTCTTGTTGACTTCTTCCGGCCTCTTGGGCTCTGGTAGCTAAAAATTTGGTGTTTTCATTAAACTGCGGAACATCTTCACCACTGCTTCAATTTTGAATGGATATTCCTTGTTCAAAAAATCTTTCAGGGTACTCTGTGGATGAGGCAGTTGTTCATAATGTTGAGGCGACTGATAGCTCGATCGAGGCTGTTGATAACCCTGCTAAGGTTGTTGGTAAGTATGTTGCGGTGGTTGATAGCTAGGTTGTGGCCGTTCTGGCTGTATCTGTACTGGCTGCTTGCCTTTATCTACTGCCGCGACGATTCCGGACTTCTTTTCAAATGTTTTTACTGGTTTCTGTTTATCGGTCTTGTCCACAAAACTTAGCTTCTTTGCTTCCTCTTGTAAGCTCCCGGCCTTGCTAAGCAACTTCTCGAAAGTCTTGATTGTAAATCCTTTAAGGAGTAGTGCTATCGGGCTGTGGATGCTCTTCAGCAAAATACCAATCGCACGCTGTTCTTGAAGCTGTGGCTCACACTTCATGCTTAAATTTCTCCATCGATGTACGTAATCCACTAGAGTTTCGTTCAGTTTCTGGTGCTTCACCACTAAATCACCAATCGTAATGTTCTGCCGAGCCCCGGTAAACCGCTTAATGAAGAGGTTTTCTAACTCTGAAAAGGTCTTAACTGAACCATTTGGCAATTCTGTGTACCAGTCGAAGGCAATCCCTGACAGGCTGCTGACAAACTATCGAAAGAGTAAAGCGTCACTCCCACCGGCATTGCAGCAACTAGCACGAAAATGTGCGACATGCTGCCGGGGATTTCCTGTGCCATCAAAAGTCTTGAACACAGGTGGTATGAAGCCTTTTGGGTATTGGACGACATCAAACTCTTCCGGGTAAGGTCTACCCGTATGAATAGATGCTCTACTCTTAGATTGTGCAAAAGCTTATCGCACCTGCTGTTCTACCATATTTTTAATGTCCTTTTCGGGAATCATGCTCTGTGCAGAATCCTTCTTTGGTGGCTCATCTCTGTTAACGGATGTGATCTCTTTTCCTCCATCTACAATATGGATGATCTCTGGGGGTGTTTCTTTCTGAGGTTGCACCTGACTTTGGAGAGTGGCTAAAGCAGCAGCCATCTCTTTCATTCTCCTTGCCATCTGGGAAATTGTGTCATCTCTTTCCCGAAGCTATGCTCTCATCACTTCCGGTTCATCTCTTTCCGCAGCTGCCGGAGCACCCTGCGAGGCTGACGATGCTCGTGTTTCAACCATGTTGATCTCGGCATACTCCTCATCCATGAACTCTGATGAATCAACCTCCTTTTCCAACTTATCTCTTCTTTCTTTTGCCAATAGTCGGATATCCGTCCTTAGCTTTCCTATAGCATCCTTGAGGGGTCTCTTCCAGACGGTATCATTGTTGTCGTGTGATGGTTGTTGATCTTCTTTTTCAAGAGTTTCTTTTATTGCAGTAGCACTTCCTTCTAATTCAGGCTCTTTGACAAGGCTTTTCTTCTCAGGCCGTTGTGTTGGTCTCGTCTCGGTAATAATAGGTCGCCACACCATCCTTCTTGCAGCAAGAGGCCTAGGACCGGACAGTCTGTCGGCTATATGCTAGTAAGTGGTGTCCTCCCTAATATGATGGCCCGATACAACAACAGGTGAACTAGCTCTTATTTTCTTCCTTGATTTCTCTACGGCAGTGACAGGCTCTACTCGCAGTCTGAGGCAGGATCTAACTGGCACTCGTCCCATTCTTCTTAGGATTTCTGACACGGGGCATCTTTCTTTCTTTGCCAATTTTTCTATTACAGCTTGTAGCCGAGCAAATGGCGTAGTCTTAACCCTTATTCTTTTGTAGTTACTATAGTATGCATGTCGAGGTAGTGTAGCGACAATCCTTCATATGTCTTTTTCATCCGATGCAGTAGAAAGAGGGTGAAACCTACACCCTTCCAACAGAGGTATATACTCAGGCAGTTCTTCTCTTTCCTCAGGAATTTCTTCTAGAAAAGCAATTTCGGCAGCTTTGGCTTTCTCGATCCTGACAATCTTTCTGCTTCTATTTCTCCTTTGAGTCCGAGTTAGGGGTGCAACTCTTGAACTAGACCCAATCTCGAAACAGATGGTATTGTAGCAAAATTTGTACCCTCCACGGTGACAGGTTCATTACAGGCTTGGATTTCCTTCCCCTTTAGTTTGGCAGAAGCCGAGGTAGGTGCAGAGATGTCTAGACCGGTGGGGGTAGAGACAA
The DNA here is from genome assembly GCA_022702705.1 of Papilionanthe hookeriana x Papilionanthe teres. NCBI lineage: Eukaryota > Viridiplantae > Streptophyta > Magnoliopsida > Asparagales > Orchidaceae > Papilionanthe > Papilionanthe hookeriana x Papilionanthe teres. The sequence continues at coordinate 95,455,120 of CM040431.1, read as the reverse complement.
CGGTCCTCATACGAATAGCAGTACTTCTTTCAGCTATAGCCCTTTGCAGGGGAGGAAATTCTTGAGTCTACTTCAGGTTGAACTCAATTACGGGCTCTTCAGTTTCTGGCACTTTATCCATTAGTGCGAAGAGAGTGATGTCAGCAAACTTGATATCTGTGTTGTCGAATCCTTGTCCAAAACGGATGATTCCATTGTCGGGAAGTTCATCCTTATAGACGGCGAAGTCCATTCCATTGGTGAAGGAGAAAATTAACTTTGGCGCAGTCATTTTCTGCAGGGTAGATTATGAGTATTAGTCCCACATTATGCTTCCTTTTGTCGCAAAACATAGCACGAAAAAAAAAGAGTTCGAACACATTTTCATTTATCTTAGTGTATTTGCGATTTTTAAGAGAATTAGTTTATTAGAAGGTTGTTTATTAGAGGATTTGTTTATTAGGAACAAAATGATTAAAGTATAGAAAAGGTAAAGGACCCGATTCAGAATTGGAAAGGAAGAGAAAGCCTCGCAAAACTTCTCAACCCGAGGGACCGCTCCTAAGATAACACCTATTGGGGGTCCACCTCACCTCAGAAAAGAGGTAAAAGGATTTTGGAACCTCTCTGTTTAGGGGTATCTAAACAGTGGCTCCTAAATCCGAGAGAAGTTGGCTATACCCGTTCAAGATAGAAATGAACGTGGTATGCCAATGGAAAGAATGGTAGTTTGCTCCACTAGGGACATGGATACACTATCGATTTATGAAAGCAAATCCATTTGATCAAAATGGAGAGAGGAACCAGTCCCCAGCGGAGTCACCAGAAGTTGTCGGCATATTTTTAGGTTGTGTTGTATTTTAGAAAAAGGGGTCGCCTACAGAAGTTGTCTGCAAATTTTAGATTTTAAATTTAATTTAAATATGTATAATTTAGAAAGTAGCATTTGATTTTGAAAATAATTTTAAGTTTGAAAATTTTAAGATATGAAATCAAACCGATCTCACATCCCAAATAGTTTATATAAACGAGTCTCGCATCACAAACCGTATATCTATCTCGAAGAATAGAAACACTGCTTGATGATGGGGCTCGATTAAATAAAATAGAAAATTTTTGACATCCGTTTGGTCTGCGAACAAATTTTATAAGCCGACAAATTCCCCTACTTAATATAAAGGAATTAAGCAGGGTTTATATTACCTGGGTTCTTAAAGTTCACTATAAGGGCAAGCCCCTATAGTTAATTACATCCTAAGTGATGGGAATCACTTAAGAAAACTCTCAATAATGATCAGTAGTTTTGCTCTCAAGAATTTCAAAGTTTATGGTTTTCAAAGGATTGGATTTTGGAAATTTCAATAGGGATTAGCTCAAATTTGGAACAGTTTATTTTAAGCGTCAAAGGAAGAAAAGTAGGAAAAGTTGAGGATCCAAGAAGAATCTTGGCAACTTCCCAAACTATCCTATTATTTGGCTTCAATTTGGGCGTTTATTTAATATTGCAATCCTTCCAATTTTAATTAATTAGGACTTATATTTGTATGACATGATCATACAAATAGCCTGGAAGATGTGAGGGTTTGTGTAGTACCGAACGACTACCTCGGAGTCCTAAGACCGGTTAGGGCTTAATTTACATGACATGATCATGCAAATGCCTAACAAAGAGTTGAGGATTTATGTTGCACTAGGAAAACTACCTCGAAGTCCTATGACTTGGTTATTTAATTCTAGGAAAGGTTTAGCTGGTGTAGATCTGATTTTTGCTGAAGTAGGGCCGTGTTGCCCACTATGCTCCGAGCTACTTTTTGTTGCAGAGGTTTAGTTTTAGAAGGTGAAAATCAGGGGATGAGAGAAGTGTTTTGGTTTAGAAAAGTTTTAAAGTCCAAATGTCTTTAGTGTTTTGTTAGGGGAATCTTAAAGTTGATTATAACAACACCAGTTAAGATCCCACGGTTCCATCATTCCAGCACCGTTAATTTTATCAGATTCACTTAGTCCAGATGAATTTGGTAAACTCAACCGAATGAGTTCCACACTTTCATTTAGATCGTGGGAAATCTCGTTAGCAACACGTAGGTTACATCATCCGAGGTATTCCCCATCATCCAACGAGATGTTTTAATTTAATTGTAATTGTAGTTTTGTTGTTCTGTTTGTGATTAAATTTTGAGTTTCTTAATATTTTGGAATGTTGTGGCGATGGATTTTACCTTGTTGTAACTTTTAATTTAGTTTGGTTTCAGATTTGTGACTATCCTAAAGGTTTTAGTTTTCATGCAACAATCTTGTTTAACATGCAAGAAAAGCAAAGTACAGCTTATATAAATAAATTGCAATAAAGTAAATTGCAATAAAATAAAAGCGTACCTGGAGGGTCTTCTCGTCATTCCAAGTTGCACTTAAAACACATGTTAAGGCATTTAAATATTTATAACAAGTACCAAGGTAAAGCTAAGGGAAAGGTTTTGGTTGTCTACCAAAGTCCTAATCCTATTGCTAGTCATTTCCTATGACGTCTAGGTTCTTGTGTTTTGTTTATGGATGATTTTCTTCACCAAAGAACAATTAAGTTCAATTGTTCTTCTAAAACATCTCATCATATTGAGAAAGTGCATAGGACGAGTCCGAAACATCTTTTCAATACTTCAGAGATTATTTTTAGTCCAAGTAAATTTAGTTGCACAAGTGAATTAATCATCCAGGAGTTTAGTTAAGCTTTGTCTCTTGCTCAGTGAACTTGGGCATTTGATTACCTGATGAATGAAGTGACATCTCACTTAATACTCCATTTAAGAGTTATAATAATTAAAGCCTTTAGGGGCGAGTTGGTTTGTTGAGAATTTTAATCATTCTTAATTTGAAGTTTGAGTTAATGGTTTAAAGTGATTTAGTTTAATTATGAGGTTTTAATTAATAATTTTAAGTTTGGAATAGTGTTCAAATTATTTTTAGTTTAAATCTTTATACTTTAAGTGATCTTAATATTTTAAATTAATCTTTGGTGTTTCAAATTCACTTAGAATATTCATATATCTTAATGATTTGATTTAGGTTAATTATGATATTTTAGGTTAATCTTGATTAGTTTGATTTTTTATATTCTTAATTATGAATTGTCTTGATATTTCAAATTTGTTTTACTTTTATTATTGAGTGATGTTAATTTAATATAATTTAAATTTAATTTAATTGAATTTAATTTAATTTCATTTCATTACATTAAATTTAATTTAATTTAATTGTTAAAATGTTAATTTAATTTTATTTTAATTTTGATTTAATTTTTACTTAATTTAATTTAATTTAATTTAATTTAAATTTAATTTAATTGTTAAACCACTTAATATTTTGAGCTTTCCTTTAATTTAAGGGTTATTTTTTTTAATTTTTAATTTACTTAGTTTGGATTATCATTTTAATATTAACTAAGAGTTAAATATTATTGAAGTGATTTATTAAGAGATTTTTTTATTAAAGAATTAATATCCTCTCAAGTTATATCCCTATTTCTAATAATTCAAATTTTCATTAATCTTCCAAAATTTAAATTGTTTAAATAATTAAAGTTTCATTTTTGGTTTATTAAAAGTGATTAATGGGTTCCAACCCTTTTAATTTCCCAAAGTTTCAATCATCTAAGAAAGATATAATCAAATATTTTACCCTCCATTTTAATTAAACCTAAAATTTTAATAAAGGGGTTTAAATTCTTTAATTACCTTTATGCCCTTTTAGGCTTATTTATTTCATAACTCACTAAATTGAGTTCAAATGAACTTAAAATTTTTATGTCACCTCACTCACATGTCAATTAAGACATTAGAGGAGAAAATGAGATTTTTCTGAATATAATTTATTTATATAATTATTTTTAGTGAAAAATAAGGGATTTCAAGGAAAATTCAACAACATGACCAAAGTAAGGTTTCTGTCCTTAAGAAAATTATGGGATATTCCTAATGACCAGAGGACCACTTGGACCAATTTTGGTGATTTTTTAAATTATATTTTATTATTATCATTATTTTGAGTTTTGAAGTGTTAATTAATTATAAAATAGAATTAAAGTTGAAAAATAGATTTTATATTTTTTTTTAAATCTCTCTGACCTCAAGGAGTTCAGAGAAAGAAATTTTATAATTTTCTGATTTTTCTTTTATTTATTAGAATTAATTTAGTGAAAAGGTTGGAAAATTCATTTTTTTAATTCAAAAATTGTTTTAAGCATTTAAAATTCAATATATTTACTTTGAGACTTGGGAAAAGTATTTGGTTTGTTCCTAAGTGATTAGGAGTCAAAATATGATATTTTTATGATTTTTCATATTTTTATGATTTTTATTATTTCTTAATTATTTAAATATAAAAAATATCATTAAAAATGAAAATTTTTAGAAAATTCCAATTTTAATTTTTATAGACTCCTCTGATATCAGAGAGCCCACAAAACCAATTTGGTGAATTTTTGAAATGCATTTTTGGAGTTATAAATTTTTAAAGTTTAATTTTGATCATGTGGCTTAATTAATTCATTTAGTGGGGCTAATCATTTCTAATTGACTTCAAATTTTTATGCAAGGTTCTCTGTATCCTAAAGATCAATGGAGAATTAATTTCAAGTTATTTTAATGTGTTGTTAACCCTAATTAATTAAAGTTCACTTTTGATTAATTAGACCAATTAGGGTTATTCTTAATGAATTAACTCAAAATATAATTATCCTAGGGTCCTCTAGTCCTAAGAAACTTCCCCAATTTTTTCTAGAATTTATTGAGCAATATACTAATTATTGGAATTAAAATACCAAAAATAGTGACATAAACTTGAAAAATACATAACTTTTCATAGAGATGGCCTCTGACCTTGAAAAATTCAGGGAATGCTCCCAAGATCAGAGGCTTCAAAAGCCCTATGGTCTCATGTCATGGTGAATTTTTTGTGCAAATGGAGAATCAAAATACTAAAATGGGTAAATAATTAATTAAAAATAAAATACTCATCAAAATAACTTGATTTCTTTTCCACATTATTCTCCTCTGTTCACTGAGCAAGAGGTTATTTTTAGTTTATTTTTATGATTTTTCTACAAAAAGATATGGTTTTTCTAAGTTCTGGGTATTTAAATAAATAGGAAAATCCTATTTATCTACTTATCCGACTCAGCGCCGCGTCAACCTACTGCAGATCGAAAGACCACGCGGCGCACTCTTATTTGATGTCGCCATCTGAGTCAGTCGCCACGCCTCCCACTGCTCCGCTCCTTCCTCTGATCCGCTGCAATTTGAGCCTTTCAACCGATACACGCGCGATCGGACGGCGCCTGGTCATCGTCTTCGACTGGTGTGCACCCGTGACCATCCACACTAAAACCCTAAGAACTCTCTCATTTCTCAACGGATTTTCGTGTTCTTATGCTCTATGAATTCGTCTTGAGGAGACTAACACATCCATATAGCTTACATGCCATGAAATTAACTGAAATGAAATGGAGAATTGCTGGAAGCTCGAGAGGAAGGACTGATCCATACCTTTGCTCTGAGAAGTGTAGCATCAATCAGAGAGTTGTATCACCTTCGATTGCACCCAAGGAAGCTCTAGATGAAGTCTCTAGCTCTGGGTAATTGTCTAGGTATGAAAGTGTCCACATTCAATTTCAAAGCTTGGAGGCTAGAGCAACTGGGTGGCCTGGAGAGGGGGCTTTCACTGGGGAACTCCTTCTCTTGGTCCTGTGCAGGTGTGGGTGAGTTTAATTTGGATTTGGCTGAGGTTTGGGAGATGTCCTGATTTTGGGTATGAACTTGAACTCAGAAATTAAGCTCAGCTAGGGGAAATTGGGGCTGGAATCCAATGGGGATCAAGTGCTCTATGTGTGGAGAGTGGTCTGGAGCAATTTTGACAGAGTTTCAACAGGATTTTGGTTCAGCCCCCCCCTTTGGCCGAGAGGTGGTATGGTTTAAATAAAGGTGGCTAGAGGGCTTCCCAGGGGGGTTTAATGGCTTGGATCAACTACTCTGGTGAGGAGAAGAACAGCCATGGTGGCCATTAGGCATGGGACAAGTCAGCAAGGAAGAATTCAAAAATTGGCTCACATGGGTGCTCTCGGCCTGGTGGTTTCCGGCGGCTGTGGTGGCTGGCCGGCCAGGGTCAGGTCACCCTCAAGGTCAGGGAGGTCAGGGCTGGGGTTTAGTGCAGTCAATTGGCCATGGACATGTGTAAAGGAGTTGAATTTAAATGGAATGGGGGGAAGGCTATTTTGGGTCCAAATGGGTCAACCCATGGTTTTGGGTTAGGTTCACCACCCAAGGCCTAGTTTTGGGCTGAAAAAAATCACTTGGGTTAGCCAAGAGAAAATGGTGTGGTCTCCATCCATGGTGAGGAGAATAAACTTGGTTTAGTGTGTAGCATGAATGGGGTTAAAAGGGCTTAAGGAAAGCTTATGGAAGGGGCCCCACTTCTTGCCATTAATGGCTTGGTGAGGTGTAAAGGGGCTCCCAAGGCTTGCATATGGCTTATGCATGGCTCCATGGCTCCATATGGCTTAGGGATGGCTTGGCTTGGTTTCATGAAAGTGGGTTTTAAGGATTTAGGATATTTAGGGGTAATTTGGGACATGGCTTAGTTTAGAAAAGTTTAATGATGAATTTGAAACTTAAGGAGTGATTTAGATCAAAGGGGATGATGAGGGGAAATTTCATGTGGGCTTTAGGATAGATTTTGGGCTTTTGGATTTATTTTAGATGGGCCTTTAGAAAGGTTTAAGGAGGTGGGCTTTTAGGTTTGAAAAAAAATTGGTAAATGAAAGTTTTGTAAAAGATTGGGCCAAACAAATGTTGGGTTTAGTTTAGGGATGTGTAATGAGTGATTTGGAACAAATTTGAAGTGATTTTGAATTGAATTGGGTTTAATTTGGCTCTTTTAGTAAAGGGGCCAAAGTGGGTTAAATTTGGCTAACTTGGTTTAAGGTTAGGCTAGTGTTGGATTTGATGTAAACTTAATGTTGAGAAATGTTTATGGGGGTGCTACAAAGAGTTTTCATCTTTGGTTAGGCTTTGATTTTTGGATTTGGGCCCATTTGGGTTAGGTTTGGGTTTAGGCAAAAAATGGGGATTTTGGTTTTGGGTTAGGTTTGGGTGGAGTTTAGGTTCAAATTTGGGGCAAATCTTGTTAGTATTTTGTTTGTGGGGATATTAGGAAGGTTTAGGAAAAGATTTGGGGCTAATTGGAGTTGAATTGGGTTGGTTTGGGCTAGGTTTAGGCCATGGGCCAAAATTGGGCCTTAAGCTTCAAATTGGAATTGGATCCAAATGTCAATTAAATCGGGCTTGGATTTGGTCTAAATTGATATTGAGGATATTAAATTGAAGTTTACAATTGAATTGGATCAAAATTGAGGTCAATTGGGTTGATTTGGTTTGGCATTGGGTCTACTTGGGTTAAGAATAGGTCAAATTGGGGGTTTTAGTAAAATTTTGTTAAATTGACAAAATTGGCTTATCATATAGTTGAACAAAATGAAATTATGAATATTTGGAATTTTATGGAATTTTCTCGGAATTTTTGGAATTTATGGATTTTTTTGGTTAAAAAGGGCATTTTGGGTATTTGGAGGGTATTGGGGGTATTTTTGGAATTTTTGGTATGTTTGGCTAAGGATGATCAATTTGAGTGGAGAGAAATGTTTAGGACTGATTTTGATGAATTTTGGGTAATTTAGGCAATTTTGTAAATTTTGGGTAGTTTCAAGGGCATTTGGTAGGTTTGGTGGGTGCAGGGCCTCAGAGGTCAAAAATTGAAATTTTGAAAAAATGAAGATTGATCAAGTTTGAGTAGAATGGAATCACTTTGGTTAAGCCATGAAGCCATATCAAGTCCATAAGAGCCATGAGAGGACTCATTTGAGGCATTCACTATGTTGTTCCTAACCCTCTTAGCCAAGGGCTTAGGGGTTGAGGACCATCCATATTGATTACCTACATGAGTCAGGAAGTTAAGCTTGGTATGAATGGTTTTAGGATTTGGAATGTGTGTGAAACTTTAATGTGTGCAGGTCAACCCTCACCAGACCAGGCCACCCAGGGTAGTCCTAAGGCCAAAGAGTCCTATAGGGAACTCATCCTTTAAGCCTCCACATTTGATCTTAACCCTCTAAGTGAGTTGGGGGTTTACAATCAAACTTATGGGGTTTGCAGGGAGTTAAGAGGTGTTTAAATTTCTAAGTGGTGTGTTACATTTATAGTCCTCTAAGATAGTCAAAGGGAAAACCTAAGGCTAGATCCTAAGTACTAAGGAGAGAGAAGAGAAAAGACCTCATCAAAAATGAGGTCAACAAGGGGTAAGAAGCTTTTTGGGACATGTAGGATTCTATAGGTGACATATTAAAGTTTTTTCAAAAATTTCTAAACCTCTATGCCAACTTTTAGAAAAAGATAGAAAGTTTGATTTTAATGATGAATGCTTAAAAGCTTTCGATCTATTGAAGGAAAAACCAAGTGCTGCCCCTATAATAGTTTCACCTGAGTGAGAGAAACCATTTAAATTAATGTCTGATGCTAGTGATTATGCTATTGGAGTTGTTTTAGGGCAAGGACATGACAAAATTTTAAAGTTATATACTATGATTGTAAGACTCTTACTGTTGCTCAAATTAATCACACTGCAACTGAAAGAGATTTATTAGCGATTATTTATGCTTTCAAAAAATTTAGATCTTACTTAATTGGTGCTAAATGTATAGTACATACTGATCATTATGCTATTAAATACTTAATGCAAAAGAAGAATGAAAAACCAAGACTGATTCGATGGATACTTTTAATGCAAGAATTTTATTTTGAGATCGTTAATAAAAAAGGGGTCGATAATCAAATAGCTGATCATTTATCTTGACTTGAACAACCTACTTTAGATGATTTCGAAAAGAAAATCACTGAAATTTTCATGATGAGCAATTATATTATATTATTGAAGGAAATTTACTGTGGTATGTTGATATTGTGAACTACATCGTTAGTAAAATTTTACCACCTGATTTTAAAATGCAACAGCAGAAAAAATTTAAGCATGATGATAAATTTTATTTCTGGGATGATCCTTATCTGTACAAGCAATTTAAGATCTTATTATTAAGAGATGTGTACCTTATGAAGAAACTGAAAAAATTCTTCGAGAATGTCATGATTCTGAACTTGGAGGACATTTCGGAATTGATAGAACTGCACATAAGATTTTGCAATCTGGATTTTATTGACCTATACTTTTCATATATGTTTATAGATTTATCAAAACTTGTGATCAATGTCAGAGAATAGGCAATATATCTAGAAGAAATAAAATGCCTTTAAATTTGACTTTGAAAGTTGAATTTTTTATGCTTGGGGATTAGATTTTATGAGATCATTTATGCCTTCATTTAGAAATATATATATACTGATTGTTGTTGATTATGTATCAAAATGGATTGAGGCAATAGTTTTACCTAGGTTTGATGCTAAAAGTGTTTCAAGGTTTTTAATGAAAAGTATTTTCATAAGATATGGAATGCCTAGAGTATCATCACTGATGTTGGATCCCATTTTAAGAATAATCTGATTCAGAGATTGGTGGAAAAATATAATATTGTGCATAGAATCTCTACAGCTTATCATCTTCAAACTAATGGTTTATGATACACTTAAAAAGTACCTATTTTTATGACTTATTTATGAATCAATTTTTAAGGTTATTATGCTTTAATGAAAGGAATTTTAATGTTTTTGGATATAGGTGATGAAAAAAAGAGTTCAAGAAGGAAAAAGGAGCAAAAAGGAGCAAAAATAGTGCTAAAACGCAAAGTTACCAAAATTATAAGTCTGGCGCCTAGGCGCTAGTTCGATACTGAAGCAATTAAGATTTTTGACAACTTTGGGCAGTTATTTTGACTGTGTTAAGCAATTATCAGATCTTCTAGAAGACTGGAAGTTACTCCTGATACATAGGACATGTAATACAATGCATCTGGGCACAGGAAAACAGTTTTAATCATGAAGAGGTATGATCTAAAGTGAAGCGGTGCGAAGATGTCGTCACGGAGTCCGACACCTAGGCGCCACAGTTACTTTCTAGAAGATTCGTTGAATTTGGACGAATTTTAAAGAGGTGCCTTAAGTAACCTCTGGTCATTTTTGAAGCTCTATAAATAGGAGACATTTATAAAGAAAGGAGAGCTCTCCTGTGTCAGGAAATAGTTCTACAGAGCTCTCCCTTGCCCGAAAATAGTTCCACAGAGCTCTCCCACGCCCGGAAATAGTTCTAGAGGGCCAAAAAATATTCTTCTTAAGTATTTAGTGAGTTTATTTTAGTTTATTTTAGTTACTTTGAGTGTTACTACTCAATTCCTTAAGTAGTAAGTGAGGTTTTGTAAGAGTTAGTGCTCTTGAAGTCTTGTACTTTGCATTGGAGTCAGTAGGAGTCAAAGGATCACTTGATGAAACATTTTAGATAAGTATTTGTAACCTGGTTCAAAGGTTTATAAATATGTTTTGTTGTGTTAATTCAATGTGTAATGAGTAGTTACGTTTCTTTCACCTTTCAACCATGAAAATATAATAAAGATAATTTGATTTCGTTGGAGAACATAAACTTAATTTTAAAAATTATTGTGATGATATTCATACATGATCTTAATTTACTTTTTAAACTGGCCATTTCAATTGTTAAAATCTGTTGAAGAATTCTGAGACCTATCTGGAGATGAGTTCTATTTGGAGCAATACCATAATTTCAAGTTCTCCACGAATGATAATTTTTCTAAAAAAATTTTACATTATTTGAAAAGGAGAAAGTTGTTTTATTTATATTTGCATCAACCTTTACTTTATTGCTACTTTACTTACATCTAGTAGAAATTTCATAAAACTTAAAATCTTATTTTTGAAAAGAAATAAAAAATATAATTACTTTTAATTTAAAAATTTATTAATTTCTAAAATTAATCTTCCCTGTGGGATCGATAACAGGACTACAATAGAGCCCTGTCTTACTGAATACGATACGTATACTTGCGTAGTACCTTTGGTGTGCAAAATATTTTCTAAAATTATATATTTATTTTTGCATACTGCTATTTGAAATATAAATTAAAAGATAAATTGTAGGCATAGTTACGGGTCGAGGTCAAAGTGAAAGAAAATTTTTAGATTTTTTAAATTAAAAATATTTTATAAACACTTTTATTTCTTTTAAAATACAAAAAATATTTACAAAAACAAAAAAAAATTAAAAAGATCATATTTTATTTCATTTTATTTTTAAATCCTTTTATTTAATTTTTATGCGTAGTTTTGGATCTGAAGGATTATTACCTTTTGATTATGAATTAGAAAGAACTGTTAAAAGAATTAGAGAAGGAAAACAAATTCAAAAATATCAAGAAATGAATAACTTACAAAACAATAATGAAAATCCAATAGAAATTAATGAAAAAAATGTTTATAAACCATTAAGGGATTATGAAAACCCTACAGCCGATGAACTTCATATTAGTATTCAAATGTCTGTTGTAGATGATAATTCTTTTGAGCTTAAACCTTCTATTATTCAAATGGTTCAAAATAATCAATTTGGAGGAACACCAAATGAGGATCCAAACTTACATCTTGCTATTTTTTTAGAACTTTGTGCTACCTTTAAATATAATAATGTTTCTGATGATGTTGTTAGGCTTAGACTCTTTCCTTTTTCCTTAAAAAATAAAGCAAAGATGTGGCTGAACGCATTAGCAACTGGTTCTATTAAAACTTAGGCAGATATGGCACAAAAATTCCTTGCAAAATATTTTCCTCCTTCTAAAACTGCTAAACTAAGAAATGATATTACTTCATTTGTTCAGTTTGATGGAGAGACAATTTATGAAACATGGGAATGATTTAAAGAACTATTAAGAAAATGTCCTCATCATGCTTTACCAGATTGGTTAATTATTCAAACATTTTATAACAGACTTATTGGATCACTTTGATCTATTATAAATGCTGCTGCTGGAGGTTCTTAATGGCTAAGACATTTGATGAAGCTTATATCTTAATTGAAGAAATGGCTAACAATAATTTTCAATGGCCTTCTGAAAGGGTTAATCCTAAAAGAGTGGCAAGTATTCAAGATAATGAAGCCTTTTCTATTTTAGCTTCACAAGTGCTGCAATATCTAAGAAATTGGATCATTTTGCTATTAACGTATCACATGTAAGTAATGACAATTCTACAAATTTTGATGATTCTCAAACAATGGAGACATTGCAAGCTATTGCTAGTAAAACTAATAACCCTTATTCGAATTATTATAATCCATGTTGGAAAAATCACCCTAATTTTAATTAGAATAATAGACATCAAAATGGAGTAATAATCAAGTTAATCCAACTGGGAATTGGAACAATCATGGAAGTTCAAACTTTAGACCTACTTATCCTCTTGGTTTTAATAATCAACAGAAAAAGTTATCTTTAGAAGAATTGATCTTGCAACTAGGTAATCGTTACAAAGTCAAAACACTGTTATTCGAAATATTGAGAATGAGATGGGACAAATTGCTAATTTAATTAACTACAGACCTCAAGAAACACTTCCGAGCAACGTCAAAATTAATCCAAAAGAAATTGGAAAAGACCATGAACAAGCAAATATTGTACAACTTAGAAGTGGAAAGAAATTAAAAGAGAAAGTTCAAAATGAAATTGAAAAAGAGAGAGAGGTTGAAGAGATTGAAAAACCTAAAGAAACTCTTTCTCCAAGTAAAGATCAGACTGTAATTCCTATTGAAGTGGAAGTTGAAAGACCACCACCACCTTTTCCTCAAAGACTAAAACAACAGAAGCTTGACCATCAATTTTCTAAGTTCTTTGAGATTTTTAAGAAACTTACCATCAACATTCCTTTTGCTGACGCTTTGGAACAAATGCTGAGTTATGCAAAATTTATGAAGAATATTTTAAGCAAGAAACAAAAATTTTAAGCTTATGAAACTGTTGCATTAAGTGAAGAATGTAGTGCGATAATTCAAAAGAAGCAAACTCAGAAGCTTAAAGATCCTAAAAGTTTCACTATACCATGTGCTATTGGAGAAAAATTTTGTGGAAAAGCCTTATGTGATTTAGGAGCAAGTATTAATCTCATGCCATTTTCTATCTTTCGAAGGTTAGATTTAGGAGAGATTTTTCCCACCACTGTAACCCTTCAGTTAGCTGATCGATCTGTTACTTATCCTAAAGGAGTTATAGAGGATGTCCTTGTTAAAGTAGATAAATTTATCTTCCCTGTGGATTTCATTGTACTGGATATGGAAGAAGATAAAGAAATACCTATTATTTTAGGGAGACTTTTTCTAGCTACCGGACGTGCTATGATTGATGTGCAAAAAGGAGAATTAACAATGAGAGTTAATGATCAAGAGATAACATTTAATGTTCTGAAATCAATGAGGTATCCTGACAAAGAAAAATTCTATCGGATGGATATTATTGATTATATAATTGAAAGGCATTATCAAGAAAAATGTAAAGCCATTTCTGAAAAAAAAATGATGAATCTATGTTATATAATGAGTTATTAACTGAAGAAATTGAAGAAGTGAATGAAGAAAATTTATTTGAAGAAATTCATTATATTCATGATAATTGAGAAATTATAGGCACGACAAAAAATGATATACTTTTACCCTCAGTTGAAAAAGCCCCTGAACTAGAATTAAAAATGTTACCTGCACATTTAAAGTATACATTTCTTGGAAATTCATTAACTTTACCTGTGATTATATCTTCATAACTAAGCAAGGATCAAGAAAAAAAAATAATAGGAGTTCTGAAGAACTATAAGAAATCTTTTGGTTGGACTATTGCATATATAAGAGGAATAAGCCCTTCAATATGTATGCATAAGATTTTAATGGAAAAAAATTGTAAACCTACTATTGAACCTCAAAGAAGATTGAATCCAATTATGAAAGAGGTTGTTAAAATAGAGATTTTTAAATGGTTAGATGTTGGAATTATTTATTCTATTTCAGATAGTCAATGGGTAAGTCCTATTCATTGTGTTTCGAAGAAAGGAGGAGTAACTATCATTGTTAATGATAAAAATGAATTAATCCCTACAAGATAAATTACTGGTGGCAAATTTGCATCGATTATCAAAAATTAAATAATGTTACTAGAAAAGATCAATTTCCTTTACCTTTCTTGGATCAGATGCTGGATAAATTAGCTGGACGCTCATATTTCTGTTTTTTGGACGGGTATTCTGGATATCATCAATTACCCGTTGCTCCTGAGGACCAAGAGAAAACAACATTTACAAGTCCTTATGGAACATTTGCCTTTAGAAGATTGTCTTTCAGTTTATGTAATGCACCTGCAACTTTTCAGAGATGTTTGATGTCAATATTCTGTGATCTAATTAAAAAAGGAATTGAAGTATTTATGAATGATTTTTCGGTATTCGGAACTTCTTTTGAGTCTTGCTTGGAAAATATAACAAAAGTTCTGAAAAGATGTGAAGAAACAAATTTGGTTCTAAACTGGGAAAAATGTCAGGTTATGGTCACAGATGGAATTGTACTTGGACATAAAATTTCACAAAAAGGGACGGAAGTTGATCAGGCAAAAGTGAAAATTCTTGTTGAACTTTAATCACCTACTAATGTTACTAATGTAAGAAGTTTTCTGGGTCATGCTAGATTTTATAGAAGATACATAAAGGATTTTTCTAAGATTGCTAAACCTCTTTGTCATTTATTAGAAAAAGAAGCTAAGTTTGAATTTAATGAAGATTGTCTGAATGCTTTCAATATTCTAAAAGAGAAATTAATCACTGCACCTATCATTGTTAAAGCTAATTGGAGTAAACTTTTTGAATTAATGTGTGATGCAAGTGATTATGCAATTGGAGCTGTGTTGGGACAAAAATATGAGAAAATTTTCAAAGTTATATATTATGCTAGCAAAACTCATAATGAAACTCAAATAAACTACACTCCTGAGAAAGAGCTCTTAGCAATAGTATATGCCTTTGATAAATTTAGAACTTATCTTCTTGGGACCAAATGTATCGTACATACTGATCATTCCACTATTAAGTATTTAATGTCTAGAAAGGATGCTAAACTTAGATTGATAAGATGGGTTCTACTTTTACAAGAATTTGATTTTAAAATAGTGACAAAAAAGGAGCTGACAACCAAATTGTTGATCATTTATCAAGAATTAAAAATGATAGTGAGTAGATTACTTAAGAAAACATAAATGAGAAATTCCCTGATGAACAGTTATATGTTATTCAAGGATTACAAATGCCTTGGTATGCAGATATAGTTAACTATTTTGTTAGCAATATTTTACCGTATGGATTGAATATCAAATATATTAAGAAATTTAAAGAAGATTCTAAATCATATATTTGGGAAGATCCTCATTTATTTAAACTAAGCAGAGATTCTATGATTTAAAGATGTGTACCTTATGAAGAAACTTTTGCAATTATTCAAAAATGTCACGATTCTGAATTTGGAGAACACTTTGGAGTGGATAAAAATGCGTTTAAAATTTTAAATTCTAGATTTTATTGGCCTACATTACTCAAAGATGTTGGAAATTATGTGAAAACTTGTGATCGATGTCGAAGAATGGGGAATATATATAGAAAAGATGAAATACCTCTAAGCTATATATTTGAAATTGAGATTTTTTATTTATGGGATTTAGACTTTATGGGACCTTTTATACCATCATCTGGAAAGATTTATATTTTATTAGCAGTTGATTATGTTTCAAAGTGGATTGAAGCTATAGCTTTACCTAACTGTGATTCCAAAAGTGTTTTGAAATTTTTAAAGAAAATGATTTTTACAAGATTTGGAATACCGAGGGTAATTATCACAGATGGGAGAAGTCATTTCAGAAATGTAAGAATTCAATCATTACTGGAAAAATTTATAATTAAACATAGAATTGCAACTGCTTATCACCCACAAACAAGTGGAATGACTGAAGTATCAAACAGAGAAATTAAAAGAATATTAGAGGTTAATACTAAAAGAACTGACTGGGTTGATAGACTTGATTCTGTATTATGGGCTTATAGAACATCTTATAAGAAACCTATTGGAATGTCACCTTATTGATTAGTTTATGGTAAACATTGTCACTTACCTGTTGAACTGGAACATAAAGCTTACTGGGCGATAAATGAGTTCAATTATGATTTGAATGCTGCAGGAGAGAAATGACTGTTATAACTGAATCAAATGGAAGAGATAAGAAATGAGTCTTATGAAAATGTAAAGATTTATAAAGAAAAATTGAAGAAATTGCATGATAAAAAGATTTCAAGAAAAATATTTGAGCTTGGACAAGAAGTATTATTAATTAATACTCATTTTAGACTTTTTCTAAGAAAATTAAGATCTAAATGGATGGGACCATTTATTATTGAGAAAGTATACCCTTATGGAGTTGTGGATATTAAAGATCCCAAGACGTGAAAAATATTTAAAGTTAACAGATTAAGACTGAAGGCTTATATGGGAGAAATGAAATTGATTTACAAGGAGGCTAATGAGCTGAGTCTAACCGATTAAAATAACGGATTAAGACGGGCTGACGACTTTAAACCAAGTGCTTTGTGGGAGGCAAGGCATATACTATCATTGTGATTTTTTGTGAATTGAATTTCTCTCAATCGATATGTGTGTGTTGATCATACCATTTTAAAAGACCTATTTTATGACGAAACTTTGTAAATTTTACGATAGGCGAAACGGAGTCGAACATGGTTCCGGCGTCTAGGCTCCCAAACTTGGAGCCTAAGCGCCAGCATAACCTGTGTATCGATGGTCCGACGCCTAGGCACCAGATTTCATCGCCTAAGCGCCCAAGTTATAGGTTCGTGCAGAAACAAAAAATCTTCAGTTTTTCACATGAATTATTCCTATAAACTACCCTATCTTCGTCCTCAATTCCTAAGCAACCTTAATTTCATCCAGTACAACTCATTTTGGAAGAGAAAAGAGAAGTTTAAAGGCAAAGGAGAAAGGAGGCAATGAGTTAATAGATAAGTCTTCTAAAGATCCTCAACATTATTTCAATGGTTATATTGCAGTAAGTTTGGAGAAATTATTCAGTCATCTAGATAAGATTGAGGTGGAATTGTTAAGTGTTGGAAATTGTCTACATGAGATGTATCATGAAATCGAGGACTCGGAATGGCAGATGAAGCTTAAATTCAATCATATGACGACCTTTCAAGATTCTCAAGTGACGATGTATGTGAAGAGCAAATGGATTGACGAGAAGATGACTTTGGAATTTTCAAGGGCGTTAGTTTTCTACCCATGCGGGCCTAGCAATCTTCATTGTGAGAGGGATGGAAATTCAAAGTTTGGAGAAGAATAGATCGTTGGTGTGTTCTAGGTGTGATCGAGTCATGTTTTAGTGAGTCGAATAATTAGTTTATGTGTTTTCTTTCATTATACAAAGTGTGTTATTTTATTGTGAATTTTCTTTAAAATAGTGATGTTTGTGTTGTTTAATAAGAGTTGAACCTTGTTATAGTACTTTTCTGTAATTTCTTGAGCTTGGAATGGAAAATTTTGAAATAGAATTGGAAGAGTTTGATTATATCTTGTGTTTAAATGTTGGATCTTTTTATCATTTAAATTGTTTGTGGAGATGTTTGGAAGTTAAAAATTGGAGTAATACTCTCATGTGAGTAATTAGAAGTCAAATTGGTTAAGTTTTGATGGAAAATACAATTTTTAAATTGAATTTTTGGGAAGGCGAGTTTGGCGCCTAGGCGCCGGTTCGGCCTGAAACTGAAATTCATTCTTTTAAACCCATCGACGCCATTAACGACGCCTAGGCTCTTTCTTCCTCCATTTTTTGCGAAATACATACCTAGGTATCCATTTTTAGGTTAGTGTTTCGAGTTTTTGAGCATAGAATCACTCGATTTCTTCATCTCGAGGTCATATCAACCTTCTAATCCATTTAATTTTCCTTTTCACCATGGATTTTTCAACTTTTGAGCAAAACCAAAAATTTTGATTTTTGAAGTTTAATCCATGGATTTGAAGCTTTATTTAAGTTTTTAAAGCTTAAATAAGTTTATTCTTTTGATCCTTTATTTTATTTTGCGTTTTCTTTCTCTTAAGTTTAGGTGGCTCCGAAATCTAAGCGAGGGAAAGTACGAAAAAATTTTGATCGCAAAAAATTCACTACTGTCCCAGCGCATTTTCGTTACAATGAATTTGCTATGTTTTAATTTAGTTACAATTGTAGTTTTGTTGTTCTGTTTGTGATTAAATTTTGAGTTGTTTTATATTTTGGAATGTTGTGGCGATGAATTTTATCTTGCAATGACTTTTAATTTAGTTTTGGTTTCAGTTCAGGGACTATCCTAAAGGTTTTAGTTTTCATGCAACAATCTTATTTATCATGCAAGAAAAAGTAAAGCACAGTGCATGTAAGTAAATTGCAATAAAGTAAGTTACAATAAAATAAAAGCGTACCTGGAGGGTCTTCCCGTCATCCCAAGCTGCACTTAAAACACATGTTAAGGCATTTAAATATATCAATAGATACCTAGGTAAAGCTAAGGGAAGGGTTTTGGTTGTCTACCAAATTCCTAATCCTATAACAAGTCATCTCCTATGACATCTAGGTTCTTGGTTTGATTTAAGGATGATTTTCTTCATCAAAGAACAATTAGATTCAATTGTTCTTCTAAAACATCCCGTCATATTGAGGAAGTGCTTAGGACGAGTCCTAAACATCTTTCAACACTTCTGGGATTATTTTGAGTCCAAGTAAATTTAGTTGCACAGGTGAATTAATCATCCAGGAGTTTAGTGAAGCTTTGTCTCTTGCTCAGTGAACCTGAGTATTTAATTACCTGATGAATGAAGTGACATTTCACTTAATACTCTATCTAAGAGTTATAATAATTAAAGCCTTTAGGGGCAAGTTGGTTTATTGAGAACTTTAATCATTCTTAATTTAAAGTTTGAGTTAATGATTTAAAGTGATTTAATTTAATTATGGTGTTTTAATTAATAATTTTATGTTTGGAATCGTGTTCAAATTATTTTAGATTTAATTTAAATCTTTACCTTTTCAATTATCTTAGTATTTCAAATTGAAGTTCATGTTTTAAATTAACTTAGATAGGAATATGTATTGAAATTATTGATATATTATGATTTAACTCTTAATGATTTCATTTAAGTTTGTTGTTAAATGATTTTAATTTAATTTAATTTAATTTAATTTAATTTAATTTCATTTAATTTCATTTCATTTAATTTAATTTTAATTTAATTTAATTTAATTTAATTTAACTTTAATTTAATTTTAATTTAATTTAATTTAATTTTAATTTAATTTGACTTTAATTTAATTTTAATTTAATTTAACTTTAATTTAGTTTAATTTTAGTTTCAATATTTTAAATTTAATTTAATTTAATTTTAAGGTGTTAATTTAATTTAATTTTAAACTTTGACTTGACTTAATTTAATTTAATTTAATTTAATTCCAAGATTTTAAATTTTATTTTTAATTATTAGACCATTTAAAATTTTAAGCTTTAATTCGTTTAAGGGTTATCTTCTTTTAATTTTTAATTTATTTAATTTGGGTTATTATTTTAATTTTTAATTAAGAACTAAATATTATTGAAGTGACTCATTTAAGGATTTTTAAATTAAAGAATAAATATCCTCTTAATAATATCCCTATTTTAATAATCCAAATTTTTAATATATTCTTTCCAAAATTTAAATTATTTAATTAATTAAAGTTTCATTTTGATAATTCCAAAGTGTTTATTGGATTTCTACCCTTATAATTTCCCTAAGTTTCAATCATCCAAGAGCGAGTTAAAATCAAATATTTTACCCTCTATTTTGATTAAACCTAAAGTTTTAATTAAGGGTTAAAAATCTTAATTAACTTTATGCCCTTTTAAGCTTATTTATTTTATAACTCACTAAATTGAGCTCAAATGAATTTAAAATTTTTATGTCACCTCATTCACATGTCAATTAAGACATTAGAGGAGAAAATGTGATTTTTCTAAATTTATTTTATTTATATAATTATTTTTAGTAGAAAATAGGGGTTTTCAAAGAAAATTCAACAACATGATCAAGGAAAGGTTTCTGTCCTTAAGAAAATTATGTGATGTTACAAAGGACCAGAGGACTACTTAGACCAATGTTTGTGATTTTTGGAGTTATATTTTATTTATTATAATTATGTTTGAGTTTTAGAGTATTAATTAATTTTAAAATAAATTAAAAGCTGAAAAATAGATTTTATATTTTTCTTAAACTTCTCTAAACTCAAGGAGTCCAGAGAAATAAATTTTATAATTTTTTGATTTTTCTTTGATTTATTAGAATTATTTTAGTGAAGAGGTTAAAAATTCATTTTTTTAATATTAAAAATTTTATTAAGCCTTTAAAATTCAATATCTTATCCTAGGGACTTAGGAAAAATATTTGGTTTGTTCCTAAGTGATTAGGAGTCAAAATGTAACATTTTTATGATTTTTAATATTTTTGTAGTTTTTATTATTTTTTAATTATTAAAATATTAAAATATTGTGAAAAATAAACTTTTTAAGAAAATTCCAATTTTAATTCTTTTGAACTTCCCTGATATCAGAGAAGCTCCGAAACCATTTTTGTGAATTTTTGAAAAGTATTTTTTGAGTTATGAATTTTTAAAGTTCCATTTTGCTTATGAGGCTTAATCAATCCATTTGGTGGGGTTAATCAAGTATAATTGATTTCAAAATTTTATGTAAGGTTCCTCTGACCCTAAATAGCAATGGAGAGTTATTTTCAAGTCAATTTGATATGTGGTTAACCCTAATTAATTCAAATTCAATTTTAGGCGTTTAGGCTAATTAAGATTATTATGAATGAATTAACTCAAAATATATATTTCATGGGGTCCCCTGGTCATAAGAAAAATCACCAAATTTTCCTAGAATTTATTTTACAACATGCTAATTATTGGAATTAAAATACCTAAAACAGTGACATAAACTTGAAAAATCAATAACTTTTCACAGAGATGACCTCTAACCTTGAAAAATTTAGGGAATGTTCTTAAGATCAGAGGCTTCAGAAGCCCTATGGTCTCATGCCATGGTGAATTATCTATGCAAATGGAGAATCAAAACATTGAAAATAGTAATTAAATTATTAAAAATAAAATACTCATCTAATTAACTTGATTTCTTTTCCACATTATTCTCCTCTGTTCACTGAGAAAGTGGGTATTTTTATTTTATTTTTTTGATTTTTCTTTGCAAAGATATGAATTTTTGAAGTTCAGGGCATTTAAATAATTCAAAAGTATCCTAATTTTCTACTTATCCACGCGGCGCCGCGTCAACCTCGGCAGTTTCGAAAGCCCACGCGTCGCACTGTGATTCGGCGCCGCCATCTGACTCAGCTCTCCAGGGGCCCGCGGTTCACGTACTATTGCGCTGTCGGGCTTGATCTCGACCGTTCGCTCGATACACGCGTGATCCAACGGCTCCTGGTCATCGTCTACGACTGGTGTGCACCCGTGACCGTCCACACTCAAACCCTAATATCTCTCTCAATTCTCAATGGATTTTCGAGTTCTTATACTCTATCAATTTGTCTTGAAGAGACGAACACATCCATACGGTTTATAGGCTATGAAATTAACCCAAACAAAATGGAGAATTGCTGGAAGCTCGGGAGGAAGAATGAGTTCATACCTTTGCTCAGAGAAGTGAAGCTTCGATCTGAGAGTTGTGTCACCTTCGATTGAGTCCAAGCAAGCTCCAGATAAAGTCTCTAGCTCTGGGGAATTGTCTTAGTATGAAAGTGACCAAGGCCGATCACAAAGCTTAGAGCCTGGAAGCAATGGCTGGTCTGGTGAGGGGCCTTTTGCTGGGGAACTTCTCCTCTTGGTCTGGTGAAGGTGTAGGGTCAATCAATTTGAAGATTGGCTCACTGAGGTGAAGTGTCATGTTTTTTTTGGGTGGATTTTCAACTCAGAAATTGAGCTCACAGAGAGGGTTTTAGGGCTAGATTTCAGTGGGGATCAAGTTCTCTATGTCTGGAGAGGGATCTGGAGTGATTTTGGCAGAGTTTTGGTAAGGTTTTGTTCAACACCCCTTTTGGCCGAGAGGTGGTGGTGTTTAAATAAAGGTGGCTGGAGGGCTTCCCAGGGGCAATTGGAGGCTAGGATCAGCTGCTCAGGGGAAGAGAAGAATAGCTATGGTGTCCATTTAGGTTAGGACAGCTCAGCCAGTGGGTTTGAATTTTTTGAAGCCAAATAAGGCTCTCGGCCTGGTGTTTTCCAGCGGCTGTGGTGGCTGGCCGGCCAGGCATGGGTCACCATCTGACTCATTGGGGTCAGGGGTTGAGTTTGGTGCAAGAAATGAGTATTGGCCATGTGTAAAGAGGTTTGATTTAAATGGTATGGGGGAGAGGCCATTTTGGATTCAATTTGGTCAAGTCATGGTTTTAGGCTTGGTGCACCACCCAAGGCATGGTTTTGGGCTGAAAAGAATCATTTAGGTAAGCTTGATTAGTGGGGTCAAGTCACCATCCAAGTACAATTAGGCTTAAGCAAGATTAGGGGATACATGGGAGTGTTTAATCACTCCTAAGGGAATCATTAAAGGGTTTCCTCATTTTTCCATTTAGGGAGTGGTGATAAGTCAAAGCTCTCAAGGCTTTCATGTGGCTTGTGCATGGCTCCAAGGACTCCATTTGGCTTAAGGATGGCTTGGCTCATTTACATGGAAATGGATTTTGGGATTTTTGATGAATTTAGGGGTAATTGTCATGTGGCCTAATTTAGGATAACTTGATGATGAGTTTGAAACTTAGGGAATGATTTAAATTAAAGGGATGATTAGAGGAAATCTCATGTGGGCTTTGGAATGGATTTTGGGCTTTTTGAATTTTGGTGAAAATGGGCTTTTAAAGGCTTTATGGAAGTGGGCTTCTAGATTTTAAAATGGGCTTTTGGATGAAAGTTTTGTGAAGTACCATGCCAAATAAATGTTGGGTTTAGTTTAGGGATGTGTCATGAATGATTTGGAACAAATTTGAAGTGATTTTGAATTGAATTGGGTTTAATGTGGGTCTTTTAGTAAAGAGGCCAAAGTGGGTAAAAATGGGCTAACTTCATTTAAGGTTGGGCTAAAGTTGGATTTGGTGTAAAATTAATGTTGAAAAATCTTTATGGGAGTGTCACATAGAGTTTTCAACATTGGTTGGGCTTTGATTTTGGGATTTGGGCCCATTTGGGTTAGGTTTAGGCTTTGGTCAATTTAAGGGATTTTGGTTTTGGGGTAGGTTTAGGTTCAAATTTTGGGCAAATCAAGTTAGTTTTTTGTTTATGGGGGTGTTAGGAAGGTTTTAGAAAAGATTTGGGGCCAATTGGAGTTGAATTGGGTTGGTTTGGGCTAGGTTTAGGTCATGGGCCAAAATTGGGCCTTAGGCTTCAAATTGAAATTGGGCTCAAATGTCAATCAAATTGGATTTGTATTTGGTCTAAATTGACGTTGAGGATATTCAATTGAAGTTTAGAACTGAATTGGACCAGAATTGAGGTCAATTGGGGTGGTTTGGTTTGACATTGGGTTCACTTGGGTTAAAATGGGTTAAATTGGGGGTTTTGGTAAAAGTGGGGTAAATTGGCAAAAATTGACCCATGTTGTAGTTAAACAAAATGAAATTGAAAATATTTGGGATTTTCTGGAATTTTTTGGGAATTTTCTGAATTTTTGGATTTTTGGGGTAAAAGGGTATTTTGGTAATTTTGGGGGGTTTAGGGGTATTTTTGGAAATTTTGGTATTTTTGGCCAAAGATGGTCAATTTGAATGGTGGGAAGTGTTTAGGATTGATTTTGAGGGACCTTGGGTAATTTAGGCAATTTTGCAAAATTTGGGTCATTTCAAGGACATTTGGTAGGTTTGGTGTGTCCGGGGCTCCGGGGGTCAAAAATTGAAATTTTGAAGAAAAAGGAAGATTGATCAAATGTGAGTGAAATGAGATCACTTTGGTTGAGCCATGAAGCCATATTAAGCTCACATGGGCCATGAGAGGACTCATTTGGGGCATTCGCTATGTTGTTCCTAACCCTCTTAGCTAGGGGCTTAGGGGTTAAGGACCATCCATATGAATTACTTACATGAGTCAGGAAGTCAAGTTGGGTGAGAGTGTGGTTTTAGGACTTGGAATGTGTGTGATAGTGTAGTGTATGTGCAAGTCGACCCTCACCGGACCGAGCCACCTGGGGTATTCCTTAGGCCAAAAAGTCCTATAGGGAACTCATCCTTTAAACCTCCACATCTGATTTCAACCCTCTAGGTGATTAGGGGTCTACAATCAAGCTTGTGGGGTTTGTAGGGAGCTAAGAAGTAGTTTGAATTTCTAAATGGTGGGTTCCATTTCTAATCCTCTAAGATTAGTTAAAGGAAAAGCCTAAGGCTAGATCCTAAGTACTAAAGAGAGAAGCAAAAGACCTCATCAAAAATGAGGTCAACAAATGGACCCCCAATAGGTGTGGTGTGCTAATGAAGCACACCGTGCGTTTTGGCGTTGACCGAAGAGATCAACAAAACCAACACAGATGTCCAAGTGAAAAACTTAGGACGAAGTAAAAGAATTTCCGCTGGGGAGTATCAGGTATATTTCCAAGACTGGAGATTCCTGAACTCTCGCTGAGGAATGGAAAAGGAGGTGAACTCCAAATCACAAGATCTGGGGAATTCAATTTAGATTTCATTTTACTTTTAAATTTAAAGTTTCAATGTGTCAGTTCAGATTTCGATTCGTTCTGAGTCTCAATTTCGATTGAAGTTTAATTTAAAATCGATTTAAGGAAATTTTGAATTTGAAATTTGGATTTGAAATTAAAATTGAAACCTGGGTTTCAACCTCGGGATTGCGAATAGAACTGGAATTTAGGTACCAGCCTCGGAGTGAGAATCAGAGTTTAATTATTGACAGAAAAAAAGGATGAGAATCGGAATTTAGGTACTGATCTCGAGAGAGTGAGATTTGAAATTTTAAGTATCAAACCTGAAAGAGAATTGAAATTTAGGTATCGATCTTGGATGAGAGTCGGAATTTAGGTACCGACCTCGAAGGAAGAGAACTGAAATTTAGGTACCAGTCTCGGAATTTAGAATTGAAATTTAGGTATCAATTCAAAAGAGAATCAAAATTTAGGTATCGATCTCGGAAGGAGAGAACTGAAATTTAGGTACCAGTCTCGGAATTTAGAATTGAAATTTAGGTATCAATTCGAAAGAGAATCGAAATTTAGGTATCGATCGCGGAAGGAGAGAATTGGAAATTAGGTACCAGTCTCAGAATTTAGAATTAAAATTTAGGTATCAATTCGAAAGAGAATCAAAATTTAGGTATCGATCTCGGAAGGAGAGAACTGGAGTTTAGGTAGCAGTCTCGGAGTTTAGAATTGAAATTTTGGTATCAATTCAAAAGAGAATCAAAATTTAGGTATCGATCTTGGAAGGAGAGAACTGGAATTTAGGTACCAGTCTCAGAAATTAGAATTGAAATTTAGGTATCAATTCGAAAGAGAATCGAAATTTAGGTATCGATCTCGAATGAGAGTCGGAATTTAGGTACCGACCTCGAAGGAAGAGAACTGGAATTTAGGTACCAGTCTCGGAAATTAGAATGAAAATGGAAACAGGTTCCAATCTCGAAGTTTTATCTATATGAAGAGGGACCCAGTCTCATGTCATCAGAACCAAATCGAACAAAGTTCATGGCTCCGTGTCAATATAACTAGTCGATCCTCTAAGACACAGAAGAAAGAGAATTGAAAGGAGCTGGTAAGTGTACCAAGCTGAAAAGACTTGACTTAATGACAAGTCGAAGAGAATATTCAAATTTCAAAAGAGTTTCAAACAGAATTCAATTGAGGAAAGAGCTGAAAGGTTCGAATTGAAGGATTCAGATCGAAATTCAATTTGAGATTTAGATTCGTTTTGTTTATCCTTTAACGACCCCATTTTTTTTTGTTATTTATTTAATGTTCATGTGAATTTGAAGTTCATTTTAATATTTAGATTTTTAGGAAAAGTTCTCATTTATTTTCTTTTCTTTTCTGTTCTTCGTTCAAAGTTCATTTAACTCTAATGGCGTTTCCCAGTCAATTTGCACAAAAAAGAGGTGAAGGCAAAACATGAAGTAGTTGTTTTCATTCCAACTTGCTAAAAGTATATCATACAACTTGATCTAGTCATGATGACATTTTCCTCGGAAACTTTATATCTCATAGAATCCATGTAAATCCAAAATGGATTGTGTAAGATTCTTGTTGATCCATCCAAAAGCGTCTGTCAAAAATCCATGTCTGAATAGTAAGAAACATGGGCAATAACATCACCTTCCATGCCACCCTTGGATGGAATGCCGCATGGAAGTGTATTGGAGGTGTGCTATTTCCCATGTAACTTACAGCTCGTAGGGCCGGAGACTCTCCAATTCTGGATCTGGCTGAAAGTGGTAAGGCATTTTTCTGTCGTCCATTCTTCTAAAAGTAACTGAGATCCGCTCCATAGGCACTCCTGGAATGCAATGTTTCGCAACGTCTGCTTCGTTTCCTTTTAACACCAGGACGGAACCTATCGGTAGTGGTATCTCCACCGGCCCTCGGAACTCACCGGGGCCTGCAATCCGGAGGTTAGATCCGAACATGATGTTGCACTGGTTGACGAATGATACTGTGCAGAAGGGTCTAAAAAAGTCATGATGGTCTATATGTGGAGGTATGCAGTCGCCTTCCTTGTAGATGTTAATAATGCAGCTGTTGGGTATGCAATTTGCAGGCAATACTCTCCATGTTATCATCCTTTCCACTATTCTCTTGATGATTCTTGGCATCAGATCCACCTCACTGTGATGGAGTATCCCTGGTGGATTTCCTTTTCTGTCTGTGGAAAAATTGTAGCAACATCCGCATTGGATTGTAACTCTTCCCTTTCCTGGCATCCATCTTCGGGGTTCTGAGTATGTCTTTTCTCTCGGGCGCCGCTCGACCCATTTTCTCGCAATTCAAGGATGCAATCTACAATTTGTTGTTGCTCATAATCCGAGAAAACATCTGTATGCAGCTCGAGGCCTTCCAAGATGTTGACCTTCTTGTTTCCAATTCTTTCAAAGTATTCAAAGGTTTTCTTCTCAACTAGTTGCATTTTCTCCAGCTCGTATTCCGGGATTATCTGAAGTCCTCGGTGTCTAGTAACATACTGCGGGATGTATGGCTCAACCCCAGCATGTTCTTCTGCATGTCTCGGCTCCTCGGGGATAGTCTCCGTAGGGACATCCTCCGGGGTTGCTTTCGCAACAAGACTCTTCGGATCCGGTACATATGATCGGCGTCGAGGTACTGACTCTTTTTCTGCATTTCTTGGTATTTCTTTTATCTGTTCCGACTTTCTTGGAATTGACTTTCTTCTTGCTGGTTCCTGACGCACCGGTCTCCTTGGAGCATTTGCACTAACGGTATCCACTGTCTATTTATGTTGATCTTCTGCTAACTTGGTCAACATTTTGCGAATGCGACGATTCTTATTTCTTCGCTGGGTAGCAGTGAGAGTAGCTCTCCTTACCCCTTGAATTTCTGCGGGTGTGGCGCTAACAAGCCTGCCCTCTGCTGTGGCAACCACGGACTTAATTTTCCTATCTTCTCCGGTTGCATGCGCGGCGTTTGTTTTTCTTTTCTTGTTGCTGGATTGGTGGCTCGGGCCACCCATTTTCATCACTGTCTGGCTGTGAAGTTCTTCTCGATCAACTGGGATCCAATTATTTTCTTTGTATTGTAAGCCGGCTGGTGTGAAGTCTGAGTTAATCTCTATCACTGCTCCATCCCTCACCCTCTTTTCATCAAGTGCTAGACTCACGCCATTTCTAAAGGTTAGAACCAACCACCCGTTCGACATTTCCCTGCGAAAAAAAACAAGGAAAGGATCAGGTGTTGTACTAAGAACATGAACAATAAGAAAAACACTTAAAAATTCTTATTCGCTTCTTTTAAATTTAAAGGAAGTAGGAAGAGATGAGAAAATACCAGGAATGAACGGATTTAAAAGGAAAGATTTGACATTTTATTATTACGATATCTCATGTTTTCTTTTTAACATTTTCGTTGATGAGATTTTTTTATTATCCATTTTATTTTTTTTTGGGTTCGGACCCAGTCACAAAGTGATTACCTCACCCGTGTTTCTAGGGATAAGATTCTACTTTAGAGGCCACCCTTCGAAACATCAGGTTGCGTAATACTTCTTTAAATACCGTCCATTGATTGGAAGCATGGGTCGTTCTCCATGGCAATTCACCAGTTAGTAGGAACCTCCTGAGTAGACTGTCTCGACCACGAACGGCCCTTCCCATGTTGGTTCAAACTTACCTCCTATCTTGCGGTGTGCAAGGATAGGTCTTCTGAGAAGCAAAACTAAGTCACCGACTTTGAAAGTTCTTAGGCGGACCAGTTTATCATGGGTATGGATCATCTTGGCTTGATACTGTTCCAAATTCTGCTGCGCGGAAAGTCTTTTCCCTTCCAAGCCTTCCAATTCTTCCAGTCGTAGTCTGGCATTTTATTTTATTGTGATTTTGTTTGCAACTGCAATTCTGAGAGACGGAAGCTGAACTTCTAAGGGTAGAACGGCCTCGGACCCGTACACTAAGGCGTAAGGCGTAGACTGGGTGGGCGTTCTGAAAGTCGTCCTGTAGGCCCATAAGGCTTCTAACAACTTCTCGTGCCAATTTCTTTTGTTGTCGTCCAAAGTTTTCTTTAAAATTTGAACGAGAGTTTTATTAAAAGCCTCGGCCAAGCCGTTTGCTCTTGGGTAGTAGATCGTTGAGTATCGCCAATCGATCCCGTGTCTTCAGACCCATTATCTAAAATGATCCTACGCGGTACCCCAAAATGGTAGACGACTTGGTTCTTGAAAAACTGTAGCACGTGGTGTGCCTTCAATTCTCTGAGTGGTATAGCTTCTGCCCACTTAGAAAAGTAGTATGTAGCTACAAGAATGAAGCGATGTCCTCTTGAAGAAGGAGGTTCTATCGGACCCACTATATCTGTGCCCCAACACTCAAATGGTCACGATGCGATTGTCGGATGTAGCACATTTGGAGGTTGATGTAGAACCACTCCATGCACTTGACACTGGTGACAACTTTTGGCAACTTTCAAACAGTCGGTCATCATTGAGGGCCAGTAGTACCCTAGTCTTTTGATCTTCATTTTCATTTTCAGACCCGACTGATGAGCGCCACAAAGTCCTGAATGTACTTCTTTAACGATTTCCCGAGCCTCGGACCTGCTCAGGCATCTTAGCCACGTCTGGTCAAAAGACCTTCTGTATAACGTATTGTTAATTAATGCGTAAGACAGAGTTCTTTTCTTGATTTGATGGGCTAACGACTTATTGTCAGGTTGGTTTCCTGTCTGCAAGTAGTCTATCAATGGCTGCCGCCAGTCTTCTATATTTTCTGTCACTGCTGCAATTGTTTCTTCTGCTTTTCTTTCTGATTTGTGCACTGTATCCATGTCGAGCTGTGATAGGACCTGTCTTCCTTGAACTGACACTTCAACTGACTCATCCTGTAAGCAGGAAAATTCTTTTGCAAGTCGAGCTAACGCATCTGCGAGAGCATTTTCTCTCCTGGGAATCTTGTAGATCGTTACGTTTGGGATTTGCTCCAACAGTTTCATGGCATACTGAAAGTACTGCTCGAGTCTTGGCTTTAAAATTCTGTACTGTCTGGCGACCTGTTGAATGATCAACTAAGAATCTCCGTAGATGTTGATATTTGTTATTCCCATCTGAATGGTTAATTCTAGTCCTGTTATGTGGGCTTTGTATTCCGCTTCGTTATTTGTACACGGCTCTGTTAAGTGGTAGGAGTATCTTAACATCCCCCGCTCCGGTGTTATAAAGATTAGTCCGATTCCTGCCTTACCGGGCACTATCGTTTGCAATTCTTTGTTCTTCTGTGTTGAGGACGCACCGTCGAAGTACGGCTCCCAACGTTGATCATCAGGGTCTTCTAGGCTCATTATCTGCTCGTCAGGCAAGTCGTCGTTGAGAGGCGATTCTACCGGTAAAGGGTGTGCTGCAAGGAAGTCTGCTAGGACTTGCCCCTTTACGGCATGAAGAGGAACGAAAGTTATGTTGAATTGCAATAGTATCATCGACCACCTGGCAAGTCTGCTAGAAAGCGTCGGTCGGGTCATCAAGTATTGCAACGGATTAACTCTCGAAATAAGGTTGACCTTATAAGAAAGCATGTAGTGCATGAGCTTTTGTGCAGCGAAGATCAGGGCCAAACAGTGCTTCTCAATCGGAGGATACTTTACTTTCATCAGGATTAGACGACGGCTTAGGTAGTAGAGAGCGTTCTCTTTTCCCTCGTCATTGACCTGGGCTAACAGGGCTCCATGAGAATCGAGTAAACCCGCGGTATAAAGTATCAACGGTCTACCTGAGACTGGGGCTGCTAAGACAGGAGGTGTCATTAAATATTGTTTAACGTCCTTAAAAGCCCGCTGGCATTTCTCATCCCAAACAAATTTGGCGTCCTTTTTAACCAATGCCGAGAAGGGCTGACACCTACCTGATAAGTTCGAGATAAAGCATCGAAGATATGTCAACTTTCCTTGAAAGGATCGTAGTTGTTTCAAAGTTTTGGGAGGAGGCATTTCTAAAATAGCTTTAATCTTTTCCAGATCGATTTCAATCCCGCGATGCCGGACAACATATCCTAAGAATTTCCCTGAGGCGACGCCGAAGGCGCATTTTAAGGGATTCATCTTAAGGTTGTATTGTCTTAGTCGCTCGAAAACAATTCTCAAATCATACATGTGATCATCCTTCAGTTTACTTTTGATGACCATATCATCCACGTAGCACTCAACTTGGTTGTGAATGAGATCATCAAAAGTCTTCGTCATCACTCTTTAGTATGTTGCTCATGCGTTCTTTAGTCTGAATGACATTACTGTGTAGCAATACACTCCGATCGGCGTTTTGAATGTCGTGAGCTTTTCGTCTTCTGGTGCCATCTTTATCTGGTTGTATCCTGATGATCCATCCATGAAAGAGAAGATTTCATGTGCTGAAGCAATGTCGACCATCAGTTCTGGGATTGGTAGTGGAAATTCATCCTTTGGATACGCTTTATTCAAATCTCTGAAATCCACACAGATTCTGATCTAACCATTCTTCTTTCTGACTGGTACCATGTTGGCTAACCAAGTAGGGTATTGTTCTTCACGGACAAATTTAGCGTCTATTAGCTTCTTAACTTCGGCTATTACTTGTTGCTCAATTTCTAGGTGCATTCTTCTGGGAGCTTGTCTGACTGGAACGGAAGTAAGATCTACTCCTAGTCTGTGAACTGCGACTTCTGGAGATAATCCTGGAATTTCATCGTAACTCCATGCAAAACAGTCCTTGAATTCCATTAGTAGCTTGATTATGTCTTCGGAGTCTTCTTCATTGAGTAAGGAGCTAACAAAGGTAGGCCTAGGCTCTTCGCTAGTACCTAAGTTAACTTTCGTTAACTCGTCTATTGTAGATTTAATCTCTTCTTCAAATTCTAGCAGAGCATCTCCGATTTGCAGATCTTCGAGATCATCTGAGGTTTCCAAGCAGTCTTCATTAGGCTCACTAGCGACAACCAAGCAAAATCCTGTATCATCAACTGATCCAACTGTGCCGAATCCTAGACCATGTTTTGAATTGGGAGGCCGACCGGCATTATTCCATAATTTTTCAAAGTGTTGTGATTGACCTTTTGTCCACCGTTTAGGTAAAACACCATGTTGAATTAAATTTTGAACACAGGGAGAGTATCACTCAAAAGGTAATTCCATTAATTCAGATGAGGTAACATCTTCAAATTGTACATCTTTTTCAGTATTGGAAGAAGAAGCACCATAGTAAAAATTGATTGGTTTAATACCACCACCATGCACTTCCTTGACCACCATACCCTCGATCTTATTAGAATGGATCGTGGTCAGGGTCATAGTATGTACATAATGGTTAATCTTCTCGTACATTGATTTATATTCTTCATTCTTTTCATCTTCGAGAGAAATTTTGAATTGTGGTTCCTTCTGACTTATTAGTGCTGCTTCTTTCTCAATTTCTTCTTCTTCTTCGGAACTGTTCTCCCAATCAACATCGATGACCGGTTTCTTCTATCCAACAGTTCCAACATTTCTTCCACGTCCTCGTCCCCGGCCTCGACCTCGGGTTCGAGTTCTGGAGAAATCTTCACCATCTCGCCGTAAGGGAGTGGTGAGTAACTGTTGGACTAGAACTTTAGGTTCTTTATCGTCTCAAATTTCTTTTTCTTTAATTGGTATGGTATTTCTG
Organism: Papilionanthe hookeriana x Papilionanthe teres; assembly: GCA_022702705.1. Lineage (NCBI taxonomy): Eukaryota > Viridiplantae > Streptophyta > Magnoliopsida > Asparagales > Orchidaceae > Papilionanthe > Papilionanthe hookeriana x Papilionanthe teres. The sequence goes on along the minus strand of CM040431.1, from coordinate 95,422,675 downwards.
GAAAAGATTGTTTTCTTTGGGGGCGCGTAGTAGGCCCCATCTTTATGAATTCCAATTTCTTGCACGGAGAATGGTTGCAAGTCACCTTTGATACATTGTTCTCCTCCTTCGTAATACTTTATGCACTGGTGCAGTGACGACGGTACCATCCGGTTTTCATGGATCCATGGCCGATCAAGTAGAGCGTTGAACGATGTCTCATAATCAATTATGTAGAATTTTGCGGTTGTCTTTGCTAAATCACCGGTCTTCATTAGTAGTTTTATCGATCCAAGAGCTCTTTCTCCTTTTTGATTGAAGCCTCTTAATAGCATCTTGTCTGCTTCAAGCTCGCGAGCATCAATTTCAAAATATGCTAGCGTCAGAAGATTCATTATGTTGATTGATGCTCCCGGATCAAGTAACACTCTGGAGAGCGTAAACCTTCCAATAGTGACTGAAATGTATAACGGTCGGTTGTGATCAGCTGTTCCCAGTAATAGATCATTGTCCGTGAAGGTAACACCTCGTTGTTTTTTTAAAGAACAAACCTCGTCGAAGGAATTACCAGCCATTTGAGTTAAACAAATCTCTGGATCAAGTAAAGCCTTGATAAGAGCTTCCCTCATCTCCTTTGACAGGATCAGAGCATCGTATATGCTTAGTTTGGCTGGTAGCTTCCTAAGATGGGCTAGCACGTTATAGTCCACTTTATTACCATGTTCCTCGGTTTCTTCCCAATGGGCAATTCTTCTGCTGGGGTTGGCTCTTCCTGAGCAACCACCTACTTTTTTTTATCCTTTAGACCCATTCTCGGGGGTAGAACTTTTCCACTTCTTAAATTTACTTTAGTTATTTCTTCTGAATTTGGTGTTGAATTTGCCGGTATATCCTCTTGAATTGGAATGTCTGGCTCTTCTGGCATTGCTTCGGAATCTGATAACTCCAATTCTATCGTGATTGGAGCTCCTCGAAATTCATGAATGGACTCGTTGCTTGTCGAGCTTTCGTAGCCTCCTTTGTGAACATCTTCTTCGTCATGGTCGTCGAGGTTGTGTATGATTTGAGAATCATTATTTGTATGGGAATCGAGATCCGGATTAAGCTGGTTGTCGTTAGTTACGTAATAGTTAAAAATAGTCAAAATGTAGCCAACGCCATAACCCTTATCATTATAAGATCCCGCCGGAGCGAGCAGATAATCATACAGAGTCGGGAGTTCGAGGGATTTCTCCCCCAAATCGGAAACAACCATCCTAGGATAAGCAGCCCCTAGTCTACCCTTCGGAGCCTCGGTCTTCTTTTCTTCCACGATCTTCTCCTCCTTTTGGGGCGGTTCTTCAATCGCAAGTGATAGTGGCGGCTCGACAGGCTTCAAACTCTGAGTTCAAGCGCGTACCGAAGCGTTCTGGATGTGATCCAAGATTTTCTTTGAAGACTTTGTCCAGACGGTACTCCATTCATCATCTGTCGTGTAAGGGTCTATCGGAACAATAGGATCCGTCGAGATAACATTGACGGAACCTCCTTTCTGGGATTCCTTCATGTATTCCTTTGGAGTCGTTATGTTCCCTCTCCGGAGATTGTCATCAAGCCAACTCTTAAAAGTGATGCAATCCTCTATCTTGTGTCCGAGCATCCGGTGGTAAGGGCAATAGTTCGGATGATCTTTCTTATTGACTTCCTCCGGCTTCTTGGGCTCTGGCAGCTAAAAATCCGGTGTCTTCATTAAGCTACGGAACATCTTCGCTACTCGCTTCAGTTTTGAATGGATATTCTCTATTTAGAAGTTCTCTTAAGGTACGCGATGAACGAGGCGGTTGTTCATAATGCTGAGGCGACTGATAGCTCGGACGAGGTTGCTGATAGCCCTGCTGAGGCTGCTAATAGATATGTGGTGGTGTTGGTAAGTCCGTTGCGGTGGTTGATAACTGGGCTGTGGTCGTTCTGGCGGTATCTGCATTGGCTGCTTGCCCTTATCTACTGCCGCGACGATTCCAGATTTCTTTTCAAATGTCTTCACAGTTTTCTGCTTATTAGTCTTGTCTACGAAACTTAACTGCTTTGCCTCTTCCTGTAAGCTCCCGGCCTTGCTAAGCAACTTCTCGAAAGTCTTGATTGTAAATCCTTTAAGGAGAAGTGCTATCGGGCCATGAATACTTTTATGTAGGATGCCGACTGCATGTTGCTCTTGTAGCTGTGGCTCACACTTCATGCTTAAATTCCTCCATCGAAGTATGTAATCCACTAAAGTCTCGTTCGGTTTTTGGTGCTCCACCACTAGATCACCGATGGTGGTGTGGTGTCGAGCCCCGGCAAACCGCTTAATGAAGAGATTCTCTAGTTCTGAAAAGATCTTTACTGAACCATTCGGCAATTCTGCGTACCAGTCGAAGGCAATCCCTGACAAACTGCTGACGAACTGTCGAAAGAGTAAAGCGTCACTCCCACCGGCATTGCAGCAACTTGCACGAAAATGTGCGACATGCTGCCGGGGATGTCCCGTTCCATCAAAAATCTTAAACAGAGGTGGTACGAAGCCTTTCGGTTATTGGACTGCATCGAACTCTTCGGGGTAAGGTCTACCCGTCTAAATAGATGCTCCACTCTTAGATTGTGCTAGGGCTTCTCGCACCTGCTGTTCTACCATGCTCATAACGTCCTTTTCTGGAACCATGCTTTGTGCAGGATCTTTCTTTGGTTGTTCGTCTCCGTTGACGAATGTGATCTCTTTTCCTCCATCTGCAATATGGATAATTTCTAGGGGTGTCTCTTTCTGAGGTTGTACCTGACTCTGGAGAGTGGCTAAGGCAGCAGCCATCTCTTCCATCCTCTTTGCCATCTGGGAAATTGTGTCATCTCTTTCCCGAAGCTGTGCCCTCATTACTTCCGGTTCATCTCTCTCCGCAGCTGCTGGAGCACCTTGTGAAGCGGATGATGCTCGCGTTTCAACCATGTTGATCTCGGCATACTCCTCATCCATGAATTCTGATGAGTCAACTTCATCCTCTAGTTTTTCTTCTCTTTCTTTTGCTAACCGTCGGATGTCGTTCCTTAACTTGTCCATGGCATCGTCTAGTGGCCTTTTCCACACGGTCTCGCAGTTGTCTCTTGACGGTTGTTGAACTTCCTTTCCAAGAGTCCCCTTTATTGCAGTAGCACTTTCTTCTGATTCAAGTCTCCTGACGAGACTTTTCTTCTCAGGACATTGTTTTGGTCTTACCTCGCCGGTAGTAGGTCGCCATACCATCCTTCTCGCAGTCGGAAGCCTAGGACCGGATGATCTGTCGGCTATATGCTGGAAGGTGGTATCCTCCCTAATTTGTAGACTCGATACAACAACGGGTGAACTGGCTTTTATCTTCTTCTTTGGTTTCTCTGTGGCAGCACAGGCTCTATTCACGGTCCGAGGTGGGATTTAGCTGGCACCCGTCCTATCCTTCTTAAGATTTCTGACACAGGACATCTTTCTTTCTTTGCCAATCTTTCTATCACAGCTTGCAGTTGGGCAAATGGCGTAGTCTTATCCCTCTTCCTCTTGTAATTGTTGTAGTACGCAGGTCGGGGTAATGCAGCTACGATCCTACAGACATTCTCTTCATCTGATACGACAGAGAGAGGGTGAAACCTGCTCCCTTCCAACAGAGGTATATAGTCAGGCAGTTCTTCTCTTTCCTCCAGAATTTCTTCTAGAAAAGCGACTTCAGCAGCTTTGGCTTTCTTGATCTTGGCGATCTTTCTACTTCTATTTCTTCTTTGAGTCCGAGTTAGGGGTCCAATTCTTGAACTGTACCCAATCTAAAAAACAGCTGGTATTGTAGCAAAATCTGCACCCTCCACGGTGACAGGCTCATCACAGACTTGGATTTCCTTCCCCTTCAATTTGGCAGAAGTCGGGGTAGGTGCAGAGATGACTAGACCGGTGGGGGTAGAGACAACAGTTCTCCTACGAACAGTAGTACTTCTTTCAGCTGGAACCCTTTGCAGGGGAGGGAATTCTTGAGTCGACTTCAGGTTGAACTCAATCACGGGCTCTTCAGTTTCTGACACTTTGTCCATTAGTGTGAAGAGAGTGACGTAAGTGAATTTAATATCTGTATTATCGAATCCTTGTCCAAAACGGATGATTCCATTGTCAGGCAGCTCATCCTTGTAAACGGCGAAGTCCATTCCATTGGTGAAGGAGAAGATTAACTTTGGGGCGCTCATTTTCTACGTGGGCGATTCCAAATGTCGATCCCGAATTATGCTTCTTTTCGTCGTAAAGTTTAGGACAAAAAAGAAAGAGTCCGAACACATTTTCGTTTATCTTAGTGTATTTGTGATTTTTATAAGAGATTGTTTATTAGGAGGTTTGTTTGTTAGCGGGTTCGTTTGTTAAAAACAAAACGATTAAAGGAAAAATGTTATAGAAAAGGTAAAGGGCCTAATTTAGAATTGGAAAGGAAGGGAAAGTCTTATGCAAGACTTCTCGACTTGAAGGACCGCTCCTGAGCTAACACCTATTAGGGGTCTACCCCATCTCAGAAAAGAGGTAAAAGGATCTCGGAACCTCTCCGTTTAGGGGTGTCTAAACAGTGGCTCCTAAATCCGAGAGAAGTTGGCTATACTCGTTCAAGACGTAAAATGAACGGGCTATTCCAACGGAAGAATGGTAGTTTCAGTTCAATAGGGATATGGATTCACTATTGATTTATGAAAGCAAAACCATCTAATCAAAAATGGAGAGAGGAACTAGTCCCCAGCGGAGTCGCCATAAGTTGTCGGCATATTTTTTGGTTGTGTGTTGTATTTTGAAAAGGGGGTCGCCTACAGAAATTGTCCTTGAACTTTAAATTTTAAATTTAATTTAAATATATATATAATTTAGAAAGTAGTATTTGATTTTGAAAATAATTTTAAATTTGAAAATTTTAAGATATGAAATCAAACCGATCTCACATCCCAAAAAGTTTATATAAACGAGCACCGCATCACAAACCGTGTATCTTTCCCGAAGAATAGACACACTGCTTGATGATGGGGCTCGATTAAATAAACTAGAAGATTTGTGACATCTGTTTGGTCTGCGAACCAATTTTTATAAGCCGACAAGTTCCCCTTCTTATAATAAAGGAATTAAGCAGGGTTTATATTACCTGGGTTCTTAAAGTTGCCTATAAGGGCAAGCCCCTATAGTTAATTACATCTTAAATGACGGGAATCATTTAAAAAAACTCTCCATAATGATTAGTGGTTTTGCTCTCAAGAATTTCAAAGTTTAAGGTTTTCAAAGGATTGAATTTTAGAATTTCAATAGGGAATGGATCAAATTTGGAACAGTTCATTTCAGGAGTTCAAAGGAAGAAAAGTAGGAGAAGCTGAGGATCCAAGAAGAATCTTGGCAACTTTCCAAACTATCCTATTGTTTGGCTTCAATTTGGGAATTTATTTAATATTGCAATCATGCCAATTTTAATTAATTAAGACTTATATTTGTATAATATGATCATACAAATAGCCTCGAAGATGTGAGGGTTTATATCATACCAAACGACTACCTCGGAGTCCTAAAACCAGTTAGGGCTTAATTTACGTGACATGATCATGCAAATGCCTAACGAAGAGTTGAGGATTTATACTGCACAAGGAAAACTACCTCAAAATCCTATGGCTTTGTTATTTAATTCTAAGAAAGGTTTGCTGAAGTAGATCCGAGTTTTGCTGGTGACGATGACCGTGCTGCCCACCATGCTCCGAGCTCCTTGTTGTTGCAGAGGTTTAGTTTTAGAAGTCATAAATCGGGAGATGAGAGAAGTGTTTTGGTTTAGACATCTTAAAGTCCAAATATTTTTAATATTTTAATTAAAACAAATCTTAAAATTGTTTAAACAGAACCGATTAAGATCCCACGGTTCCGTCATCCCGGCACCGTTATTTTCATTGAATTCACTTAATCCAGATGAATTTGCTAAACTCAACTGAATGAGTTCCACACTTTCATTTAGACCGTGGGAAATCCTGTTAGCAACACGTGGGTCACATCATCTGAGGTATTCCCGATCATTCAATGAGACGTTTTAATTTAGTTACAATTGTAGTTTTGTTATTCTGTTTGTGATTAAATTTTGAGTTGTTTTATACTTTGGAATGTTGTGGCGGTAAATTTTATCTTGCAATGACTTTTAATTTAGTTTTGGTTTCAGTTCAGGGACTATCCTAAAGGTTTTAGTTTTCATGCAACAATCTTATTTATCATGCAAGAAAAAGTAAAGCACAGTGCATGTAAGTAAATTGCAATAAAGTAAGTTACAATAAAACAAAAGCATACCTGGAGGGTCTTCCTGTCATCCCAAGTTGCACTTAAAACATATGTTAAGGCATTTAAATATATCAACAGATACCTAGGTAAAGCTAAGGGAAGTGTTTTGATTATCTACCAAATTCCTAATCCTATAACTAGTCATCTCCTATGACGTCTAGGTTCTTGGTTTGATTTAAGGATGATTATCTTCATCAAAGAACAATTAGATTCAATTGTTCTTCTAAAACATCCCGTCATATTGAGGAAGTTCTTAGGACGAGTCCTAAACATCATTTCAACACTTCTGGGATTATTTTGAGTCTAAGTAAATTTAGTTGCACAGGTGAATTAATCATCCAGGAGTTTAGTGAAGCTTTATCTCTTGCTCAGTGAACCTGGGTATTTAATTACCTGATGAATGAAGTGACATTTCACTTAATACTCTATCTAAGAGTTATAATAATTAAAGCCTTTAGGGGCAAGTTGGTTTATTGAGAATTTTAATCATTCTTAATTTAAAGTTTGAGTTAATGATTTAAAGTGATTTAATTTAATTATGGGGTTTTAATTAATAATTTTAAGTTTGGAATAGTGTTCAAATTATTTTAGATTTAATTTAAATCTTTACATTTTCAATTATCTTAGTATTTCAAATTGATGTTCATGTTTTAAATTTACTTAGATAGGAATAAGTATTGAAATTTTTGATATATTATGATTTAACTCTTAATGATTTCATTTAAGTTTGTTGTTAAATGATTTTAGTTTAATTTAATTTAATTTAATTTAATTTAATTTAATTTAATTTAATTTAATTTAATTTAATTTCATTTCATTTAATTTAATTTTAATTTAATTTAATTTAATTTAATTTAATTTAACTTTAATTTAATTTTAATTTAACTTGACTTTAATTTAATTTTAATTTAACTTAACTTTAATTTAGTTTAATTTTAGTTTCAATATTTTAAATTTAATTTAATTTAATTTTAAGGTGTTAATTTAATTTAATTTTAAACTTTGACTTGACTTAATTTAATTTAATTTAATTTAATTCCAAGATTTTAAATTTGATTTTTAATTATTAGACCATTTAAAATTTTAAGCTTTAATTCGTTTAAGTGTTATCTTCTTTCAATTTTTAATTTATTTAATTTGGGTTATTATTTTAATTTTTAATTAAGAACTAATTATTATTGAAGTGACTCATTTAGGGATTTTTAAATTAAAGAATAAATATCCTCTTAATAATATTCCTATTTTAATAATCCAAAATTTAAATATATTCTTTCAAAAATTTAAATTATTTAATTAATTAAAGTTCCATTTTGATAATTCCAATGTGTTTAATGGATTTCTACCCTCTTAATTTCCCTAAGTTTCAATCATCCAAGAGAGAGTTAAAATCAAATGTTTTACCCTCCATTTTGACTAAACCTAAAGTTTTAATTAAGGGTTAAATTTCTTAAATACCTTTATGCCCTTTTAAGCTTATTTATTTCATAACTCACTAAATTGAGCTCAAATGAATTTGAAATTTTTATTTCACCTCACTCACATGTCAATTAAGACATTAGAGGAGAAAATCTGATTTTTCAGAATTTAATTTATTTATACAATTATTTTTAGTAGAAAATAGGGGTTTTCAAAGAAAATTCAACAACATGAGCAAGGAAAGGTTTCTGTCCTTAAGAAAATTATGGGATGTTTCTAATGACTAGAGGACCACTTGGACCAATTTTTCTGATTTTTTGAATTATATTTTATTTATTATAATTATTTTTGAGTTTTAGAGTATTAATTAATTTTAAAATAAAATAAAAGTTGAAAATTAGATTTTATATTTTTCTTAAACTTTTCTGACCTCAAGGAGTCTAGAGAGACAAGTTTTATAATTTTTTGATTTTTCTTTGATTTATTAGAATTATTTTAGTGAAGAGGTTAAAAATTTATTTTTTTTTAATATTAAAAATTTCATTAAGCCTTTAAAAATTCAATATCTTATCCTAGGGACTTAGGAAAAATATTTGGTTTATTCCTAAGTGATTAGGAGTTAAAATGTAATATTTTTATGATTTTTAATATTTTGTGATTTTTATTATTTTTAAATTATTAAAATATTAAAATATTGTGAAAAATCAACTTTTTTAAAAAATTCCAATTTTAATTTTCCAGAACTCCCTTGATATCAGAGAAGCTCCAAAACCATTTTTGTGAATTTTTGAAAAGTATTTTTTGAGTTATGAATTTTTAAAGTTCCATTTTGCTTATGAGGCTTAATCAATCCATTTGGTGGGGTTAATCAAGTCCAATTGATTTCAAAATTTTATGTAAGGTTCCTCTGACCCTAAAGAGCAATGGAATATTGTTTTCAAGTCAATTTGATGTGTGGTTAACCCTAATTAATTCAAATTCAATTTTAGGGGTTTAGGCTAATTAAGGTTATTATGAATGAATTAACTCAAAATATATTTTTCATGAGGTCCCCTGGTCCTAAGAAACATCACCAAATTTTCCAAGAATTTATTTTACAACATGCTAATTATTGGAATTAAAATACCTAAAACAGTGACATGAACTTGAAAAATCAATAACTTTTCACAGAGATGGCCTCTGACCTTGAAAAATTCAGGGAATATTCCCAAGATCAGAGGCTTCAAAAGCCCTATGGTCTCATGCCATGGTGAATTATCTATGCAAATGGAGAATCAAAACATTGAAAATAGTAAATAAATTATTAAAAATAAAATACTCATCCAATTAACTCGATTTCTTTTCCACATTATTCTCCTCTGTTTACTGAGTAAGAGGGTAATTTTATTTTATTTTTATGATTTTTCTATGCAATGATATGAATTTTTGAATTTCAGGGCATTTAAATAATTCAAAAATACCCTAATTTTCTACTTATCCACATGGCGTCGCGTCAACCTCGGCAGCTCCGAAAGCCCACACGTCACGCTGTGATTCGGCGCCGCCATCTGACTCAGCTCTCCAGGGGCCCGCGGTTCACGTACCATTGCGCTGTCCGGCTTGATCTTGACCGTCCTCTTGATACACGCGCGATCCAACGGCTCCTGGTCATCGTCTACGACTGGTGTGCACCCGTGACCGTCCACACTCAAACCCTAATATCTCTCTCGATTCTCAATGGATTTTCGAGTTCTTATACTCTATCGATTCGTCTTGAAGAGATGAACACATCCATACGGTTTATAAGCTATGAAATTAACCCAAACAAAATGGAGAATTGTTGGAAGCTCGGGAGGAAGAGTGAGTTCATACATTTGCTCAGAGAAGTGAAGCTTCGATCTGAGAGTTGTGTCACCTTCGATTGAGTCCAAGCAAGCTCCAGATGAAGTCTCTGGCTCTAGGGAATTGTCTAAGTATGAAAGTGACTAAGGCCGATCACAAAGCTTGGAGGCTGGAAGCAATGGCTGGCCTGGTGAGGGGGCTTTTGCTGGGGAACTTCTCCTCTTGGTCTGGTGAAGGTTTAGGGTCAATCAATTTGAAGATTGGCTCACTGTGATGAAGTGTCCTGTTTTTTGGGTGGATTTTCAACTCAGTAATTGAGCTCACAGAGAGGGTTTTAGGGCTGGATTTCAGTGGGGATCAAGTTCTATATGTCTGGAGAGTGATCCGGAGTGATTTTGGCGAGTTTTGGTAAGGTTTTGTTCAACACCCTTTTGGTCGAGAAGTGGTGGTGTTTAAATAGAGGTGGTCGGAGGGCTTCCTGAGGGGCAATCGTGAGGTCGGATCGAGTCGCTCGATCCATTTGGGTTCAGGGCAGCTCAGCCAGATGGGTTTGAATTTTTTGAAGCCGAATAAGGCTCTCGGCCTGGTGTTTTCCGGCGGCTGTGGTGGCTAGCCGGCCAGGCATTGGTCACCATCTGACACAGTGGGGTCAGGGGTTGAGTTTGGTGCAAGCAATGGGTATTGGCCATTTGCAAAGAGGTTTGATTTAAATGGTATGGGGTGGAGGCCATTTTGGATTCAATTTGGTCAAGTCATGGTTTTAGGCTTGGTGCACCACCCAAGGCCTGGTTTTGGGCTGAAAAGAATCATTTAGGTCAGCTTGATTAGTGGGGTCAAGTCACAATCCAAGTACAATTAGGCTTAAGTAAGATTAGGGGATACATGGGAGTGTTTAATCACTCCTAAGGGAATCATTAAAGGGTTTCCTCATTTTTCCATTTAGGGAGTGGTGATAAGTCAAAGCTCTCATGGCTTTCATGTGGCTTGTGCATGGCTCCAAGGACTCCATTTGGCTTAGGGATGGCTTGGCTCATTTACATGGAAATGGATTTTGGGATTTTTGATGAATTTAGGGGAAATTGGCATGAGGCCTAATTTAGGATAATTTGATGATGAGTTTGAAACTTAAGGAATGATTTAAATCAAAGGGATGATGAGAGGAAATCTCATGTGGGCTTTGGAATGGATTTTGGGCTTTTTGAATTTTGGTGAAAATGGGCTTTTAAAGGCTTTATGGAAGTGGGCTTTTAGATTTTAAAATGGGCTTTTGGATGAAATTTTTGTGATGGACCATGCCAAATAAATGTTGGGTTTAGTTTCGGGATGTGTCTTGAGTGATTTGGAACAAATTTGAAGTGATTTTGAATTGAATTGGGTTTAATGTGGGTCTTTTAGTAAAGGGGCCAAAGTGAGTCAAATTGGGCTAACTTATTTTAAGGTTAGGCTAAAGTTGGATTTGGTGTAAAATTAATGTTGAAAAATTTTTATGGGAGTGTCACAAAGAGTTTTCAACTTTGGTTGGGCTTTGATTTTGGGATTTTGGCCCATTTAGGTTAGGTTTGGGCTTATGTCAATTTAAGGGATTTTGGTTTTGGGTTAGGTTTAGGTGGAGTTTAGGTTCAAATTTTGGGCAAATCAAGTTAGTGTTTTGTTTATGGGGGTGTTAGGAAGGTTTTAGAAAAGATTTGGGGCCAATTGGAGTTGAATTGGGTTGGTTTGGGCTAGGTTTATGTCATGGGCCAAAATTGGGCCTTAGGCTTCAAATTGAAATTGGGCTCAAATGTCAATCAAATTGGACTTGGATTTGGTCTAAATTGACGTTGAGTATATTGAATTGAAGTTTAGAATTGAATTGGACCAGAATTGAGGTCAATTGGGGTGGTTTGGTTTGACATTGAGTTCACTTGGGTTAAAAATGGGTCAAATTGGGGGTTTTGGTAAAAGTGGGGTAAATTGGAAAAATTGGCCCATGGTGTAGTTAAACAAAATAAAATTGGGAATATTTAAGATTTTCTTGAATTTTTTGGGAATTTTCTGAATTTTTAGATTTTTAGGGTAAAAGGGTATTTTGGTAATTTTTGAGGGTTTAGTGGTATTTTTGGAAATTTTGGTATTTTTGGCCAAAGATGGTCAATTTGAATGGTTGGAAGTGTTTAGGATTGATTTTGAGGGACCTTGGGTAATTTAGACAATTTTGCAAATTTTGGGTCATTTCAAGGACATTTGGTAGGTTTGGTGGGTCCGGGGCTCCGGGGGTCAAAAATTGAAATTTTGAAAAAAAAGGAAGATTGATTAAATGTGAGTGAAATGGGATCACTTTGGTTGAGCCATGAAGCCATATTAAGCCCACATGGGCCATGAGAGGACTCATTAGGGGCATTCATTATGCTGTTCCTGACCCTCTTAGCTAGGGGCTTAGGGGTTAAGGTCCATCCATATGAATTACTTACATGAGTCAGGAAGTCAAGTTGGGTGAGAGTGTGGTTTTAGGACTTGGAATGTGTGTGATAGTGTAGTGTATGTGCAAGTCGACCCTCACCAGACCAGGCCACCCAGGGTATTCCTAAGGCCATAAGGAACTAATCCTTTAAACCTCCACGTCTGATTTCAACCCTCTAGGTGATTAGGGGTCTACAATCAAGCTTGTGGGGTATGCAGGGAGCTAAGAAGTAGTTTGAATTTCGAAATGGTGGGTTCCATTTCTAGTCCTCTAAGATTAGTCAAAGGAAAAGCATAAGGCTAGATCCTAAGTACTAAAGAGAGAAGCAAAAGACCTCATCAAAAATGAGGTCAACACATAACATAAGGAATGAAAATTTTATTTAAGAATACTTAAAATTTTGAATTTATAAATAATTTAGTAAACTTAACTTAAAATTTAATAATTTTGATTGATTTTAAGAATAGAATTATTTAATTTAAAGAATAATAAGATTACAAATTTTTCTATTTATAGTAAAGAGAATTGTATTTTTGAAATACTAAGGAATCAAGATTATTACTTGAAAAAGAAAAGATTGAAATAATTTTTGAAAAATATTTATTAAGTATGTCATATTTATTAAGTGAAAATGTATAAGTTTTTAAGTATAAGTTAAGTATAGTGAAGTTCAAAATCATTAACAGGCTATCCAGATTTAGTAATCCTCACAAATTGTAAAAATAAAGGATTGAAAAATATCCTTAAAAAGAAAAAAAAAAGAAAAGAGAAAAAAAAGAAGAAAAGAGCAAAAAAGAAATTTGAGGAGAAGCATGAGGAAATGCATAATAAAATATTGGCTTCACTTAAATTATCTTATAGGAAGAAAATTAATTACATTTTTAACTTAACTTTTATGTACAAGCATCCATACTATAAAAGTTTTCATGAAAGTCTTTTTATTTTAAATTATCTATGTGAACTTAATATGATAAATTATAATTATTCTTGAAATAAATGAAAATTTTAAAGTCTTATTATTTGGTAGTTAAGTATTCTTTAAATTCTTAAAATTAACCTTAATTAGTGAAATTTGGTTAGTGATTTACTATAGCATTTATAAAAATAAAAATTACAGGATTTTTATTTTTAAGTTTGGGCCAAAAGTGAAATTGGATCCAAATTTCAATCAAATTAGACTTGGATTTGGTCTAGATTGGTGTTGGGGATGTTGAATTGAAGTTTAGAATTGAATTGGACCAGAATTTGGGTCAATTGGGTAGGTTAGGTTCGACATCGGGTTTACTTTGGGTTAAAATGGGTCAAATTGGGGGTTTTGATAAAAGTGGGGTAAATTGACAAAATTGGCCCATGGTGTAGTTGAACAAAATGAAATTGGGAATATTTAGGATTTTCTGGAATTTTCTGGGAATTTTCTGAATTTTTGGATTTTTTGACTAAGAGGGGTATTTTTGGTATTCGGAGGGTATTGGGAGGTATTTTTGGAATTTTTGGTATTTTTGGTTATGGATGATCAATTTGAGTGATGTGGAAATGTTTGGGAATGATTTTGGAGAATTTTGGGTGATTTAGGAAATTTTGAGAAATTTGGGTAATTCGTGCATTGGGTAGGTTGGCGTGTGTAGGGTCCCGGGGGTCAAAAATTAAAAATTTGGAAAATGGAAGATTAGGTGAATGTAAGTGGAATAAAATCATTTTGGTTGAGCCATGAAGCCATATTAAGCCCACATGAGCCATGAAGGGACTCATTTGAGGCATTCACTATGTTGTTCCTAACCCTCTTAGCCAAGGGCTTAGGGGTTAAGGACCATCCATGCGAATCACCTGCATGAGTCGAGAGGTCAAGTCGGGTATGGGTGTGTTTTTAGGAAGTGTGTGAAAGTGTAGTGTATAGGTGTAGTGTGTGTGTAAGTCAACCCTTCACTGCACTGTGCCACCTGTGGCAATCCTAAGGCCAAAGAGTCCTATAGAACTCATCCTTTAAACTTCCACATTCGATCTCAACCCTCTAGGTGATTAGGGGTCTACAATCAAGTTTCGTGGAGTTTACGGGAGTTAAGAAGTGGTTTGAAATTCTAGATGGTGGATCCCAATTCTAGTCCTCTAAGATAGTCAAAGGAAAAGCCTAAGGCTAGATCCTAAGCACTAAAAGAAGAAGAGAAGACCTCATCAAAAATGAGGTCAACAAACCACTGAACATCCATTTGCCCTCGAAAGCTAGTGATGTCATAACTCTTAAGAGGAGTGTTAAATGAAATGTTACTTCACTTATAGGATATTCAAATATCCTAGTTCACTGAGCAAGATAACAAAACTTGAACTCCCGGACGATTAATTCATTTGTATAATTAAATTCATTTGGACTTAAAACAATCCTAGAAATATTGAAAAGATGTTTAAGATTCGTCTTAAGCACTTCCTCGATATGATAGGATATTTATAAGAACAATTGAACTTAGTTGTTCTTTGATGAAGAAAATCGTCCTCAAACTAAAATACAAGAACCTAGATGTCATAGGAAATGACTAGCTATAGGATTAGGAACTTGGTAGATTCTTGGGGAGTGTCAAGTATATCTCTGGAACTGGAGATTCTTGAACTCTCGCTGGGGAAAGGAAAAGGAGGTGAATCCCAAATCACATGATCCGGGAGAATTTCGATTTAGATTTTATTTTGTTTCATGTTCAAGTCATGATGTGTGAGTTTAGATTTCAACTTGGAGTTTCAATTTAGATTGAAGTTTCTCAAGATTAATTTGAAGGGATTTGATTTGAAATGAAAATTGGAATTTTGAGGTTTTAGATGCAACATCTTCAACCCCAAAAGAAGATCGAATCGATTGGATTGGATCATTACAATGAGGAAAGATCTCAGAGTAATGCGGTATTGGATGTAAAATCCTTAACCTCAAGAGTTTGATTTTGATGTATTTCAGTGCAATAAGGAAAGAATCCTAAAGCAGTGCAGTCTTGGATGTAAAATCCTCGACCCAAAAGTTTGAATTTGATGTATTTCAAAGTGCAATAGGAAAGAATCCTAAAGCAAGGTAGTCTTGGATGTAAAATCCTCGACCCAAGAGTTTGAATTTGATGTCAGTGCAATAGGAAAGAATCCTAAAGCAGAACGGTCTTGGATGTAAAATCCTCGACCCAAAAGTTTGAATTTGATGTATTTCAAGTGCAATAGGAAAGAATCCTAAGCGAAGGCAGTCTTGGATGTAAAATCCTCGACCCAAAAGTTCGAATTTGATGTATTTCAAAGGCAATAGGAAAGAATCCTAAAGTAAGGTACTTGGATGTAAAATCCTCGACCCAAAAGTTTGAATTTGATGTATTTCAAGTGCAATAGGGAAAGAATCCTAGCAAAGGCAGTCTTGGATGTAAAATCCTCGACCCAAAAGTTTGAATTTGATGTATTTCAAGGCAATAGGGAAAGAATCCTAAAGCAAGGCAGTCTTGATGTAAAATCCTCGACCCAAAAGTTTGAATTTGATGTATTTCAAAGTGCAATAGGGAAAGAATCCTAAAGCAAGGCAGTCTTGGATGTAAAATCCTCGACCCAAAAGTTTGAATTTGATGTATTTCAAAGGCAATAGGAAAGAATCCTAAAGCAATGCAGTCTTGGATGTAAAATCCTCGACCCAAAAGTTTGAATTTGATGTATTTCAAAGGCAATAGGGAAAGAATCCTAAAGCGATGCGAGCTTGGATGTAAAATCCTCGACCCAAAAGTTTGAATTTGAATTTTTTTGGTAATTGATTTTGCAAAGATTTGTAGTGTTGATTTGAAGAGTGTGGAATTTTGGTTTTTCGAGAATTTTATGAAAGTTGTAAAAGACTTTCGTGGAAGGAAATAGATTAGGAGAGAATACGTAGATGTCACATATCCCATTCAAAAGAGTTGATCGGAAGTTGCTGGTTTGGATTGGATATAATTCCTCGCCATCAGATTCGATCCGTGTCAATGGAATCAACCGCTTCCATCCCGGACAAGGGAGAGAACAAAATCGGATTGGATTTCAGATTTGGGAGATTGAATTTGAATTTTCGATCGAGATTTGATTTAAGATCCGGAAGATCGAATTTGAGATTTGATAGAGATTTGGAATCCGGAAAGATTGAACTTGAATTTGATCGAGATTTGGAGTCCGGAAAGATTGAATTTGAAATTTGGAAGGATGAGTTTGAACTCGGTTGAAATTTGATTTAAGATTTGATTTGAAATTTGGAAGATCACATTTGAAATTTGATTGAGAATTTGATTTAACATTTATGTTGATTTTGTTTATCTTTTAATGATTCAAATTTTATTTTATCGTTTATTTAATGTTCATGTGAATTTGGTGTTTGTCATTTTTTTTTTAGATTTTTTTTTTTTAAGGAAAGTTTTCTTTTATTCTCTTTTTTTATTCCTTTTCTGTTCTTTGTTCGAAGTTCATTTAACTTTAACGGCGTTTCCCAATCAATTTGCACAAAAGAGGTGAAGGC
This sequence comes from Papilionanthe hookeriana x Papilionanthe teres, assembly GCA_022702705.1. Taxonomy (NCBI): domain Eukaryota; kingdom Viridiplantae; phylum Streptophyta; class Magnoliopsida; order Asparagales; family Orchidaceae; genus Papilionanthe; species Papilionanthe hookeriana x Papilionanthe teres. Next base: position 95,406,232 of record CM040431.1, on the reverse strand, counting down.
CAAAAATGTGACATGGTCACTTTCATTCCAATCATGTAGAAGATACATCATACATCTTGATCCGGAATATATTTCATACAATCCATGTAAACTCAAAACGGATCGTGTATGATCTTTGTCGATCCATCCAAAGAAGCATCTCGTCAAAAATCCATGTCTCGAATAGTGGGGTACATGGTCAATAACATCACCTTCCAAGCCATCCTCGGCAAGGATGCCGTATGGATGTACATCGGAGGTGTGATATTTTCCATGTAACTCACAAGCTCGTAAGGCCGGAGGCTCTCTAGCTCCGGTCCAGTCGGAAATGGTAAGGTGTCTTCCCGTCGTCCATCCTTCCGAAAGTAACCGAGATCCGCTTCACCGGTACTCCCTGTATGCAATGCTTAGCGATATCCGCTCCGTTGCCCTTCGGCATCATGACGGAACCTACCGGTAAAGGTATCTTTACCGGCCCTCGGAACTCACTCCGGACCTCGCTATCCGGAGGTCGCATCCGAACATGATGTTACACTCGCTCAGGAAAGAGATCGTGCAGAAGGTCCGACAAAGTCGTGGTGATCTATGTGTGGGGGTATGCGATCACCCCGTTTCGTAGATGTTGATAATGCAAACTATCGGGTATGCAATCGCTGGCGCACACTCCATGTTATCAATCTCTTTACCATTCTCTTGATGACTAATGGCATCGGATCCACTCGCCCATGACGGAGTATTCCCGTGGGTTTCCCTTCTCGTCCTCCGCAAAGTTGTAACAAAGCATCCACATCGTATCGTGATTCTTCCTTTCCCCGGCATCCATCTCCGAGGTTCCGAGTATGTGTTTTCCTCAGGCGGCCCGCTCGGCCCATTCTTTTCAAATCCCGGATGCAATCCACGATTTGCCGTTGTTCATACTCCGAGAATACGTCCGTATGTAGCTCGAGGCCCTCTAAGTATATCGATTCTTCTCGCCTTTAATTCTCTCGAAGTATTCAAAGGTTTTCTTTTCAACATTCCGCATTCTCTCCAGCTCGTATTCCGGAATGATCTGCAGATGGCGAGGCCTGGTGACATATTGTGGACTATACGGTTCAATCCCTTCACGTTCTCCTGCATACCTTGGCTCCTCGTGGATGATGCCTGTCGGGACATCCCCCGGGGTTGCTTCTCAACAAGGTCATGCATCATCGGTGGTTCTATCCGGTGGCGTGGTAGCCTTCTTTCTTCCGATCTTCTGGAGATTTCCCTGGTTCTTTCTGTCATCCTAGGAGCTGGCCTCCTTTCTTCAGGTTCCTGGTGAACCGGTGTCCATGAAGTGTATGCACTGACATTAGCAACTGTCTCGTCGCGCTGGTCCGCAGCTAGTTTTGTTAACATCTTACGGATACGGCGATTCTTATTTCTTCGTTGCGTTGCCGTGAGAGTAGCTCTTCGAACTTCTTGAATCGTCCGCGGGCGCGGCGCCGACAAGCTCGCCTTCCGCTCGTAGCGACTACGTACTTCATTTTCTTATCTTCTTCAATGTTTGTCTTTCTTTTCGTCGCTCGGATTGGTGGCTTGGGCCACCCACTTTCATCACCGTATGTCCGGCAGTTCTTCTCGGCCGACCGGGACCCGGCCACTTTCCTCGTATCGTAGGCCCGCTCGGTGCGAAATCCGAGTCAATCTCGATTATCGCTCCATCTTTCACCCTCTTTTCATCGAGTGCAAGGCTTACGCCATTCTTAAAGTTCGAGACCAACCGCCCGTTCGACATTTCCCCGCGAAAAGACAAGGAAAAGGATCGTGGTCGTACTAAGAACAAGAACATTAAGAAAATGTTTATTAAAGACATTTTTTTATTATTCTTATATTTTTAAACTTAACAGAATGAAGTGGGATAAGATCGTGTAAGAGATTTTGATTTGGAAAAGAAAACAAGGAAAATTTTATTATCGGATTTTATTTATTTTAGCACATTTTTATTATTTTTTGGGTTCGGACCCAGTCATAAGTAATTACTTCACCCGTGCTTCTAGGGATCGAAGAATTCATTCCTTCGAAACATCAGGTAGCGTAGTACTTTTTTAAGTATCGTCCATCGATCGAAGCATATGTCGTTCTCCTCGGCAGTTCACTAGCCGGTAGGAGCCTCCCGAGTATACCGCTTCAACCACAAACGGTCCTTCCCAAGTGGGTTCAAATTTTCCTCCTATCTCGCGGTGTGCAAGAATAGGTCTTTCGAGAACAAGAACTAAGTCACCAACTTTAAAGGTTCTTGGGCGGACCAGCTCTATCATGGGCTTGAACCATCTTAGCTTGGTATAGTTCTAAATTTCGTCTGCGCCGCAAGTCTTTTCTCTTCCAGTGCTTTCTAATTCTTCGAGTCGTAATTCGGCATTCTCTTCGTCGTGATTTTATTTGCAACTCGCAATTCCGAGTGAAGGAAGCCGGACTTCTAAAGGTAACATCGCTCGGACCCATACACCGCAGCGTAAGGTGTAGCTTGAGTAGGAGTTCGAAGGTTGTCCGGTAGGCCCATAAGGCTTCTAACAACTTCTCGTGCCAATTTCTCTTATTATCGTCCAAGGTTTTCTTTAAGATTTGAACGAGAGTTTTATTAAAAGCCTCGCCGAGGCCGTTTGCTCTCGGGTAGTAAATTGTCGAATATCGCCAGCCGATTCCGTGTCTCCCGACAAAATTGTTGATTTGCGTGCTTCCGAATGCCGTCCCATTATCCGAGATGATCCTCGCGCGGCACTCCGAAACGGTAGACAACTTGGTTCTTGAAAACTCAGTAGCACGTGGTGTGCTTTCACTTCTCTAAGTGGAACTGCCTCGGCCCACTTGGAAAAGTAATCTGTAGCCGCAAGAATGAAGCGATGTCCTTTTGACGACGGTGGTTCTATTGGACCCACTATATCTGTGCCCCAACATTCAAATGGCCACGACGCAATTGTCGGATGTAGCACATTTGGAGGTTGGTGCAGAACTACTCCGTGCACTTGGCATTGGTGACAGCCTTCGGCGATTTTCATGCAGTCGGTCATCATCGAGGGCCGATAGTACCCTAGTCTTTTAATTTTCATTTTCATCTTCGGACCCGACCGGTGAGCGCCACGCAGTCCCGAATGCATCTCTTTAACAATTTCACGGGCCTCGGACCCGCTTAGGCACCTTAGCCACATTTGATCGAAAGACCTTCCGTATAACGTGTTGTTTATTAATGCGTAGGACGCAGTTCTTTTCTGATCCGATGGGCTAGCGACCTATCGTCCGGTAGCTTTCCTGTTTGCAGTGTAGTCTATCAATGGTCGTCGCCAATCTTCCGTGTTTTCTCGTCATCGCTGCAATCGATTCTTTTTCCTTTTCCGATTTGTGTATCGTGTCTATGTCGAGCCGTGATAGGACCCGACGTCCGTGAACCGACACTTCTACCGATTCATCTTGCAAACAGGCAAATTCTTTTGCGAGACGGCTAAAGCATCCGCTAAAGCATTTTCTTTCTCGGGAATTTTGTAGATCGTCACATTTGGAATCTGTTCCAATAACTCGTATGGCATACCTGGAAGTATTGTTCGAGTCTTGGCTTTAAAATTCCGTATTGTCCGGCGATCCGTTGAATGATTAACTCGTGAATCCCCGTAGATGTTGATGTCCGTTATCCCCATTCGAATGGCTAATTCCAGTCCCGTTATGAGGGCTTCGTATTCCGCTTCGTTGTTCGTACATGGTTCCGTCAAGTGGTAGGAGTATCTTAACATCCCCCGCTCCGGTGTTATAAAGATTAGCCCGATTCCCGCCTTTACCGGCACTATCACTTGCGATTCTTCGTCTTTGTGTGCCGAAGATGCTCCGTCGAAATATAATTCCCAACGTCGATCATCGAGGTCTTCTAGGTTCATTATTTGTTCATCCGGCGGATCGTCATTGAGAGGAGATTCTGCCGCAAAGGGTGTGCCGCAAGGAAATCTGCTAAGACTTGTCCCTTTACGACACGAAGAGGCACGAAAGTTATATCGAATTGCAATAATATCATCGACCATCCGGCAAGTCCGCCGGAAAGCGTTGGACGAGTCATCAAGTATTAGCAATGGATTAAACTTCGAGATTAGGTCGACCTTATGAGAAAGCATGTAGTGCCCGAGCTTTTGAGCGGCGAAGATCGGGGCCAAACAATGCTTTTCAATTGCGGGATACCTTATTTCCGTCGGAAGCAAACGACGGCTTAAGTAGTAAAGAGCATTTTCTTTACCCTCATCATCGACCCGGCCAACAAGGCTCCGAGAGAGTCGTCTAAAGCCGCGGTGTAAAGTATCGCTGGTCTACTCCGAGACCGGGGCTCGCTAAGACGGGAGGTGTCATTAAGTATTGTTTAATGTCCTCGAAGGCCTTCTCGGCATTTCTCTTCCCAAATAAATTTGGCGTCCTTTTTAACTAGTGCCGAGAAAGGCCGACACCTACCTGACGAGGTTCGAGATAAAGCGTCGAAGATATGCCGACTTCCCTCGAAAAGATCGTAGTTGTTTTAAGGTTTTGGGAGGCGGCATTTCTAAGATAGCTTTAATCTTCTCCGGGTCGATTTCAATTCCACGATGTCGGACAACGAATCCTAAGAATTTCCCGGAGGTGACGCCGAAGGCGCATTTTAAGGGATTCATCTTAAGGTTAAATTGTCTTAATCGTTCGAAAACAATTCTCAAATCATACAAGTGGTTGTCCTTTACTTTGCTTTTGATGACCACATCGTCCACGTAGCATTCGACTTGATTGTGGATGAGATCATCAAAAATTCTTGTCATTGCTCTTCGGTAGGTCGCTCTCGCGTTCTTCAATCCGAATGGCATCACCGTGTAAAGCAATATACTCCGATCGGCGTTCCGAATGCCGTAAGTTTTTCATCTTCTCGGAGCCATTTTTATCCGGTTGTATCCCCGAAGATCCATCCATGAATGAGAATATTTCATGTGTCGAAGCAATGTCGATCATTAATTCCGGGATCGGTAGAGGAAATTCATCTTTTGGACATGCCTTGTTTAAATCTCTCGAAGTCCACACAAATTCCGATCCGACCATTCTTCTTCCCGACCGGTACCACGTTGGCTAACCAAGTCGGGTATTGTTCTTCACGGACAAATTTAGCGTCTATTAGCTTTTTTAACTTCAGCTATGACTTGTTGTTCGATTTCTAGACGCATTCTTCCGGGACCTCGTCCGACCGGACCGAAGCGGGATCCACTCCTAGCTTATGGATCGCGACCTCCGGAGCTAATCCCGGCATCTCATCGTAGCTCCAAGCAAAACAAGTCTTTAAATTCCATTAATAACTTGATTATTTCTTCCGAGTCTTCTTTATCGAGTAAGGAGCTAACAAAGGTAGGTCTGTGCTCTTCGCTAGTACCTAAGTTAACTTCCGTTAACTCATCTATCGTAGATTTGATCTCTTCTTCGAATTCCGTGGAGCGTCTCCAATTTGTAAATCTTCGAGTTCTTCTCGTAGTTTCCATGCAGTTTTCATTAGACTCACAGTGACAACCAAGCAAAATTCAGCATCGTCAACCGATCCTATCGTGCCGAATCCGAGACCATGTTTCGAGTCGGGCGGACGACCGGAGTTATTCCATAATTTTTCAAAACGTCGAGATCGACCTTTTGTCCATTGTCGAGGTAAGAAACCACGCTGAATTAAATTTTGAACACAGGGAGAGTACCACTCAAAAGGCAATTCCATTAATTCCGATGAAGTAGCATCTTCAAGTTGTACATTATTTTCAGCTTTGGAGGAAGGAGCACCACTGTAGAATTCGATGGGCTTTGCACCACCGCTACGTACCTCTTTGACCACCATACCCTCGATCTTATTAGAATGGATCGGAGTTAGGGTCATAGTATGTACGTAGTGGTTAATCTTCTCGTACATCGATTTGTATTCTTCATTTCTTCTCATCTTCGAGAGGGATTCTCGAATTGCGGCTTCTTCCGACTTATTGTCGTCGCTTCGTTTCTTGTTTGATTTCTTTTTCTTCTTCGTAACTATCTTCCCAATCGACATTGATGGTCGGTTTCCTCTCGTCCAATCGTCCTAACGTCTCTGCCACGACCTCGTCCCCGGCCTCGACCTCGGATGCGAGTTGTGGAGAAACCTTCACCATCTCGCCGGAAGGGAGTGGTGAGTGACTCGTTGGACTAGAATTTCAGGTTCTTCGTTGTCCCAAACTTTCTTTGCTTCATTTGTTATGGTATCTCCGGAGAAGATCGTTTTCTTCGGAGGTGCATAATAAGCCGCATCTTCATGGATTCCGATTTCATGTACGGAGAACGGTTGTAAGTCACCTTTAATACACCGTTCCCCTCCGTCGTAGTATTTAATGCATCGATGTAGAGATGATGGTACCATCCTGTTTTCATGTATCCATGGTCGGCCCAAGTAGAGCGTTGAACGACGTTTCGAATCAATTATGTGAAATTTCGCGGTTGTCTTTGCTAAGTCACCGGTCTTCATCGATAGCGTTATCGACCCGAGGGCTCTTTCTCCTTTCTCGGTCGAATCCTCTTAATAACATTTTGTTCGCTTCGAGCTCGCGAGCATCAATTTCCAAGTATGCTAGCGTTCGAAGATTCATTATATCGATTGATGCTCCCGGATCCACCAATACTTCGGAGAGCGTAAACTTCCCAATTGTAATCGAAATGTACAACGGTCGGTCGTGATCTCGTTGTCCAAGTAGTAGTCATCGTCCGTGAAGGTAACACCTCGTTGTTCCTTTAACGAGCAAACCTCATCTAAGGACTCTCCGGCCATTTGAGCTAAGCAAATTTCCGGATCAAGTAAGGCCTCGATCGAGCTTCTCTCATCTCCTTTGATAAGATGAGAGCATCATAAATGCTCGGCTCGTCGGTAGTTTCCTAAGATGCGGCTAGCACGTTGTAGTCCACTTTATTTTCATGTGTCTCTCGCTTCTTCTCGAATGGGTATTTCTCCTGCCGGGGTTGGTTCTTCCCGAACAACCACCCGCTTTCCTTTGTCTTTTCGGACCCATTCTCGGAGGTAGAACTCTTCCACTTCTTAAGTTAACTTCTGTGATTTCTTCTAAATTTAGCATTGAGTTTGCTGGTGTCTCTTCCTGAATCGGAATGACAGGCTCTTCCGGATTAGCTTCAGAGTCTGAAGGCTCTAACTCTATTGTGATTGGGGCTCCTCGAAACTCGCAAATAGATTCGTTGCTTGTTGAACTCTCGTAGCCTTCCTGGTGGATGTCTTCTTCATCATTGTGATCGTCGAGATCGTGTATGATTCGAGAATTGTTATTTGTATCGAATCGACATCCGGATTAGGTCGATTGTCGCTAGTTACGTAATCGTTAGAAACAAGTCAAAACGTAGCCAACGCCATAACCCTCATCATTATAAGATCCCACCGGAGTGAGCGGATAATCATACAGAGTCGAGGTTCGAGGGATTTCTCCCCCGAATCGAAACAACTATCCTAGGATAAGCAGCCCTCAGTCTAGCCTTAGGAGCCTCGGTCCTCTCTTCTTCGTCGATTTTCTTCTTCTCTTCAATCGTCTCCCGTCGAGGTGGTTCTTCTATCGCAAGTGATAAGATCGGCTAACAGTGTTTCAAACTCCGAATTGAAGCTCGCACCGAAGCGGCTTGGATGCTCGTCTAAAATCTTTTCGAAGACCTCGTCCAAGCGGTAGTCCATCCATCGTCGGCCGTATGAGGATCTATCGGAATGATGGGATCGGCCGAGACAACATCGACGGAACCTCCTTTCTGGGGTTCCTTCATGTACTCCTTCGGGATCGTTATATTCCCTTTCCGAAGGTTGTCATTCGAGCCAACTTTTCAAGGTAATGCAATCTTCTATTTTGTGCCCAAGCATCCGTGGTAAGGGCAAAAGTTGGGATCACCTTTCTTGTTGACTTCCTCTCGGTCTTTTAGGCTCGCGCACTGGAAATCCGGAGTCTTCATCGACTGCGGAACATTTTCGGCATCGCTTCATTCTCGAACGGATATTCTCTCGCTCAAAAGCTCCCTTAATGTACGTTGCGGACGAGGTGGTTGTTCATACCGCGAGATGACCGATAGCCGGGCCGGGGTTGCTGGTACTCCGTTGTGGTTGCTGCGGCCGTTCTCGGTGGTATTTCGCATCGGTTGCTTGCCTTTGTCAACCGCCGCAACGATCCCGGATTTCTTTTCAAAAGTCTTTACAGTGCTTTTGTTTGTCCGTCTTGTCGGCGAAACTTAATTGCTTCGCCTCTTCTTGCAAGCTTCCGGCCTTGCTTAACAACTTCTCAAAAGTCTTAATAGTGAATCCCTCGAGGAGAAGTGCTATCGGGCCGTGAATGCTTTTAAGTAAAATGCCGATCGCGTGTTGTTCTTGCGATTGTGGTTCACACTTCATGCTTAAGTTCCTCCATCGAAGTATGTAATCCACCAAAGTTTCATTCGGCTTTTGTTTCTCTACCACTAAATCACCTATAGTGATGTGGTGCCGAGCTCCGGCGAATCGCTCGATGAAGAGGTTCTCTAGCTCCGAGAACGTCTTCACCGAACCATTTGGTACTCCCGCATACCCGCCGAAGGCGATCCCCGACGTACCGCCGACGAACCGTCGGAAGAGTAATGCATCGCTCCCGCCGGCATTGCAACAACCGGCACGAAAGTGTGCCACATGCCGTCGGGGGTTCCTGCTCCGTCGAAGGTCTCGAATCGCAGGTGGTACGAAGCCTTTCGGATATCGGACAGCCGTCGAATTCTTCTCGGGTAAGGTCTACCCGTCCGAATGGATGTCCCGCTCTTCGATTGTGCTAAGGCTTCTCGCACCTGCTGTTCCACCAAGTTCTTGATATCCTTTTCGGGAATCATACTTCGTGTTGTATCCTTTTTCAGCCGATCATCCCCATCGACGGACGTAATCTCCTTTCCTCCGTCTACAATGTGAATGACCTCTCGGGGGTGTCTCTCTATGTGGTTGTACTCGACTCCGGAGAGTGGCCGCAGCTACGGCCATCTCTTCCATCCTTTTCGCCATTCGAGCGATCGTGTCGTCTTTCTCCCGAAGCCGCCTTCTCATCGCCCGGCTCCTCTCTTCCGCGGCCGCAGGAGCACCTTGCGAAGCCGATGAAGCTCGTGTCTCAACCATGTTGATTTCCGCGTATTCGTCGTCCATGAATTCCGATGAATCAATCTCGTCTCCGAACTTTTCTTCTCTTTCTTTTGCCAATCGCTCTGACATCGGCTCTCAACTTTTCCATGGCATCTTCTAGCGGGGCTTTCGTGTGTCTTCGTGGTTGTCGTGCGATAGCCGCCGGTCCCCTTCTCACGAGTCCCCTTCATCGCGGTAGCACTTTCTTCGCATTCAAGTCTCCTGGCGAGACTTTCTTTCTCGGCCGTCGTTTCAATCTCAACCGCCCGAAGTGGGACGCCATACCATCCTTCTAACAGCAGAAGGTCTAGGACCGCGATGGTCCGTCTGGCCAAATGCCGGAAGGTGGTATCCTCCCTAATTTGTAATCCCGAGACGACAACGGGCGGACTAGCCTTCATTCTTTTACTCGGCTTTTCCGTCATGATGGCGGGTTCTACTCGGGGCCCAAGACGGGATTCGACCGGCACCCGCCCTATCCTTCGTAGAATTTCCGATACGGGCGCTTTTCCTTCTTTGCTAACTTTTCTACCAAAGTTTGCAGTCGAGCAAACGGCGTAGTTCTAGTTCTTTTCTTGCGGCTATCGTTGTAATATGCGGGTCGTGGTAATGTGGCAGCAATCTCGCGAATATTTTCTTCATCTTCTGCGGCGAGAGGGGATGAAACCCGCTTCCTCCCAAGAGTGGTATGTATTCAGGCAATGGTGTATATTCCGGCAGCTTCCGGAATTTCCTCTAGGAAAGCAATTTCAGCAGCTACTGGCCTCTCTAGCGATCCTTCTACTTCGTTTCTTCTTGGGTCCTCGTCGCTGACGGAACCTTCGAACCTGGACCCGATTTCGAAAACGAAGGTCTTACAGAAGATCTCGTACCCTCCACGGTAATAGTCCATCATAATTCTGGATTTCTTTCCCCTTTGATTTGGCAAAAGTCGGGGTAGGTGCGAAACAACTAGACCAAGTGGGGGTAGAGATAACGATCCTTCTATGGACAATGCAGATTCCTCTCAGCTGGAACCCTTCGCAGAGGAGGGAATTCTTGGGTCGACCTAAGGTCGAACTCAAGCAGCGGCTCCTCGGCTTCGGATACCTTGTTTGTCGCGTGCAAAGAGGGAGACGTCGGTGATCTTGACGTTCGTGTTTTCAAATCCTTGTCCAAATCGGATGATTCCATTGTCGGGTAGCTCATCCTTATGTAGACGCCGAAGTCCAGTCCATCGGTAAAAGAGAAAATCGGCTTCGGGGCTTCCATTTCGCAGGTAGATTCGGTTGTCGGTCCCAAGTTATGCTTCTTTTCTTTAGGACGAAAAGAAAGGAATTGAAAAGAGTCCGAACTCATTCTTGTTCATGTATTTATAAGAAGGAATCACTTATTAAAAGAATCACTTATTAGAGGGTTTGTTTATTTAGAACGGAGTGTTCAAAGGTGTAGAGAAGGTAAGGAATCCGAATCGGAGTTGGAAAGGAAAAGAGAGTCTTAAGCAAGACTTCTCGACTCGAAGGATCACTCCTAAACTAACACCTATCGGGGTCCACCCCACCTCGTAAATGAGGTAAAAGGATCTCGAACCTCTCTCGTTTAGTGGTGTCTAAACAAGTGGCTCCTAAATCCGAGAGAATGTTGGTTATACTTGTTCAAGGTAGAAATGAACATAGTATCCCAACGGAAAGAAGGGTAGTTTGATCCATAAGGGACATGGATGCACTACCGATTTTTGAAAGCGTAATTGTCCGATTAGAATGGAGAGAGGAATTGTCCTCGACGGAGTCGCCGTAAGTTGTCGGCATATTTTTAGGTTGAGTGTTGTATTTTTTAAAAGAGGTCGCCTACGAAATTGTCGGCGAATTTTTAATTTAATTTAAATATAATAATTTAGAAAGTAGTATTTGATTTTGAAAATAATTTTAAATTTGAAAATTTTAAGATATGAAATCAAACCGATCTCACATCCCAAATAGCTTTATATAAACGAGCACCGCACCACAAACCGTGTATCTATCCCTAAGGATAGTACACACTCGCTTGATGGTGGGGCTCGGTTAAATAAACTAGAAGATTTGTGACATCCGTTTGGTCCGCGAACCAATTTTTATAAGCCGACAAATTCCCCGCTTAATATAAATGACATTAAGCAGTGGTTTATATTACCTGGGTTCTTTAAAATTCCCTATAAGGGCAAGCCCCTATAGTTAATTACATCTTAAGTGACGGGAATCACCTAAGAAAACTCTCGATAATAATCAATAATTCTGCTCTCAAGAATTTCAAAGTTTAAGTTTTCAAAGGATTGAATTTTTGAATCTCAATAGTGGAATGGATCAAGTTTGGAACATTTTATTTTGGGAATTCAAAGGAAGAAAGGTAGGAGAAATTACGGATTCGAAGTGAACTTCGATAATCTCCCGACTATCCTATTGTTTGTCTTGGATTTAGGAAAGTCCTAATGTTTATTTAATGTTTTAATCTTGCCAATTTTGATTAATTAGGGCTTATATTTATATGATAGAATCATACAAATAGCTCGGAAGATATGAGGGTTTATGTCGTATCGGACGACTACCTCGGAATCCTAAGACCGGCTAGGGCTTAATTTGCAATGCAAATGCCTAACGAAGAGTCGAGGATTTATGTTGCACTAGGCAAACTACCTCGAAGTCCTATGGCTTTGTTGTTTAATTCTAGGAAAGTTTTGTCGAAGTAGGTTCAAGTTTTGCTCGACGACGATGGCCGTGCCGCCCACCATGCTCCGAGCTCCTTGTTGTTGCAGAGGTTTAGTTTTAGAAATCATAAATCAGGGATGAGAAAATTGTTTTGGTTTAGAGAAGTCTTAATTTCCAAGTGTTTTTTGTGTTTTAATTAAAACAAATCTTAAAGTCGATTATAACAACACCGGTTAAGATCCCACTGTTCCATCCTTCCGCATCATTATTTTTATCGGATTCACTTAGTCCAGTATGAATTTGCTAAACTCAACCGAATGAGTTCCACACTTTCATTTAGACCGTGGGAAATCCCGTTAAGCAACACGTAGGTTACATCATCCGAGGTATTCCCGATCATCCAACAGACGTTTTAATTCAGCTTGTAATTGTAGTTTTGTGTTCTGTTTGTGATTAAATTTCGAGTTGCTTTATATTTTGAAATGTTGTGGCGGTGAATTTTATCTCGCAATGACTTTTAACTTAGTTTTGGTTTCAGCTTTAGGACTATCCTAAAGGTGTGGGTTTTCATGCAATGGTTGTTTTATCATGCAAGAAAAGTAAAGTGCATTCGCAATAAAGTAAATTGCAAGAAAGTAAATTGCGTGGAAAGTAAATCGCGATAAAATAAAAGCGTACCTGGAGGGTCTTCCCGTCATTCCAAGCCGCACTTAAAACACGATTAGAACATTTAAGCAAGTTCCTAGGTAAAGCTAAGGTAAGGGTTATGGTTTTCTACCAAATTCCTAATCCTATAGCTAGTCATTTCCTATGACGTCTAGAGTTCCTCGTGTTTTTGGTTCAAGACGATTTTCTTCATCAAAGAACAATTAAGTTCAATTGTTCTTATAAATATCCTATCATATCGAGGAAGTGCTTAAGAAGAATCTTAAACATCTTTTCAATATTTCTAGGATTGTTTTAAGTCCAAATGAATTTAATTATGTAAATGAATCGATCGTCCGAGGTTTTCAAGTTTTCGTTAACTCGTCAGATGAACTAGGATATTTGAATGTCCTATAAGTGAAGTAACATTTCATTTAATATTCTGTTTAGGAGTTATGATAACTAAAGCTTTTGAGGGTAAATTGGTGTTCAAATGGTTTGTGATTTAACTTAATTTCAATCAAGGGTTTAAATTTGGAATAGTTGTTCAAGTTATTTTAGGCTTATTTCTTTATGTCTTAAAGTGATGTTATTTAATTCAACTTAATTTAATTTAATTTAATTTAATTTAATTTAATTTAATTCAATTTAATTTAATTCAATTTAATTCGATTTAGATTGATTTGATGTTACATTAAATTAATTTGATTTAATTTAATTTAATTTATTTAATTTAATTTAATTTTTAATTTAATTTAATTTAATTTAATTTAATTTTTAATTTAATTTAATTTTTTAATTTAATTTAATTTAATTTAATTTAATTTTTAATTTAATTTAATTTTTAATTTAATTTTTAATTTGATTTAATTTGATTTAATTTAATTTTTTTAATTTAATTTTATTCATTTTAATTTTAATTAAAATTTTAAAAGAGTTCAATAATTTAATTTTAGTTTAATGATTAAGTCTTTTAATATTTTAAATTTGAATTATCATTTTAATTAGGAATTAAACATTAATGAAATGATTAATTTAGAGATTTTTTAAATTAAAGAATAAATCTCTTCCTAATAATATCCCTATTTTAATAATTCCAATTTTATTATTCTTCCAAATTTAATCAATTATTTAATTAAAGTTTAATCATTTTAAATTGCTTAATGGGTTTCTACCCTTCAATTATTAAATTTCAATCATCCAAATCAGATTAGGATCAAATATTTTACTTGTTAATTTTTTATTAAACCTAAAGTTTTAATTAAGGATTAAAAAAAATTTAATTACCACTTTACCCTTTAAGCTTAATAATTTCATAACTCACTAAATTGAACTCAAATGAACTTGAAATTTTTATGTGACTTCACTCATATGTCAATAAAGACATGAGAGGAGAAAATGTGATTTTTCTGTATTTAATTTATTTATATAATTATTTTTGGTAGAAAATAGAGATTTCCAAGGAAAATTTAATAACATGACCAAGGGAAAGTTTCTGTCCTTAAGAAAATTAGGGGACATTCCTAATGACCAGGGGACCACTTGGACCAATTTTGGTGATTTTTTGAATTATATTATTTTTATTATAAATATTTTAAGTTCTGGAGTGTTAATTAATTTAAAAATAAAATAAATGTTGAAAAATGAATTTTATGTTTTTCAAAAATCTCTCTGATATCAAGGAAATCAGAGAAGCAAATTTTGCAATTTTCTGATTTTTCTATGATTTATTATAATTATTTTAGTGAAAATGCTAGAAAATACATTTTTTTTAATTTTAAAATTACCCTAGAGCTTTAAAAATTAATATCTCACCAAATAGACCTAAGAAAAATATGGGGTTTGTTCCTAAGTGATTAAAATTCAAAATGTGACATTTTGGTGAATTTTATTATTTTTGTGATTTTTATTATTTTTTAATTATTAAAAATATTAAAATAATATTAAAAATCAACTTTTTTAGAAAATTGAAATTTTAATTTTCTTAAATTCCCCTGATATCAGAGAGGCTCCAAAACCAATTTGGTGAATTTTTGAAAGATATTTTGAAAGTTATGAATTTTTAAAGTTTAAAATGACTAAGCGGCTTAATCAACCCAATTAATAGGGCTAACCAAGTCCAATCGACCTCAAATTTTTATGGTGGGTTCTTCTGATCCTAAAGGTCAATGGAGAATTGATTTGAAGTCAATTTGATGTATGGTTAGCTCTAATTAATTAGAGACCTATTTCGAGTGTTTAAGCCAATTAGGGTTGTCTAAAATGAACTAACTCAAAACCTATTTTTCCTAGTGGTTCTCTCGGTCATAAGGAACATCACCAAATTTTCCTAGAATTTATTTCACAACATGCTATTTATTGGAATTAAAATACTCAAAACAGATGACATGAATTTGAAAAATCAATAACTCTTCATAAGGATGGCCTCTCGACTTTGGAAAATTCAGTGGAATGTTCCCAAATTCAGCAGGCTTCAAAAGCTCCTATGGTCTCATGCCATGGTGAATTGTATACATGCATGGAGAATTAAATGTATGCAGAGAGTAAATAAATTATAAAAAATAAAATACTTAATGAAATTAAATGATTTCTTTTCCACATTATTCTCCTCTCGTTCACCGAGCAAGAGGGTATTTTTATTTTATTTTTCCGATTTTCCTACACAAAGTTATGAATTTTTAAAGTTTCGATATTTAATAAATACATTAAATACCCTATTTATCTACTTATCCACGCGGCGCCACGAAACATCGGCAGCTCCGAAGGGGTACGTGTCGCGCCGTGATTGGGCGCCGCCATCCGAGCCGCCCGTCCCGGGCCCGCCGTATCGTTCCGTCTCCTCATCCGGCGCGATCCCGGCCGTCCGTCCGCGCGTGTATTAAATGGACGGCATCCGTTCATCGTCCCCAAGTGTCCTCACCCGAGAGCCGTCCACACTAAATCCCTAATATCTCACTCGATACTCAATGGATTTTCATGTTCTTATGCTCTATGGATTCGTCTCGAAGAGACGAACACATCTATACGGTTATCATGCATCGAAATTAAAGCATTTGAAATGGAGAATCTCCGATGCTCCGGGATGAAGAATTAGCTCATACCTTTGCTCGCAGAAGTGTGGCTTCGATCCGAGAGTTGTTGCACCTTCGATCGGATCCTAGCAAGCTCCAGCATGAAGTCTCCCGGTCCCGTGAATCGTCTAAGTCGGACTTCGACCACGACCGATCACAAAGCTCGGAGGCCGGAGCAACCGGGTGGCCCGGAGATGGGGCTTTTGTCGTGGACACCTTCCCTCGGTCCAGTGAAGGTGTAGAACCAATCAATTTGGGGATTGGCTCACTGTGGCGAAGTGTCCTGGTTTTGGGTGGAATTTCGCTTGGGAAATCGAGTTTTATCGATGGGGATTAGGGCAAATCGACACCGGGGATCAACTCGCTCTAAGGGTGGAGAAGGGTCCGGAACAATTTTGCGCAGTTTCGGCAAGGTTTGTGCAACTCTCTTCTCATGGCCGCGAGGGGGTCGGGTTTGAATAGAGGTGGCCGGAGAGCCTCCCGTGGATGGCCAAGGGTCGGATCACCTGCTCCGGTCATGGGAAGAACAGCCATGGTGGCCATCGGGCATGGGGCAGCTCAAGAAGGTGGAATTCCAAAGTCGGCTCACATGCGAGCTCTCGGGTATGGTGTTTTCCGGCGATCCGAGCGGCCGGCCGGCAGGCATGGGTCACCATCTCGACCAGGGAGGTCGTGGCTTCGGCAATGGTGAAGTCAATCGGGCTTGGACATGTGTAAAGTGTTTGGATTAAAATGGTATGGGGGAGAGGCCACTTTGGCTTGAAATTGGTCAACCCATCGGTTTGGGCTGGGTTCACCTCCCATGGCTTGGTCTTAGGCCGAGAAGATCGATTAGGCTAGCCGGTCAAGAGGTGGTGATGTCCTTATCCAAGAATATTTGGATTAAATCTTGGTTAAGGGGAAACATGCTTAAGGTTAACGACTTTTAGGAGATGGTTAAAGAGACCTCCTCCTTTTGCCATTAATGGCATGGTCACATGCCAAACTTTCATGGCTTCATATGGCTTGTGAATGGCTCATCCTTGGCTCCATTTGGCTTGGGAAAAGCTTGGGTCAATTTCATGGAAATGGATTTAAGAAAAAATTTGGTATTTAGGGGTGATTTGGCATGAGTCTTGATTTGGAATTATCTGATGATGTGATTAGAACTTAGGGAATGGCTTTGATTAAGTGGATGGCAAATGGAAATGTCATGTGGGCTTTAGGGTAGATTTTGGGCTCATTGAAATGGTTTTAGATGCGGCTTTTAAATGGTTTAGGAAAGTGGGCTTTTGAATTTTAAAATGGATTTTGGGATGAAATTTTGGTAAAGGCTTGGGCCAAATAATTGTTGAGTTTGGTTTAGGGATGTGTCATGAGTGGTTTGAAACAAATTTGAGGTGATTTGGGTTTGAATTGGGTCGGATATGGCCTTTTGGTAAAGAGGCTAAGGTGGGCCAAAATGGGCTACCATGGGCCAATGTTGGGCTAGGGTTGAAATTGATGTAAAATTAATGTTGGGAAATGTTTATGGGAATGTTTCAAAGAGGTTTTGACTTTGGTTGGGCTTTGATTTTGGGGTTTGGGCTCATTTGGGTTAAGTTTGGGTTTAGGTCAAAATTGGGCTTTTTGATTTTGGGTTGAATTTAAGTGGGGTTTGGGTCTAAATTTTGGGCAAATCATGTTAGTGTTTTGTTTATGGGGATGTCAAGGAGGGTTTAGAAAAGATTTGGGGTTAATTGGAGTTGAATTGGATGAGTTTGGGCTAAGTTTGGGTCATGGGTCCAAATCGGGCTTTAAGGCCAAAAGTGAAATCGGATCCCAATGCCAATCAAATTGGGCTTGGATTTGGTCTAGATTGGTGTTGGGGATGTTAAATTGAAGTTTAGAATTGAATTGGACCAGAATTTGGGTCAATTGGGTAGGTTAGGTTCGACATCGGGTTTACTTTGGGTTAAAATGGGTCAAATTGGGGGTTTTGATAAAAGTGGGGTAAATTGACAAAATTGGCCCATGGTGTAGTTGAACAAAATGAAATTGGGAATATTTAGGATTTTTTGGAATTTTCTGGGAATTTTCTGAATTTTTGGATTTTTTGACTAAGAGGGGTATTTTGGGTATTTGGAGGGTATTGGGAGGTATTTTTGGAATTTTTGGTATTTTTGGTTATGGATGATCAATTTGAGTGATGTGGAAATGTTTGGGAATGATTTTGGAGAATTTTGGGTGATTTGGAAATTTTCGAGAAATTTGGGTAATTCGCGGCTTTGTAGGTTAGCAAGTGTAGTGGTCCCGGGTCAAAAATTAAAAATTTGGAAAATGGAAGATTAGGTGAATGTAAGTGGAATAAAATCATTTTGGTTGAGCCATGAAGCCATATCAAGCCCACATGAGCCATGAAGGGACTCATTTCGAGGCATTCACTATGTTGTTCCTAACCCTCTTACCCAAGGGCTTAGGGGTTAAGGACCATCCATGCGAATCACCTGCATGAGTCGTGAGGTCAAGTCGGGTATGGGTGTGTTTTTAGGAAGTGTGTGAAAGTGTAGTGTATAGGTGTAGTGTGTGTGTAAGTCAACCCTTCACTGCACTGTAGCCACCTGTGGCAATCCTAAGGCCAAAGAGTCCCATAGGAACTCATCCTTTAAACTTCCACATTCGATCTCAACCCTCTAGGTGATTAGGGGTCTACAATCAAGTTTGTGGAGTTTGCAGGGAGTTAAGAAGTGGTTTGAAATTCTAGATGGTGGATCCCAATTCTAGTCCTCTAAGATAGTCAAAGGAAAAGCCTAAGGCTAGATCCTAAGCACTAAAAGAAGAAGAGAAGACCTCATCAAAAATGAGGTCAACAAACCACTTGAACATCCATTTGCCCTCGAAAGCTAGTGATGTCATAACTCTTAAGAGGAGTGTTAAATGAAATGTTACTTCACTTATAGGATATTCAAATATCCTAGTTCACTGAGCAAGATAACAAAACTTGAACTCCCGGACGATTAATTCATTTGTATAATTAAATTCATTTGGACTTAAAAACAATCCTAGAAATATTGAAAAGATGTTTAAGATTCGTCTTAAGCACTTCCTCGATATGATAGGATATTTATAAGAACAATCGAACTTAGTTGTTCTTTCGATGAAGAAAATCGTCCTCAAACTAAAATACAAGAACCTAGATGTCATAGGAAATGACTAGCTATAGGATTAGGAACTTGGTAGAAAACCATAACCCTTCCCTTAAGCTTTACCTAGGAACTTACTTTAAATGCTTAAATATTCTAACCGTGTTTTAAGTGGAGCTTGGGATGACGGAAGACCCTCCGAGTACGCTTTTATTTTATTGCAATTTACTTTACCGCAATTTATTTAATCGCATCGCACTTACTTTTCTTGCATGATAAACAACCGTTGCATGAAAACCTACACCTTTAGGATAGTCCCTAAAACTAAAACCAAAACTAAATTAAAAGTCATTACAAGATAAAATTCACCGCCACAACATTTCAAAATATAAAACAACTCAAAATTTAATCACAAACGTAACAACAAAACTACAACTACAACTAAATTAAAACGTCTTGTTGGATGATCGTGAATACCTCGGATGATGTAACCTACGTGTTGCTAACTGGATTTCCCACTGGCCTAAATGAAAGTGTGGAACTCATTCAATCGAGTTTAGCAAATTCATCCGGACTAAGTGAATCCGATAAAAATAACGATGCCGGAAGGATGGAACCGTGGGATCTTAACCGTGTTGTTATAATCAACTTTAAGATTTGTTTAATTAAAATATTAAAAACACTCGGAAATTAAGACTTTCTCTAAACCAAACACTTCTCTCACCTCTCGATTTATGATTTCTAAAACTAAACCTCTACAACAACAAGGAGCTCAGGAGCATGGTGGGCAAGCACGGCCATCGTCATCAGCAAAACAACTCTATATCAACTAAACATTCCTAGAATTAAACAACAAAACCATAGGACTTCGAGGTATTTCGCTCTAGTGCAACATAAATCCTCAACTCTTCGTTAGGCATTCGCATGATCATGTCATGTAAATTAAGTCCTAATCGGTCTTAGGACTCCGAGGTAGTCGTCCGATACGACATAAACCCTCATATCTTCAAGGCTATTTGTATAATTTTTTGTCATACAAATATAAGTCCTAACTAATTAAAATCGGCAAGATCAAAATATTAAATAAACATTAGGACTTTCTTAAATTCAAACCAAACAATAGGATAGTCGGAAATTACCGAAGTTCGCTTCGAATCTGTGATTTCTCCTACCTTTCTTCCTTCGAATTTCCAAAACAAAATGTTCCAAACTTGATCCATTCCCTTTTGAAATTCTAAAATTCAATCCCTCGAAAACTTAAACTTTGAGATTCTCGAGAGCGTAACTACCGATTATTATCGAGAGTTTTCTTAGGTGATTCCCGTCACTTAAGATGTAATTAACTATAGGGGCTTCGCCCTTATAGGGAATTTTAAGAACCTGTGTAATATAAACCCCGTTTAATGTTTTCATATTAAACATGGGAACTTATCGGCTTATAAAATTGGTTCGCAGCACCAAACGGATGTCACAAACCTTTCTAGTTTATTTAATCGAGCCCCATCATCAAGCAAGTGTGTCTATTCTTCGAGATAGTATACACTGGTTTGTAGTGCGGCGCTCGTTTATATAAACTATTCTGGGATGTGAGATTAGTTTGATTTCATATCTTAAAATTTTCAAATTTAAAAATTATTTTCAAAATCAAATATTACTTTCCAAATTATTTATTTAAATTAAACCTAAAAATATGCCGACAATTTCGGCGACTCCTACTGGGGACAATTCTTCTCTCCATTTTTAATCAAATAGCTTCGTTTTAAAAATCGGTAGTGTATCCATGTCCCTAATGGATCAAACTACCCTTCTTTCCGTTGGAATATTATGTTCATTTCTACCTCGAACGAGTATAGCCAACATTCTCTCGGATTTAGGAGCCACCGTTTGGACACCCCTAAACAGAGAGGTTCCGAGATCCTTTTACCTCATTTCCGAGGTGGGGCGGACCCCCAATAGGTGTTAGTTTAGGAGTGATCCTTCGAGTCG
Organism: Papilionanthe hookeriana x Papilionanthe teres; assembly: GCA_022702705.1. Classification (NCBI taxonomy): domain Eukaryota; kingdom Viridiplantae; phylum Streptophyta; class Magnoliopsida; order Asparagales; family Orchidaceae; genus Papilionanthe; species Papilionanthe hookeriana x Papilionanthe teres. The sequence continues at coordinate 95,385,657 of CM040431.1, read as the reverse complement.
AGAAGTCTCGCATAAGACTTTCTTTTCCTTTCTAATTCCGAATCGGATTCATTACCTTCTCTACACCTTTCGAACATTCCGTTCTAAATAAACAAACCCTCTAATGAATGACTCTTTTAATAAATATACATGAACAAGAATGTGTTCGGACTCTTTTCGATTCCTTTCTTTTCGTCCCGATGAGAAGAAGCATAACTCGGGACCGACAATCGAATCTACCTTGCGTAAATGGAAGCCCCAAACCGATTTTCTCCTTCACCAATGGACTCGGACTTCGCCGTTTACAAGGATGAGCCGCCCGACAATGGGATCATCCGGTTTGGACAAGGATTCGAGAACACAAATGTCAAGATCACCGACGTTACCCTTTTCGCACCGATGGACAAAGTGTCGAAACCGAGAAACCCATGATCGAGTTCAACCTTAAATCAACTCAAGAGTTTCCTCCTCCGCAAAGGGTTCCAACTGAGAGGAGTACCGCCGTCCATAGAAGGACCGTTATCTCTACCCCCACCGGTCTAGTCGTCTCCGCACCTACCCCGGCTCCCGCCAAACCGAAGGGAAGGAAGTTCAAATTTGTAACGAGCATGTTACCGCGGAGGGTACGATTTCCGTGCAAGACCTTCTATTTTTGAAATTGGGTCCAGCTCAAGGGTTCCACCCCTAACACGGACTCGCAGGAGAAACAGAGGCGGGAAGATCGCCGGAAGGCCGTAGCCGCCGAAGTCGCTTTCCTGAAGAAATCCCCGAGTACACACCACTACCCGAATACATACCATTGTCCGAGTATACACCCCTTTTGGAAGGAAGTAGATTCCATCCCCTTTCCGCCGCAGCTCGACGAGGAAAATGTCCGCAGGATCGCTTCTACATTACCTCGACCCGCATACTATAGCGACAACAGAAGAAAAAGGGCTAGTGGTTACACCACTCGCCCGACTACGGATCGTGATCGAGAAGTTAGCGAGGAAAGAAAGATGCTCCGTATCGGAAATTTTAAGAAGGATAGGGCGGTGCCGCCAAATCTCGTCTCGGGCCACGAGTAGAACCTCGCTATCGCCGCAGAAGAGCCTAATAAGAAGATGAAGGCTAGTCCACCCGTTGTTGTTTCAGTGTTTACGGATCGGTGAGGATACCACCTTCCAAAGATTCGACCGACGCACCATCCGGTCCTGTGCCTTCTACCGCTAGAAGGATGGTATGGCGTCCCACGACCGGCCGGTTAAGACCGAAACAACGACCGTAAAAGGAAAGTCTCGTCGGAGACTCGAGTCCGAGGAAAGTGCTACCGCAAGTAAAGGGGACTCATGAGAAAGAAACTCGACAATTGTCACATGACAACCGCAAGGATGTACGTAAAAGACCACCGGAAGATGCTATGGAAAAGCTAAGAACCGATATTCGGCGACTAGCAAGAGAGAGAGAAGAGAAGTTCGGAGATGAAGTTGACTCGTCAGAGTTCATGGATGATGAATTTGCAGAAATTAACATGGTTGAAACACGAGCTTCGTCGGCTTCACAAGGTGCTCCTGTAGCCGCAGAAAGAGAGGAGCCGGAAGTAATGAGGAGGCAGCTTCAAGAGAAAGATGATACGATCGCCCAAATGGCGAAAAGGATGGAAGAGATGGCCGTAGCCCTAGCCACTCTCCGCAGTCGGTTCAACCCCAAAGAGAAACACCCCCAGAAGTTATTCACATTGTAGACGGAGGAAAGGAGATTACATCCATCAACTGGGATGATCAATTAAAGAAGGATGCAACACAAAGTATGATTCCGGAAAAGGATATCAAGAACATGGTGGAACAGCAGAAAGCGAGAAGCCTTGGCACAATCAAAGAGCGGGACATCCACTCGGACGGGTAGACCTTACCCCGAAGAATTCGACGCCGTCCAATATCCGAAAGGCTTTGTACCACCTCCGTTCAAGACCTTCGATGGAACCGAAAACCCTCAAGGCATGTTGCACATTTTCGTGCCGATTGTTGCAATGCCGACGGAAGTGATGCTTTACTCTTCCGACAATTTGTCGCTGACTCGTCGTGGATTGCCTTTGATTGGTATGCGGAATTACCAAACGGTTCCAGTAAAGACATTTTCGAATTAGAGAACCTCTTCATCAAGCGATTTGCCGGAGCTCAAGCACCACATCACTATAGGTGATTTAGTGGTAGAGAAGCGAAGCCGAATGAAACCTTGGTGGACTACATACTTCGATGGAGGAATCTAAGTATGAAGTGCGAGCCACGACTACAAGAACAAGACGCAGCTTCGGTATTTTACTTAAAAGCATTCATGGCCCGATAAGCACTTCTCCTCAAGGGATTTACCATTAAGACTTTCGAGAAGTTGTTAAGCAAGGCCGGAAGCTTGCAAGAGGAGGCGAAGCAATTAAGTTTCACCGATAAAACAGTACAAACGAAGCCCGTGAAAACTTTTGAAAAGAAGTCCGGATCGTCGCAGCGATCGATAAAGGCAAGCAACCGATACAAATATCGTCGAACGGCCGCAAAGAACCTCAACGAATTACCAAGAACCCCGACCCAAGCCTATCAGTCATCTCAACAAGTATGAACAACCGCCTCGTCCACAACGTACGTTTAGGGAGTTCCCGAGCGAGGAGTATCCGTTCAAGAATGAGGCAAAGTGCCGAAAATGTTCCGCAACTCGATGAAGACTCCAGATTTCCAACCGCCGGAACCTAAAAGACCGAAGAAGTCGACAAGAGAGGTGATCCCAACTTTTCCCTTACCACCGGATGATCGGGCACAAGATAGAAGATTGTATTACCTTCAAGAGTTGGCTCAACGACAATCTTCTGAAAGGGAATATAACGATCCCGAAAGAATACATGAAGGAACCCCGTAAAGGAGGTTCCATCAATGTTATCTCGACGAATTTCATTGTTCCGATAGATCCCTATGCGACTGATGATGGATGGACTACCGCTTGGACAAAGTCTTCGAAGAAGATTTTAGATCACATCCAAACCACTTCGGTGCGAGCTTCAATTCAGAGTTCGAAAACTGTCAAGTCGACACTATCACTTGCGATGGAAGAACCACCTCAACAAGAGACGACCGAAGAAAAGAAGAAAATCGACGAAGAAGAGAAGACCGAGGCCCCTAAGGCTGGACTAGGGGCCGCTTATCCTAGGATAGTTGTTTCCGATTCGGGGAGAAATCCCTCGAATCTCCGACTCGTATGATTATCCGCTCACCCCGGTGGGATCTTATAATGATAAGGGTTATGGCGTTGGCTACGTTTTCGATCGTTTCTAACAATTACGTAACTAGCGACAATCAACCTAATCCGGACGTCGATTCCAATACAAATAACAATTCTCAAATCATACACAATCTCGACGATCACAATGACGAAGAAGACATCTACCAGTGGAGGCTACGAGAGTTCAACAAGCAACGAATCTATTTGCGAATTTCGAGGAGCTCCAATCACAATAGAGTTAGAGCCTTCGCACTCCGAAGCTAATCCCGAAGAACCCGTCGTTCCGATTCGAGAGGAGACACCAAGCAAACTCAATGCTAAACTTAGAAGAAATCACAGAAGTCAACTTAAGAAGTGGAAGAATTCTACCTCCGAGAATGGGTCCAAAGGACAAAGGAAAGCGTGTGGTTGTTCGAGAAGAACCAACCCCGCAAAAGAAATACCCATTCAAGAAGAAAACGAGGCACATGAAAACAAAGTGGATTACAACGTGCTAGCCCATCTTAGGAAACTACCGACCAAACTGAGCATCTACGACGCTCTCATCTTATCAAAGGAGATGAGAGAAGCTCTGATCAAGGCCTTACTTGATCCAGAAATTTGCTTAGCTCAAATGGCCGGAGATTCCTTAGATGAGGTTTGCTCGTTAAAGGAACATCGAGGTGTTACCTTCACGGACAATGACGTACTACTTGGGACAGTAGACCACAACCGACCCTTGTACATTTCAGTTACAATTAGGAAGTTTACACTCTCCAGAGTATTGGTGGATCCAGGAGCATCAATCAATATAATGAATCTTCGAACGCTAAGCATACTTGGAAATTGATGCTCGCGAGCTCGAAGTGGACAAAATGTTATTAAGAGGATTCAACCGTAAAGGAGAAAGAGCCCTCGGATCAATAACACCGCTAATGAAGACCGGTGACTTAGCAAAGACAACCGCGAAATTTCACATAATTGATTCGAAACTTCGTTCAACGCTCTACTCGGGCCGACCATGGATACATGAAAACCGGATGGTACCATCATCTCTACATCAATGCATCAAGTACTACGATGGAGGGGAACAGTGCATTAAAGGTGACTTACAACCGTTCTCCGTACATGAAATTGGAATCCATGAAGATGCAGCTTATTATGCACCTCCGAAGAAAACAATCTTCTCCGGAGATACCATAACAAATGAAGCAAAGGAAATTTGGGACGACGAAGAACTCCGAAATTCTAGTCCAACAGTCACTCACCACTCCCTTACGGCGAGATGGTGAAGGTTTCTCCACAACTCGCATCCGAGGTCGAGGCCGGGGACGAGGTCGTGGCAGAGACATTAGGACGATTGGACAGAGGAAACCAGCCATCAATGTCGATTGGGAAGATAGTTCTGAAGAAGAAAAAGAAATCAAACAAGAAGCAGCGACAATAAGTCGGAAGAAGCCGCAATTCAGGATCCCTCTCGAAGGTGAAAGAAACGAAGAATATAAATCGATGTACGAGAAGATTAACCACTATGTACATACTATGACCCTGACCCCGATCCATTCTAATAAGATCGAGGGTATGGAGGTCAAAGAGGTACGTAGCGGTGGTGCAAAGCCCATCAAATTCTACCGTGGTGCTCCTTCCTCCAAAATCGAAAATAATGTACAATTCGAAGATGCTACTTCATCGGAATTAATGGAATTACCTTTTGAGTGGTACTCTCCCCGTGTTCAAAATTTAATTCGATGTGGTTTCTTACCTCGACAATGGACAAAAGGTCGATCACAACATTTTGAAAATTTATGGAATAACTCCGGTCGTCCACCCAATTCAAAGCATGGTCTCGGATTCGGCACAGTAGGATCAGTTGACGATACTGAATTTTGCATGGTTGTCACTTGCGAGTCTAATGAAAACTGCATGGAAACTACAGAAGAACTCGAAGATTTACAAATTGGAGACTCTCCACCAGAATTCGAAGAAGAGATCAAATCTACAATAGATGAGTTAACGGAAGTTAACTTAGGTACTAGCAAAGAACCTAAACCTACCTTTGTTAGTTCCTTACTCAATAAAGAAGACTCCGAAGAAATAATCAAGTTATTAATGGAATTTAAAGACTGTTTTGCTTGGAGTTACGATGAGATGCCGTGTTTAGCTCCGGAGGTCGCGATCCATAAGCTAGGAGTGGATCCCGCTTCGTTCCAAGTCGTACAAGGTCCCGGAAGAATGCATCTAGAAATCGAACAACAAGTCATAGCTGAAGTTAAAAAGCTAATAGACGCTAAATTTGTCCGTGAAGAACAATACCCGACTTGGTTAGCCAATGTGGTACCGATCGGGAAGAAGAATGGTCGTATCGAAATTTGTGTGGATTTCGGAGATTTAAACAAGGCATGTCCGAAAGATGAATTCCCTCTACCGATCCCGAATTAATGATCGACATCGCTTCAACACATGAAATATTCTCATTCATGGATGGATATTCGGGATACAACCGGATAAAAATGGCTCCAAAAGATGAAAAACTTACAAGCATTCGTAACACCGATCGGAGTATATTGCTACACAAGTGATGCCATTCGGATCGAAGAACGCAGGAGCAACCTACCGGAGAGCGATGACAAGAATTTTTGATGATCTCATCCACAATCAAGTCGAATGCTACGTGGATGATGTGGTCATCAAAAGCAAAGTAAAGGAAAACCACTCGTATGATTCGAGAATTGTTTTCAAACGATTAAGACAATTTAACCTTAAGATGAATCCCTTAAAATGCGCCTTCGGCATCACCTCCGGAAATTCTTAGGATTCGTTGTCCGACATCGTGGAATTGAAATCGACTCGGAAAAGATTAAAGCTATCTTAGAAATGCCGCCTCCCAAAACCTTAAAACAACTACGATCTTTTCAAGGGAAGTCGGCATATCTTCGACGCTTTATCTCGAACTTGTCGTAGGTGTCGACCTTTCTCGCACTAGTTAAAAAGGACGCCAAATTTATTTGGGAAGAGAAATGCCGGAGGACCTTCGAGGACATTAAGCAATATTTAATGACACCTCCTCGTCTTAGCAGCCCTGGCCTCAGTGTAGACCGTTGATACTTTATACCGCGGCTTTAGACGACTCACTCGAGCCCCGTTAGCCCAGTGTCAATGATGAGGGTAAAGAAAATGCTCTTTACTACCTAAGCCGTCGTTTACTTCCGACGGAAATAAGGTATCCCGCAATCGAAAAGCATTGTTTGGCCCCGATCTTCGTCGCTCAAAAGCTCGTGCATTACATGCTTCTCATAAGGTCAACTCTGATTTCGAAATTTAATCCATCGCAATACTCGATGACCCGTCCAACGCTTTCCGGCAGACTTACTCGGATGGTCAATGATATTATTGCAATTCGATATGACTTTCGTACCTCTTCGTGCAGTAAAAGGACAAGTCCTAGCAGACTTCCTCGCAGCACACCCTTTGCCGGCAAAATCTCCTCTAAATGACGACTTGCCAAATGAATAGATAATGAACCTAGAAGACCCTGATGATCGACGTTGGGAATTGTATTTCGATGGAGCATCTTCAGCACATAAAGACGAAGAATCGCAAGTGATAGTGCCCGGTAAGGCGTGGATCGGACTAATCTTTATAACACCGGAGCGGGGGATGTTAAGATACTCCTACCACTTGACAGAGCCGTGTACAAATAACGAAGCAGAATACGAAGCCCTCATAACAGGACTGGAATTAACTATTCAAATGGGTATAACAGACATCGACATCTACAGGGATTCACAGCTAATCATTTAACAGATCGTCGGACAATACAGAATTTTAAAACCAAGACTCGAGCAATACTTCCAGTATGCCATACAGCTGTTGGAACAGATTCCGAATGTGACAATCTACAAAATTCCTGTAAAAGAAAACGCTTTAGTCGATGCACTAGCCCGTCTCGCAAAAGAATTTGCCCGTTTGCAAGATGAATCGCTGGAAGTGTCGGTTCACTGGACGTCAGGTCCTATCACAGCTCGACATAGCACACAATACACAAATCGAGAAAAGGAGAAGAATCAATTTCAACAAGGTGACGTAAAAACACGTAAGATCGGCGACAACCATTAATAGATTACCCGCAAACAGAAAACTACCAGATGATAGGTCGTTAGCCCATCAGATCAAGAAAAGAACTCTGTCCTACGCATTAATAAACAATACATTATACAGGAGGTCTTTTGATCAGATGTGGCTAAGGTGCCTAAGCGGGTCCGAGGCCCGTGAAATTGTTAAAGAGGTGCATTCAGGACTCTGTGGTGCTCACCAGTTGGGTCCGAAGATGAAAATGAAAATTAAAAGACTAGGGTACTACTGGCCCTCGATGATGACCGACCGCATGAAAATCGCCAAGAGCCGTCACCGATGCCAAGTGCACGGAGTGGTTCTACACCAACCTCCAAACGTGCTACATCCGACAATTGCGTCGTGGCCATTCGAATGTTGGGGCACGAATATAGTGGGTCCAATAGAACCACCATCTTCAAAAGGACATCGCTTCATTCTTGCGGCTACATATTACTTTTCCAAGTGGCGAGGCAGCTCCACTTAGAGAAGTGAAAGCACATCACGTGCTACAATTTTTCAAGAACCAAGTTGTCTACCGTTTCGGAGTGCCGCGCAGATCATCTCGTATAATGGGCCGCATTCGAAGCACGCAAATCAACAATTTTGTCGTGAGACACGGAATCGATCGGCGGTATTCAACAATTTACTACCCAAGAGCAAACGGCCTAGCTCGAGGCTTTTAATAAAACTCTCGTTCAAATTTTAAAGAAGAGTTTAGACGACAATAAGAGAAATTGGCACGAGAAGTTATTAGAAGCCTTATGAGCCTACCGGACAACCTTCGTAACTCCTACTCAAGCTACACCTTACGCTCCGGTGTATGGGTCCGAGGCAAGTGTTACCCTTAGAGGTCCAAGCTTCCTTCACTCGGAATTGCAGCTGCAAACAAGATCACGACGAAGAGAATGCCAAATTACGACTAGAGGAATTGGAAAGCCCGGAAGGGAAAAGACTTGCAGCACAGACGAGAATTTAGAACTATACCAAGCTAAGATGGTTCAAGCCCATGACAGACCGGGTCCGCCCAAGAACCTTCAAAGTTGGTGACTTAGTTCTCGTTCTCAAGAGACATATTCTCGCACACCGCAAGATAAGAGGAAAATTTGAACCCACTTGGGAAGGGCCGTTCGTGGTCGAGGCGACTCACTCGGGGAGGCTCCTACCAGCTAGTGAATTGCCAAGGAGAACGAAATATGCTTCCGATCAACGGACGATACTTGAAGAAGTATTACGCTACCTGATGCTTCGAAGGAATGAATTTTTTATCCCTAGAAGCACGGGTGAAGTAATTACTTATGACTGGGTCCGAACCCAAAAATAATAAAAATGTGCTAAAATAAATAAAATCATGATGATAAAGTTTTCCTTGTTTTCTCTTCCATATCAAAATCTCTTTCCTGATCTTTTCCCACTTCATCCCTATTAAATTTAAAAATACAAGAAGTAATAAAAAAAAAACTGTCTTTAATAAACAATTTCTTAATGTTCTTATTCTTAGCACAGCCCCTGATCCTTTTCCTTGTCTTTTCGCAGGGAAATGTCGAACGGGCGGTTGGTCCTGAACATTAGAAATGGCGTAAGCCTTGCACTCGATGAAAAGAGGGTGAAAGATGGAGCGATAATAGAGATTGACTCGGACTTCGCACCAGCAGGCCTGCAATACGAGGAAAGTGACTGGGTCCCGATCGACCGAGAGGAACCGCCCAGCCGACAAGTAATGAAAGTGGATGGCCCAAGCCACCAATCCAAAGACAAGAAAAGAAAAACAAACACCGAAGAAGACAAGAGAATCAAGTCCGTAGTCGCTACGACAGAGGGCGAGCTTGTCGATGCCGCGCCTACGTAAACTCGAGAAATACGAAGAGCTACTCTCACAACGAACTCAACGAAGAAATAAAAATCGCCGTATCCGCAAGATGTTAACTAAATTAGCAGCGGACCAGCGCGACGAGGCAGTTGCTACTGCCAGTACATACACTTCAAGGACACCAATTCACCAGGAACCTGAAGAAAGGAGACCAGCTCCGAGGATAACAGAAGAAACCAGGGAAATCTCAAGAAGAACAGAAGAAAGAAGGCTACTACGCCACCAGATAAAGTCACCAGTAATGCATGACCTTGTTGCAGAAGCAACCCCGGAGGATGTCCCGACGGACATCATCCCCGAGGAGCCGAGGTATGCAGGAGAACGTGAAGGGATTGAGCCATATATCCCACAGTACGTCACCATGCCTCGCCATTTGCAAATTATTCCGAATACGAGCTAGAAAGGATGCGGAATGTCGAGAAGAAAACTTTTGAATATTTCGAGAGAATCGGAGGCGGGAGGATCAATATACTTCAAGGCCTCGAGCTACATACGGACGTGTTCTCGAATACGAACAACAACAAATCATGGACTGCATCCGGGATTTGAAAAAGATGGGCCGAGCGGGCCGCTTAAGAGAAAACACTTACTCAGAACCCCGGAGATGGATGCCAGGGAAGGGGAGAATTACAATACAATGTGGATGCTGCTACAACTTCGCAGAAGACAGGAAGGGAAACCCACCGGGATACTCCGTCATGGCCGGGTGGACCTAATGCCATTAGTCATTAAAAGGATGGTAAAAATAATGATAGCATGGAGGGTATTGCCGGCAGATTGCATACCCAACAGCTTGCATCATTAACATTTACAAGAAGGGTGACCGTATACCCCCGCACATAGATCACCACGACTTTGTCGACCTTTCGCACCGTTTCTTTTCGAACGAGTGTAATATCATGTTCGGATCCGACCTCCGGATAGCAGTGCCCGTGTGAGTTCCGAGGGGCCGGTAAAGATACCATTACCGGTAGGTTCCGTCATGATACTAAAGGGAAACGGAGCGGATGTCGCTAAACATTGCATACCAGGAGTACCGAGTGAAGTGGATCTCGGCTACTTTCGAAGGATGGACGACGGAAAGCACCTTACCACTTCCAGCCGGACCCGGAGCTAGAAAGCCTCCGACCTTACGAGCCGTGAGTTACATGGAAAATATCACACCTCCAACGTACATCCCTACGGCAGCCTTGCCAAGGATGGCTTGGAAGGTGATGTTATTGACCATGTACCTTACTATTCAGACATGGATTTTTGACAGATACCTTTTTGGATGGATCGACAAAGATCATACATAGTCCGTTTTGAGTCTATATGGATTGTATGAGATGTATTCCGGATCGAGTTGTATGATGTATCTTCAACATGATTGGAATGAAAGTGACCATGTCACATTTTTGGCCTTCACCTCTTTTGTGCAAGTTGATTGGGAAACGCCATTAAAGTTAAATGAACTTCGAACAAAGAACAGAAAAGAAAAAAAAAGAATAAAAGAAAACTTTCCTTAAAAATCTAAAAAATGATAAACTCCAAATTCACATGAACATTAAATGAACGATAAATCGTTAAAGGACAAACAAAATGAACACAAATTTTAAATCAAAATCTCAAATTCAACGTTCCAAATTTCAAATCAAATCTCAATAAATCTCAAATTCAACTTTCCAAATTTCAAATCAAATCTCAATAAATTTCAAATTCAACCTTCCAGATCTCAAATCAAACTTTTGGGGTTGAGGATTTTACATCCGAGACTGCATTGCTTTTGGATTCTTTCCCTATTGCAATGAAATACATTAAAATCAAATCTTTGAGGTTGAGGATTTTACATCCGAGACTGCATTGCTTTAGGATTCTTTCCCTATCGCAATGAAATACATCAAAATCAAACTTTTGGGGTTGAGGATTTTACATCCGAGACTGCATTGCTTTAGGATTCTTTCCCTATCGCAATGAAATACATCAAAATCAAACCTTTGGGGTTGAGGATTTTACATCCGAGACTGCATTGCTTTAGGATTCTTTCCCTATTGCAATGAAATACATCGAAATCAAACTTTGAGATTAAGGATTTTACATCCGAGACTGCATTGCTTTAGGATTCCTTTCCCTATCGCAATGAAATACATCAGAATCAAATTCTTGGGGTTGAGGATTCTACATCCGAGACTCGTATGTGCTAGGATTCTTTCCCTATTGCAATGAAATACATCAAAATCAAATTCTTGGGGTTGAGGATTTTACATCCGAGACTGCATTGCTTTAGGATTCTTTCCCTATTGTAATGAAATGCATCAAAATCAAACTCTTGAGGTTAAGAATTTTACATCCAATACCGAATTGCTCTGAGTTCTTTCCTCATTGTAATGATTTAATTCAATCAATTCAATTTTCTTTTGAGGTTGAAGATGTTACATCCAAAACCACAAAATTTCAATTTTCATTTCAAATCAAATCCCTTCAAATTAATCTTAACAAAACTTCAATCTAAATGAAAACTCAAAATCTAAACTTACACATCAAAACTTAAACCAAAACAAACTGAAATCTAAATTGAAGTTACTCCAGATCATGTGATTTGGGATTCACCTCCTTTTCCTTTCCCCAGCGAGAGTTCCGGAATCTCCAATCCCAAAGATATACTTGACACTCCCCAGCGGAAACTCTCCTACTCTGTCCTAAGTTTGTCACTTGGACTTCTGTGTTGGTTTTGTTGATCGCTTCGGTCAACGCCAATACGCGCGGTGTGCTAGGTTAGCACACCACACCTATCGGGGGTCCATTTGTTGACCTCATTTTCGATGAGGTCTTCTCTTCTTCTTTATAAGTACTTAGGATCCGACCTTCAGGCTTTTCCTTTAACTATCCTAGAGGATTAGAATTGGGACCCACCACTTAGAAATTCAAACCACTTCTTGACTCCCTGCAAACTACACAAACTTGATTGTAGACTCCTAATCACCTAGAGGGTTGAAATCAAATGTGGAAGTTTAAAGGATGAGTTCCTATGGACTCTTTGGGCCTTAGACCGCCCCAGGTGGCTCGGTCCGGTGAAGGGTTGACTTACACACACATTACACCTATACACTACACTTTCACACACCTCCTAAAAACACACCCATACCTAATTTGACCTCCCGACTCATGAAGGTGATTCACATGGATGGTCCTTAACCCCCGAGCCCTCGGCAAGAGGTTAGGAACGACATAGCTGGATGCCTCAAATGAGTCCCTTCATGGCTCATGTGGGCTTGATATCCCTTCATGGCTCAACCAAAATGGTTTCATTCCACTTACATTCACCCAATCTTCAATTTTCCAAATTTTCAATTTTCGACCCCGGGACCCTACACCCGCCAAATTCTACCCAATACCCTCGAAACCACCCAAAATTGGCAAAATCACCTAAATCACCCAAAAATCCTCAAGACCAATCCTAAACATTGCCTCACCAATCAAATTGATCATCCATACCCAAAAATACCAAAAATTCCAAAAATACCTCCCAATACCCTCCAAATACCCAAAATGCCCCTCTTAGCCAAAAAAATCCAAAAATTCAGAAAATTCCCAGAAAATTCCAGAAAATCCCAAATATTCCCAATTTCATTTTGTTCAACTACACCATGAGCCAATTTTGTCAATATACCCTACTTTTGTCAAAATCCCCAAGGTGACCCATTTTAACCCAAAGTGAACCTAATGTCAAACCAAACCTACCCAATTGACCCAAATTCTGGTCCAATTCAATTCTAAACTTCAATTCAACATCCCCAACACCAATCTAGACCAAATCCAAGTCCAATTTGATTGACATTTGGATCCAATTTCACTTTTGGCCTTAAAGCCCAATTTGGACCCATGACCCAAACTTAGCCCAAACTAACCCAATTCAACTCCAATTAACCCCAAATCTTTTCTAAACCTTCCTTAACATCCCAATAAACAAAAAAACTAACATGATTTGCTCAAAATTTAGACCCAAACCCCACTCAAATTCAACCCAAAATCAAAAAGCCCAATTTTGACCTAAACCCAAACTTAACCCAAATAAGCCCAAACCTCAAAATCAAAACCCAACATTTAGTTGGCATGGCCCTTTGCAAAAATCTCCACCCAAAAGCCCATTTTGAAACTTAAAAGCCCACTTACATGAAACCTTCCTAAAGCCCATCTCCACCAAAATCCAAAGGGGCAAAATCAATCCAAAACCCATACGACAATCGCTCTACACCATATTTTCAATTAAATCAATCCCTAAGTTTCAAAACTCATCATGAAGCCATTCCAAATTAAGCCCCATACAAATTCCCATCAAAATACCAAAATTTTCTTAAATCCATTTCCATGAAATTGACTTAACTTTTCCCAAGCCACATGGAGCCATGAAGCCACATGGAAGCCATGAGAGCCTCTTTACTTGTCACCATGCCATTTTGGGCAAAAGGAGGAGACCCTTTCCTTAATTCCTAAAGGTGATTAACCACTCCCATGATTCCCCTTAACCATGCTTATGCCTAATTGTGCTTGGATGGTGACTTGACCCCACTGATTATGCTGAGTCAAATCACTTTCTCTTTAGCCTAAACCAAGCCTTGGGTGGTGCACCTAGCCCAAAGGGATGGGTTGACCAATTTGAGCCAAAATGAGCCTTCTCTCATACCATTCTAATCCAAGCCTTTTACACAGGGCATTTGCCAATTTCCTACACTAAACCCCAGCCCTGACCCACCTGGACCTGAGGGTGACCCATGCCTGCCGGCCAGCCGCCTGGGTCGCCGGAAAACTCCATGGCCGAGACATAGGGAGAAGCCAAACTTTGGAATTCCACCTTGCTGAGCTGCCCCATGCCTAATGGCCACCACGGTCGTTCTTCTCTTGCCAAGAGCAGCTGATCCCAAGCCCTAACTCCCCCTGGGAGGCCCTCCACCCTCTCCTATTTAAACACCACCTCCTCTCGGCCATGGGAGGTGCTGAACCAAACCTTAAGGAAACTCTGCCAAAATCATTCCAGATCACTCTCCACACATAGAGCACTTGATCCCCACTGAATTCCAGCCCCAATTCCCTCCAGCTGAGCTCAATTTTGAGCTCAAACTTTAGCCCAAAAACCAGGACACTTCTTCACGGTGGATCAATCTTCAAATTGACTGGTCCTACACCTTCACCAGACCAAGAGGAGAAGTTTCCCACTGAAAGCCCCATCCCCAGGCCACCCAGTTGTTCCAGCCTCCAAGCTTTGTGATCGGCTGTGGTCACTTTCATAGCTAGACAATTCACTGGGCCAAGGGACTTCATGCTGGAGCTTACTTGGACCCGATCGAAGGTGACACAACTCTCAGATCGAAGCTTTACTTCTCTGAGCAAAGGTATGAACTCACTCTTCTTCCCGAGCTTACAAAGATTCTCCATTTAATTTGAATCAATTTCAATGCATGTTTACCATATGGATGTATTCGTCTCTTCAAGACGAATCCATAGAGCATAAGAACACGAAAATCCGTTGAGAATCGAGTGAGAAATTAGGGTTAGAAGGTCGACGGTCACGGGTTCGCACCAGTCGTAGACGATGAGCGGGAACCGTTGGATCGCGCGTGTATCGGATGGACGGCTCGGATCGCGTCGGACCAGAAGATGTTACGTGAAAGGAGGGTCCCGGGACGGCTGAGTCGGATGGCGGCGCCGAATCAGAAGACGACACGCGGCGCTTCGGAGATGCTAAGGTTGACGCGGCGCCGACTCGGATAAGTAGAAAAATAGGGATTTTCTGATTTATTTAATTCCCTAAACTTCAAAAATGCATAACTTTGTGTAGAAAAATCGGAAAAATAAAATAAAAATACCCTCTTGCTCGAGTGAACGAGAGGAGAATAATGTGGAAAAGAAATCATTTAATTTCATCCAAGTATTTTATTTTTAATGATTTATTTACCCTCTGCATTATTTTAATTCTCCATGCATATAGGAAATTCACCATGGCATGAGACCATAGGGCTTTTGAAGCCTCTGAATTTGGGAACATTCCCTGAATTTTCTAAAGTCAGAGGCCATTCCTATGAGAAGTTATTGATTTTTCAAATTCATGTTGCTGTTTTGAGTATTTTAAACCCAATAATTAGCATGTTGTGAAATAAATTCTTAGAAAATTTGGTAATGTCTCTTATGACTAGAGGACCCTAGGAAAAATAGGTTTTGAATTAATCCACTTGGAATAACCCTAATTGGCTTAAACACCCTAAATAGGTCTTTAATTAATTAGAGCTAATCATACATCAAATTGACTTGAAATCAATTCTCCACTGACCTTTAGGATCAAAGGAACCCACCATAAAAATTTGAAGCCAATTGGACTTGGTTAGCCCTATCAAATGGGTTGATTAAGCCATTTAGCCAATTTAAACTTTGAAAATTCATAACTTTTAAAATACTTTTCAAAAATTCACCAAATTGGTTTTGGAGCCTCTTTGATATCAGGGAAATTTAAGAAAATTAAAATTTTAATTTTCTAAAAAGGTTGATTTTTTGTATTATTTTAATATTTTAATAATTAATAAAATAATAAAAATCACAAAAATAATAAAATTCACCAAAATGTCATATTTTGAATTTTAATCACATAGGAACAAACCCCATATTTTTCCTAGGTCTCTATGATGAGTTATTAAATTTTAAAGCCCTAGGGTAATTTTAAAATAAAAAAAATGTATTTTCTAGCATTTCCACTAAAATAATTCTAATAAATCAAAGAAAAATAAAAAAATTAAAAAATTTGATTCTCTGATTTCCTTGATATCAGAGAGATTTTTGAAAAATATAAAATTCATTTTTCAAATTTTATTTTATTTTTAAATTAATTAATACTCCAAAACTCAAAATAATTATAATAAAAAGAATATAACTTAAAAAATCACCAAAATTGGTCCAAGTGGTCCTCTGGTCATTAAAAATGTCCCATAATTTTCTTAAGGACAGAAACTTTCCCTTGGTCATATTATTAAATTTTTCTTGGAAATCTCTATTTTCCACCAAAAATAATTACATAAATAAATTAAATACAGAAAAATCACATTTTCTCCTCTAATGTCTTCATTGACATATGAGTGAAGTTACATAAAAATTTCAAGTTCATTTGAGCTCAATTTAATGAGTTATGAAATTATTAAGCTTGAATGGCAAAACGGTAATTAAAATTTTAACCCTTAATTAAAACTTTAGGCTTAATAAAATGAAAAGGTAAAATATTTGATCTTAATCTGATTTGGATGATTGAAATTTAAATAATTAAAGGGTAGAAACCTATTAAACAATTCAACAATAATTGAAATGAACTTTAATTAAAATAATTAATTAAATTTGGAAGAATAATAAAATTGGAATTATTAAAATAGGGATGTTATTAGGAAGAGGTTTGCTCTTTAATTTAAGAATCCCTAAATTAATCATCCCAATAATATTTAATTACTAATTAAAATGATAATCCAAGTTTAAGATTTAAAATGCTAAAAGACTTAATCATTAAATTAAGTTAAGGTTAAATTATTTAAAGCGAAACCCTTTTAAAATAAAATATTAAATTAAATTAAATTAAATTAAATTAAATTAAATTAAATTAAATTAAAACAAATTAAATTAAATTAAATTAAATTAAATTAAATTAAATTAAAACACATTAAATTAAATCAAATTAAATTAAATTAAATTAAATTAAAACATATTAAATTAAATCAAATTAAATTAAATTAAATTAAATTAAATTACATTACATTAAATTAAATTAAATTAAATTAAATTAAATTAAATTAAATTAAATTAAAACTAAATCAAATTAAATTAAATCAAATTGAATTAAATTAAAAGTCTAAAACATATTATATTAAATTAACTTAAATTAAATTAAATTAAATTAAACCACATTAAATTAAATTAAGTTAAATTAAATTAAATTGAATTAAATATAACATCACTTAAGACATAAAGAAATTCAAAATAAATCTAAAACAACTTGAACACTATTCCAAACTTAAGTCAATTAACTAAAAGTAAATCATGAACCACTTGAACATCCATTTGCCCTCGAAAGTTTAGTGATGTCATAACTCTTAAGAGAATTGTTAAATGAAATGTTACTTCACTTATAGGATATTCAAATGTCCTAGTTCATCGAGCAAGATAACAAAACTTGAACTCCGGACGATTAATTCATTTGTATAATTAAATTCACTTGGACTTAAAACAATCCATAGAAATATTGAAAAGATGTTTAAGATTCGTCTTAAGCACTTCCTCGATATGATAGGATATTTATAAGAACAATTGAACTTAGTTGTTCTTTGATGAAGAAAATTGTCCTCGAAACTAAAATACGAGAACCTATATGTCATTGGAAATGACTAGTTATAGGATTAGGAACTTGGTAGAAAACCATAACCCTTCCCTTAGCTTTACTCAGGAACTTACTTTAAATGCTTAAATATTCTAACTGTGTTTTAAGTGCGGCTTGGGATGACGGGAAGACCCTCCGGGTACGCTTTTATTTTATTGCGATTTACTTTACTTGCAATTTATTTAATCGCATCGCACTTACTTTTCTTGCATGATAAACAAGCTGTTGCATGAAAACCTACACCTTTAGGATAGTCCTAAAACTAAAACCAAAACTAAATTAAAAGTCATTACAAGATAAAATTCACCGCCACAACATTTCAAAATATAAAACAACTCGAAATTTAATCACAAACGAACAACGAAAACTACGACTAAATTAAAACGTCTTGCTGGATGATCGGGAATACCTCGGATGATGTAACCTACGTGTTGCTAACGGGATTTCCCACGGTCTAAATGAAAGTGTGGAACTCATTCAGTTGAGTTTAGTAAATTCATCTGGACTAAGTGAATTCGATAAAAATAACGATGCTGGAAGGATGGAGCCGTGGGATCTTAACCGGTGTTGTTATAATCAACTTTAAGATTTGTTTAATTAAAATATTAAAAACACTTGGAAATTAAGACTTTCTCTAAACCAGAACACTTCTCTCACCTCTTGATTTATGATTTCTAAAACTAAACCTCTACAACAACAAGGAGCTAGGAGCATGGTGGGCAGCACGACCATCGTCATCGAGCAAAACAACTCTATATCGGCTAAACATTCCTAGAATTAAACAACAAAACCATAGGACTTTGAGGTATTTTGCACTAGTGCAACATAAATCCTCGAACTCTTTGTTAGGCATTTGCATGATCATGTCATGTAAATTAAGCCCTAATCGGTCTTAGGACTCCGAGGTAGTCGTCCGATACGACATAAACCCTCACATCTTCGAAGTTTATTTATATGATTTTATCATACAAATATAAGTCCTAACTAATTAAAATTGGCAAGATCAAAATACTAAATAAACATTAGGACTTTCCTAAATTCATACCAAACAATAGGATAGTCGGGAAATTACGAAGTTCGCTTCGAATGCGTGATTTCTCCTACCTTTCTTCCTTTGAATTCCCAAAACAAAATGTTCCAAACTTGATCCATTCCCTATTGAAATTCTAAAATTCAATCCCTTGAAAAATTAAACTTTGAGATTCTTGAGAGCGAGAACTACCGATTATTATCGAGAGTTTTCTTAGGTGATTCCGTCACTTAAGATGTAATTAACTATAGGGGCTTGCCCTTATAGGGAATTTTAAGAACCCGAGTAATATAAACCCATGTTTAATGTTTTCATATTAAACGGGGAACTTGTCGGCTTATAAAATTGGTTCGCGGACCGAACGGATGTCACGAAGCCTTTCTAGTTTATTTAATCGAGCTCCATCATCAAGCGAGTGTGTCCATTCTTCGGGATAGATACACGGTTTGTAGTGCGGCGCTCGTTTATATAAACTATTCGGGATGTGAGATTAGTTTGATTTCATATCTTAAAATTTTCAAATTTAAAAATTATTTTCAAAATTAAATATTACTTTCCAAATTATTTATTTAAATTAAACCTAAAAATATGCCGACACCTATGTATACTCCATACCAGCCTGAAGAACCTGATGATGGTGGAGCTCCTGCAGATGAAGATTGGTAGTTTGTGTATTTTTATTTTTATTTTTTTAAACTTTGTTATGTAGTTGTGTTTTGTATTTGTGATGTACCTGAGACTCCTTATGATTTGTATATATGATGTTATATGTGTATTTGGATGTACTTGTAGTAGACTTTATTATTGATTTGTGATGTATGTGATGTGATAGTAGAGTTTTTGTATGTTTGGTTTGCTAGTTTAATCTGTAATAGTAACAGTTGGATGTTAATGTTATGTGCATTGTTTATATTAAATATTTTTAAACCTCTTCTTTATAAATTTCTAACCCATATTTGTATATTGAAATGCTTCTTAATTATTTCAGGCCCACTGATCTACTTTATGAAGAAAAACCTGCTTAAACTCAAAGGTATGAAATGACCAACATATTGAGGTATGAGTTATATGTTTATATCTTTTCTTTCTTCCATGACAATTATATTCAAAAATCAATGTTTGGGGGAGGGAAAGAATTAACTGTTAATTGTTCTCATTTAAAATTATTTTCAAAATTAGTAACATGATTTCCTGTAATTGTACTCAATTTCAGATAATTTTTTTTTTGATTTTATTGAAGTTTTTTATAAAATTGAATGAAAGTATTTGATAATGAAAAGTAATTTTGTAAGGTAAGATATTTGGTATAATAGAATAGGACTATAGTCAACAATTCAAAGTAAGAAAATTATATTTTTGAACTGTTAAGAATCTTAAAATTTTATGTGATAGGAAAGGATTGAGACTCTATGATGAATCATTAATAAGCTAAAGAAACTCCTATAAGGTAAAGAAATGTAGTAAGTTTCAAATTTAGGGTGAGAAGGGTGAAGTTCAAAATCATTAAAGGCTATCCAGATACAGTAATCCTCACTGAAAAGAAAAGAAAAGAAAAGAAAAGAAAAGAAAAGAAAAGAAAAACAAAAAGAAAAAGAAAACAAAAGAAAAGAGATGTGAGGAAAAGCTTGAGGAGACGTCTTATCAAAAATTAGCTTCACTTGGACCTACCTAAAGGGAAACACTTAATTACTTTTCTGAACTTATATGTATGGATTAACATCTTTACTAGTAGTGTTCTCATAAACTTCTTTTCATGTTATCCTTCTAAGTGCCTTAATAGGTCAATCTACAGTCATTTTTGAAATGAATAGAAGGCTAGAACTCTTAGACTTGATTACTAAATGATCTTACACCTGCAGAATTTACTTGAATAATTTAAAGATCTTTCTGAAAATTTTACTATTGTAAATCAAAACTATGGCATTCTAGAAAGCAAGTTCATTGCAATGGATCATAATTTTATGTATTAACTAAAATTACTTGAGGACAGGTAATAGTTAGGTTTGGGGGATCTTGATCCACTAAAAATTTGATAGCTTTTTAGTCTCGATTTCATACTTATTTTTGATGATATTGCACTTTAAAGAAAGGTATTTTTCATGATTTCATGGAGGTACAATGATTTTTGGCCTTTGGAGCAAAAGGAAGCGAAAAGGAGCAAATTTGGAGTGAAAAAGGACAAAAGTGCAATTTATTGAACTAGCGCCGGATAGCGCTAGTTTAGAGAGAGTTACGACATTTTGGCAGAATAATGCGCCGAATGGTGCTCCTACTAGTGTCGGACAGTGCCCTATCCTGAATTCAAACTAGATTCAATGTATTTAGCCAATTTTGAAGGTTTGCTTGAGGAAACTCTTGAGAATATAGTTTTAACCGAATTTAAACTCTTTTAGAGCCATGTTTAAAGAGGGGGGAAGAAATGAGGAGAAGAGTTTAGAGTTTAGAGAGAGTTTCTTTCCATTTTGTGTAGGAAATTAGGTTTTGTGTTTTCTCTTCTAAGGAGTGTGAGAGAAGTGGGAAAGTGAGAGAATTCTTCTTCCTTACTCATCTAAAGATATAATTGTGTATTGTTGTGAAGAAAGAAGAGGAGTTAAAGGAATTCCTTGAGATTCACTTGGGGAAGAGTTTGAGATAAGTTGTCTTTACTTTACTCTGTTTGTATGGCGTTATTTTTATATATAAAATCCATATTTTGTCATCTTTTTCTCATGAGTCTTGAGTAGATTTCTTTGTCTTTCTCCTTTTCAAGTGATGTGTTGATGTTGTGAAATGGAAATGATGTGCCAATTTATTATGAAGAATTTGTGATGTCCTTTTCACTTAGAACTTCATTTACTTTTTGATCTGGCCAATTAAATTGTTAAAATCTGTTGGGAAACATATGTTTCGAAAGGATTATGAGTTCCACAACAAAAGTGAAGGTCACATTCAATGTTCATGAATGAGAGACGTAGTTCATGGGGATTGAGTGTAAATAAATAGGGAAATATGCTTTGATGGGCGTATAATTGGAGACTTCAGAGTGACAGGCTAAACCCTTAATTTGGTCCTAATATTTAGAAACGGAAGCGAGAGTTAGCCTTCATATGAAGGGAAGTGGGAGCTCTGGAGTGAGAGCCAGTATCCTTCCAGCCTAACCATGGATTTGGGGACTAAACTTAGGATTAGCCAATGTCCTTTATACACTGAAATATGGGTAAAGAATAGGAATGCTCCCATTTGGCACAATATATTTGCATCACTGATCAATGTCACAATAATAATCACATTATGATTGGAAAGGAGGAAGACTCTTTCTTGCAACTGAACTTTGTTATAAATTTGGTCTTGTGTTACTTTAACTTGTTAGAGTCTAGAACGCACTTTTATAAAAATAGTAATTGAATATGTTTGTCTTTACATTAAGAATTAAATCACTTGTAATTTTGCTATTATTTGATTTGTGATTTCTGTGCTACGCCATAAATTTAAAGCCTTCCTGTGGGATCGATAATCAGGACTCCACTAGAGCCCCGTATTACTTGATCGATATGTATACTTGTGTTAATTGTGTGACTCATTATTAAAATAAATCAATATATATATATATATATATCTAAATCAGAGTTCATTAATTTTTGCGGTTGTTGTCACCACTTTTGCGGCGGCTAGATGATATGATATGTCGGCTTTGTTCTGTTTTGTACACATGATCTAACTTTAGATGCTTGTCAGCATATAATCAGGTATACTACTTTCAATAAAATTAATGAAGATTTCTGTTTTCAGAAATGTTTTTTTTTCAGCTTGACAGTCAAAAGCCGTAGAACCATGTGTTGCTTTCAAATGAAAAGGACAAAAGAATGATGTGGAAGAAAAGTATAAAATGACAACAAAATAAAATTAAAATCAAAATGAACCCAAAACTTAAATCAAATGAAATCAAATGAAATGAAAAAGAAAATAAATGAACTCATAATTTAAATCAAAAGAAATTTATATCAAAATCAAAATTTAAATCAAAATTTAAATCAAATGAAACAAAACAAATTAAAAGAAAATGATTAAATGAAAACAAACAAATGATAATTTTATCTCCTTTCTGAGGTTCTAAGTCTTTGCACTCATCTTTGAATCCCTCGTTTTTGCAGGCACTCCGCAAAATTTGGCACTTTTCACACAACGCCACTTCTCACAAATTTAAAATATCATGAAATTTTGTAAATCTTGCAATGGCTACCGGTCTCGGCCGAATTGCACCAAATTGTTTTCTTTGAAAGTCAATACCAAGTTTTACCAAATTCTCCTTAAATGAAATTCCGGGATCAGAACTTGAGTTCTGAATTACTCCTATTACCCCTTGGGCCGGATGTGAGTCCTTAAGCTTTCCTCCCCGATTCCCCCAAAATTCCCTAATCTTCCATTTCCTATCCGAGAAATTTTTCGCCCTACGTGGAAATCCGGGAACGGAGCTTAGTTGTCTGATTCCCCAAAATTCCCAAATTTTCCATTTCCTATCCGAGAAATTTTCCACCCTCCATGAAATTCTGGGAACAGAGCTTAGTCGTCCGATTCCCCCAAACTTCCCAAATTTTCCATTTCCTATCCAAGAAAATTTTCACCCTCCATGAAATTCTAAGAACGAAGCTTAGTCGTATGATTCCCCCAAAAATCCCTAATTTTCTATTTTCCTATTGTGAAATTTTCCACCCTCCATGAAATTTCGGGAATAGAGCTTAGTCATCCGATTCCCCCTAAATTTCATAATTTTCCAATTTCCTATCCGAGAAATTTTCCACCCTCCATGAAATTCTGGGAACGGAGGTTAGTCGTCTGATTCCCTCAAAATTATCTAATTTTCCATCGACCTTCCAAGAAATTTTTCCACATCCATGAAATCTTGAGACCAGTTGCTAAATTCTAGTTCTCATCCTTCAGGATAAGTTCCTAAATTCTGACTCCCACCTTCCGAGATATATACTGAAATTCCAATTTTCCATTTGTACTCACTTCTAACTCAAATTTCCCATAAGATTAAAATCTTCAAATTTAAAGTTCCACAAATTCTGAAATATCTGTAAATTCCATAAAACTTAAAATTAAAATTGAAACTCAAAATTAAATTAAAATTCAAACTCAAAATTTAAATTGAAATCAAATCCTAATTCTAAATCCAGATCCCAATTTTAAATCGATTCGGATCAGTATCCTTCAGAAATTGGAGGCTTGAAATCTATTGCTTCTCTCATGAAGGTATTTCATTTTCCTTCCCCAACCAGAGTTTCCGAGACTTGAAAGTTTCAACCAAAAAATCCTTAGTGGAAACTTCCTCGCTAAATTCTGTGTTTATCTTTAGTTTCGAGTCAGCTAGTTGTGTTAGTTTTGTTAATCTCGTCGGTCAACACCAATATGTGCAGTGTGCTTACTAAGCACACCACATCTATTAGGGGTTCTTTTGTTGACGTCACTTGTACTTCTTCAAAACTTCAAACAAATTATCTTCTTCTTTGTTAGTTAATTGAGAGGAAATTATCACTGGCAAATTTGAGGACTCATCTAAAAAAATATACTTTAAATGATCAGGAAGCATCTTTAAGTCAAGTTCAGGAGATTTTTCAATTGATGGACAAAAAGATTCATCTTTTTCAGTCGTGTCCAACAGTTCAAAATTTTCATGAACATAATTTAGATCTTCCTCATGAAAATCTTCAGAATGGCCTAAATTCTCTTCTTGCTCATGTTTTAATTCTTCTCTTCATAAGTTGATTTGAAATGACATTCACTCAAATACTTGATAAAATCCATCCTTTAACATTCATCAGCTTTACCTCTTGCAGGATATTTCATTAATTTTGAAATGTTGAATGTAACAGTTTGATCATTAACTCTCATTGTTAATTCCCCTATTCGCACATCTATCATTGCTCTGCCTGTGGCTAGGAATGATCTTCCTAAAATTATGGGTATCTCTTTATCTTTCTTTAAATCCAACACAATGAAATCAACAGGAAAGATAAATTGATCCACTTTTACCAAAACATCTTCTATAAGTCCTTTAGGATATGTAATCAAATGATCTGCTAATTGTAGAGTTATAGTAGTTGGAGTTATTTCTCCTAATCCTAGTCTTTTAAATATTGATAGAGGCATAAGGTTAATGCTTGCACCAAAATCACATAAAGCTTTTCCATAAAATAAGTCTCCGATTGCACATGACATTGTGAAACTACAAGGATCTTTAAGCTTCCAAGAAGCTTCTTCTGAATTATTGCACTGCACTCTTCACTAAGTGCAACTGTCTCATTATCTTCAGACTTCCTTCTTTTGTTGAGAATATCCTTCATAAATTTCACATATCTTGGCATCTGTTCTAAGGCTTCAGCAAATGGAATTTTGATTGTTAGCTTTTAAAATATCTCCAAGAATTTTGAAAATTGCTCATCCAATTTTTGTTGACGATGTCTTTGAGAAAATGGAGGTGGTGGTTTTTTCAAATCTTCCTTAAGTGGAGAAATATGTCTTTCCAAACCTTTCAGAGAGTCCTCTTCGGTTTCTTCAATCTCTTCTTTCTCTAATTCAATTTCTTTTTGAACTCTACCTTCCAACTCTTCTCCATTTCTCATTTGAATTGCTTTTACATGCTCTTTATTCTTATCTCTTGGATTTACTTCAGTATTACTAGGAAGCATACCTTGGGATCTATTACTTAATGTATTGGAAATTTGTCTCAATTGATTTTCAATATTTCTAATTGTAGCTCCTTGACTTTGCAATTGATTTCCCATTTGTAACACCACTTCTTCAATAGACAACTTCTTCTCCTTAAATTGTGAAGCATTCTTAAAAAATAGAGGATTGGTTGGTCTATAATTTTTATTCCCTTGGTTGTTCGAGTTCCCCAAAGGGTTTACTTGGTTGTCCCCCATTGTTGATTAATACCACCTTGATTATTGGTATTGCAGTGAAAGTTTAGATGATTCTTCCAACCTAGGTTATAATAATCAGAATAAGGGTTATTAGGCTTACTTATAGCATTCAAAGTTTCTGGTGAAGTATGAGATTCAAACATTGACTTAATGAATTTTCTTCAATCATAGCAATTGGCTGAGACAAATTCATCCCAAATTGGATGGCTGAGAAAAATTCATCCCAAATTGGTCTATCTTCCTTGAAATTGCAGCAACTTGATTTGCTAACATTGCAATAGCATCATTTTCATGAATATTGGCTACCTTTTTAGGATTTAACCTTTCAGAAGTCCATTAAAAATTATTAGTAGCCATTTCTTCTATTAAAGCATAAGCATCAGTAAACTGTTTAGACATCAGTGATCCTCCTACAACAGCATCGATAATAGATCTAAGAGATCCAACTAATCCATTATAAAAAGTTTGAATTATTAACCAAAGTGGTATCAAATGATGTGGGGATTTTTGAGGAGATCTTTAAATCGTTCCCATGCCTCATATATAAATTCACCTTCAAACTGGCAAAAAGATGCGATATCATTTCTAAGCTTCGCAGTCTTTGATGGTGGAAAATATTTAGCAAGGATTTTTTGTGCTAAATTACTCCAAGTTCTGATAGATCCAGGTACTAACAAATTTAACCATATATTAGCTTTATCCCTTAGTGAGAAAGGAAAAAGTCTGCCTAATAGCATCATCCGAAACACCATCATATTTAAAAGTAGCACACAACTCTAGAAAGTTGGAAAGATGTAAATTAGGATCTTCAGTTGATGCTCCCCCAAATTGATTATTAGACATCATTTGGATAATAGTAGGTTTAAGCTCAAAAGAATTAGCAGCTGCAGCAGGGTGTTGAATACTACCATGAAGTTCATCCATTATAAGGTTAGCTTATTCTCTTAAAAGTCTAAATTCTTGATGAATATTTTTATCTTTTTTAGAATTTTTAATTTTTTTGATTTTTCTTATTGTTCTTTCTAATTCAAAATCATAAGGCACAAGTCCCTCAGACCCTGAGCTACGCATACAACATTAAATAAAATAAAACAAAACACATTAACAAAAGAAAAGTAAAGTAAAAAAAATTAAATTTTTTCTTAATTTTCTTTAAATGAATTTTTAATCAATTACCCCGACAACGGCGCCAAAAACTTGATCCGCGGATATTTATGCTTATAATTTAGATAGGTTATTTATGATTTAGAATATGGGATACTACGCAAGTATACGTATCGTTCATCAAATAATAAAGGACTTTCTGATTAGGCCTCAATATATCGAACCCATAGGGAAATCTCTAACACTATAAATAAATAAGAAAATTAATTTTTTTACCTTTTAATTGATTTTTGTAAGTATGTTTTAAGGTATTAATTTCGAAAATTTGTTTTTGATACTTTTAATAAAAAGTTAAGCATGAAATAAAAATTATCAATACTCTAAACACGATATAAAAGTTATAAGAATCAAATATCTTTTTCCTTATTTAATGAATCAGTAATAATTATGGTTATTTATGTTGTGGAAGTTTTTAAATGTATTGTGCCAAGTAGGAGTAATTATATTCTTTACCCTTTCATGGTTCTATAAAAAAAATTGGTTAATTTAAAATTTTGAAATTTTGTAGGGAAGACACCAGCTCTCACTTTAGAGTTCCTTCTATTCCATCCACCTGGGGACTAACATCTCATAACAAAATTTAGAATAACAAAACAAATTAGGGGGCTTTAGCCTGTCACTTTAAATTCCTCTAATTTTACTCCCCAATAAAGTATATCTCCCTATATATTTGCATTCAATCATATGGACTACAATTCTCACCCATATAATTTCATGTGATTCTTTCTAATTATTGTTTAAGACAATACCACATTGGATCTTACATAATCTCACAACAAATTTTAACATCTTAATTGGCCAAATCAAGAAGTAAATTAAGTTGAAGAAGTTGAATCATCACAATTTATTCTGGCATTAAACACTTATACTTTCCATAACATACTTCCATATTTTAATTACTTCATCATCTAAGAAAGAAAAAGATAAAGTAAACAACTCATATTTCATGAAAAAAACACAAACACAACTTGATTTGAAATTATAAACCATAATGAAAACCCAACAATCTTTCTTAAAACAAAGTGTAAAAACAAAGATAAATACATATCTGAAAATCCTCTACACAAGACTCTGGAAGTTCCTTTGGAATTTTGCTTTCCACAATACAGCTCTATAGAGGTTGGTGCCCAACTCTGATGAGTCTAATAAGAACTTTAAACTTTAATAAAAACTAGATACAAGGATGAAAGAAATTTTGGTAGAAAAGGGCTTCACACCAACCCTTTTTCCTTTCTTATTCTCTACTCTCTACTATAGAAAAGAAGAACTCTAAAACACACTTTCAATATAAACAACTACCACTCTCTTCAACTCCAACACACACGCACACACACACAGACTTGCAAATTATGAGGCTTCATTTTATATTTTTCCAAAAGGTTCCTTGGTGTCTTTTCAAATCATGTCAAGATTCAATGTATCCACCAAAAGATGCATCCCTTCAATCATATTTGTCGCCCTTAGGAAGTTAAGGAAGTCATTATCTACCTAAAAAATACCCATTTTTATGCCTTATTTATTATACAATTCTTAAGGATATTATGCTTTAATGAAAGGTATTTTCATGTTTTTGGATGTAGATGATTAAAAAAGAGTTCAAGGAAGAAAAAGAAGGAAAAAGGAGCAAAAAGGAGCAAAAAAGGAGCTTATGAAGCAAAATTTTGGAATTATTGGCCTGGCGCCTATGCGCCAGAATCCGGCCATAAGCGACAGTTTGATACAGACGCTGTCAAG
The DNA here is from genome assembly GCA_022702705.1 of Papilionanthe hookeriana x Papilionanthe teres. Classification (NCBI taxonomy): domain Eukaryota; kingdom Viridiplantae; phylum Streptophyta; class Magnoliopsida; order Asparagales; family Orchidaceae; genus Papilionanthe; species Papilionanthe hookeriana x Papilionanthe teres. The sequence continues at coordinate 95,357,257 of CM040431.1, read as the reverse complement.
ATTTTTTATGACTTTAGGCAGTTATTTTGACGGTGTTAAGTGGTTATTAGAGCTTCTAGAAGACTGGAAGTTACTCCTAATATATAAAACATGTGATACAATGTATTTGGACACAAGGAAACGGTCTAGATCGTGGAGAGGTGCGATCCAAAGTGAAGAGGTGTGAAAGACCTGCTCACGGAGTCCAGCGCCTAGGTGCGACAGTTACCTTCTAGAAGATACATTGAATTTAGATGAATTATGAAGAGGTGCCTTAAGAAACCCCTGGTCAAATTCAGAGCTCTATAAATAGGAGCCCATTCTACAGAAAAAATCGCACCACCCCCCTCTTAGTACATATACCTCTTTTAGCATCTTCTCTCCCCTTTTAGTTTTACTTAGTCTCTTCCATACTTAGGGTGCCACTTTATTTTGTATCTAGTGAGTTTATTTTGAGTACTTATTGTGTGTTGTTATTGTTGGAGTCTTTCATCATTGCTTTGGAGTCAGTAGAAGTCAGCGGATCACTTGAAGGAACACTTCAGATAAGTATTTGTACTTTGGTTAAAAGTTTTATAAATATGTTTTGTTGTGTTATTTCAATGTGTTCTGAGTAGTTAGTTATCTTTCTCCTTTCATCTATGAAAAGATAATAAAATAATTAAATTTTATAGGAGAATTAAATTTAAAATATTTTAAAACATTGTGATGATATTTTTACCTGATCTTAGTTTACCTTTTAAATTGGCCATTTAAATTGTTAAAACCTATTGAAGAATTTTGAGACCTATCCCGAGATAAATTCTTAACTAGTAGATATTACATGAATCCTTAGGTAATCGCAGGCTATACATAGATTATTTAAGGAGAAGTGCAAATAAATAGGAAGATATTATTTATTGGGCGTAAAATTAATTAGTTTTTAGGGTGACAGACTAAATTCTAATAATTTAGTTTATAGAAAGGGAACGGGTCACTGGTAGTGCCAACCATAGCCACCCTTGGACATCTAGTAGTGTGAGCCTAGATTAACCCATTTAACTAATAAAACATCCTGAACTGATCTATAAATTAGTCAATGTTTTTTGCACCTGGATCAAAGGGTAAAGAATAGGAATGCTTATGTTTGGCACAATACCATAATCTAAATTCCCTATAAAAGATAATTATTCTATAAATCTTGGATTAGTTGAAAAGGAGAAAGTCATTTTTATACTTGCATTGAATTTTAATTATTTCTTACTTTACTTTATTACAGCTTACTGCGTACTTGCATATAGTAAAATTGTTAGTAAATTAAATTTGAATATATATATATATATAAGGTATATATAAATTGCATTTAATTTGAAAATTCCAAAATATTTCTTACATTTCTTACTTTTTATAAATTTACTCTCCCTGTGGGATCGATAACCAGGACTCCACTAGAGCCCTATATTACTTGAACGATACGTATACTTGCGTTTAAAATAGTGACTTTTACATTAATTATTATAAAATCTAAATATAAATTAATAAAATTAAACCTCGCACATCAAGTTTTTGAAGCCATTTACCAGGAATTAAATATTCTAAAAAGTGGTATCAAATTCTTGTATTTTAAAGCATATATAAAGTCTCATCACATCAAGTTTTTGGCATCCGTTGCTGGAGATAGTATAAAAATATATATATAAAAAGAAAAAAGAAAGATAAGAAAATTAAAAATATATATATAACAAACAAAACAAAACAACAATAAAAATATTTTTTAAATTTTATGCATAGTTCTGGATTTGGAGGATTACTACCTTTTAATTCTGAATTAGAAAGCACAATTAAAAGAATTAAAAAAGGAAAACAAATTTCAAAACAACAAGAAATGGCTAACTTACATAACAATAATCAAAATCTAATCGAAATTAATGAACAAAATAATTATAAAACATTAAGGGAATACACAAACCCTACAGCTGATGAACTTCATGTTAGTATTCAAACGTCAGCTGTAGATGCTAATTCTTTTGAGCTTAAACCTTCTATTATTCAAATGGATCAAAATAATCAATTTGGAGGAACTCCTAATGAGGATCCATATTTACATCTTACTAGTTTTTTAGAATTTTGTGCTACCTTTAAATATAATAATGTTTCTGATGATGCTATTAGGCTTAGAATCTTTCCTTTTTCCTTAAAATATAAAGCAAAGATGTGGCTTAATTCATAGGCAACTTGTTCTATTAAAACATGGGCAGATATGGCACAAAAATTCCTTGCCAAATATTTTCCTCCTTCTAAAACTGCTAAATTAAGAAATGACATTACTTCATTTACTCAATTTGATGGAGAAACAATTTATGAAGCTTGGGAAAGATTTAAAGAACTATTAAGAAAATGTCCTCATCATGCTTTACCAGATTGGTTAATTATTCAAACATTTCATAATGGACTTATTGGATCACTTAGATCTATTATTGATGCTGCTGCTGGTGGTTCTTTAATGGCTAAGACATTTGAAGTAGCCTACACTTTAATTGAAGAAATGGCTAATAATAATTTTCAATGGCCTTCTGAAAGGGTTAATCCTAAAAGAATGGCCAGTATTCAAGATAATAAAGCCTTTTCTATTTTAGCTTCACAAGTGGCTGCGATATCTAAGAAATTAGATAATTTTGCGATTAATATATCGCATGAACGTAATGAAAAACTAATAATGACAACTCTGATAATTCTAATGATTCACAAACAATGGAAACTTTGCAAGCTATTGCTATAAAAACTAATAACCCTTATTCTAATTATTATAATTCTGGTTGGAAAAATCATCCTAATTTTAATTGGAGTAATGGACATCAAGTTAATCCAAATTAGAACAATCAAGGAAATTCAAACTATATACCAACTCTTCCTTTTGGTTATAACCATCAGCAGAAAAAGTTGTCTGTAGAAAAATTGATCTTGCAACTAAGCAATCAGCTACAAAGTCAAAACACTGTTATTTGTATTATTGAGAATCAGATGGGTCAAATCTCTAATTTCATTAATTACAGACCACAAGGAACACCACCTAGCAATGTCGAAATTAATCCTAAAGAATCTAGAAAAGAACTTGAACAAGAAAAAGTTGTACAACTTAGAAGTGGAAAGGAATTAACAGAGAAAACACAGAATGAGAATGAAAAAGAGATAGAAGTTGAAGGGATTGAAAAACCTAAAGATACCCTTTCTCCAAGTAAAAATCAGACTGTTGTACCTATTGAAGTGGAAGTTGAAAGACCACCTCCACCTTTTCCTCAAAGACTTAAACAACAAAAGGTTGACCATCAATTTTCTAAGTTCTTTGAAATTCTTAAGAAACTTACCATCAACACTCCTTTTGCTGAAGCTTTGGAGAAAATGCCAAGCTATGCAAAATTTATGAAGGATATTCTAAGCAAGAAGTGAAAATTTGAAGCTTATGAAACTGTTGCATTAAGTGAAGAATGTAGTGTAATAATTCAGAAGAAATTACCTCAGAAACTTAAAGATCCTGGAAGTTTCACTATACCATGTGCTATTGGAGAATAATTTTGTGGAAAAGCCTTATGTGATTTAGGAGCAAGTATTAATCTCATGCCATTTTCAATCTTTCGAAGGTTAGATTTAGGAGAGATTTCTCCTACCACTGCAACTCTTCAATTAGCTGATCGATTGATCACTTATCCTAAAGGAGTTATAGAGGATGTTCTTGTTAGGTAGATAAATTTATCTTCCCTGTGGATTTCATTGTTCTAGATATGGAAGAAGATAAAGAAATACCTATCATTTTAGGAAGACCTTTTCTAGCTACAGGACGAGCTATGATTAATGTGCAAAAAGAAGAATTAACGATGAGAGTTAATGATCAAGAGATAACATTCAATGTTCTGAAATCAATGAGGTATCCTGATAAAGAAAAATGCTATCGGATGGATATTTTTGATTATATAATTGAAAAGCATTATCAAGAAAAATGTAAGGTCATTTTTGATGATAAATATAAAGAATCTATGTTATATAATGAGTCATTAAAGGAAGAAAATTTATCTAAAGAAACTCATTATATTCATGAAAATTGAGAAATTTTAGACACAACTAAAAATGATATACTTTTACCCTCAATTGAAAACGCCCCTGAACTAGAATTAAAAATGTTAACTACAAATTTAAAGTATGCATTTCTTGGAAATTCATTAACTTTACCTGTAATTTTATCTTAAGAATTAAGCAAAGATCAAGAAGAGAAATTAATAGGAGTTCTAAAGAATTATAAGAATGCTTTTGGTTGGACTATTGCAGATATAAAAGGAATAAGCCCTTCAATCTGTATGCATAGGATTTTAATGGAAGAAAATTGTAAACCTACTACTGAACCTCAAAGAAGATTAAATCCAATTATGAAAGAGGTTGTCAAGAATGAGATTTTGAAATGTTTAGATGCTGGAATTATTTATCCTATTTTGGATAGCCAATGGGTGAGTCCTATTCATTGTGTTCCGAAGAAAGAAGGAGTAACTGTCATTGTTAATGAAAAAATGAATTAATCTCAACAAAATAAGTTACTGGATGGCGAATATGCATTGACTATCGAATATTAAACAACACCACTAGAAAAGATCATTTTCCTTTACCTTTCTTAGATCAAATGCTGGATAAACTAGCTGGACACTCATATTTTTATTTTCTGGATGGATATTCTGGTTATCATCAATTACCTGTTGCTTCTGAGGATCAAGAAAAGACAGCATTTACTAGTCCTTATGGAACATTTGCCTCTAGAAGAATGTCTTTCGGTTTATGCAATGCACCTGCAACTTTTCAAAGATGTATGATGTCAATATTCTGTAATTTGATTGATAAAGGAATTAAAATATTTATGGATGATTTTTCAGTTTTTGGAACTTCTTTTGAATCTTGCTTGGAAAATATAATGAATGTTTTGAAGAGATGTGAAGAAAAAAATTTAGTTCTAAACTGGGAAAAATGTCAATTTATGGTCACAGAAGGAATGGTACTTGGACATAAAGTTTCACAAATAGGAATGGAAGTTGATCAAGCAAAAGTGAAAATTATTGCTGAACTATAACCACCTACTACTGTTACTGATGTGAGAAGTTTTCTGGGTCATCCTGGATTTTATAGGAGATATATAAAAGATTTTTCTAAAATTGTTAAACCTCTTTGCCATTTATTGGAAAAAAAAGCTAAATTTGAATTTAATGAAGATTGTCTGAATGCGTTCAATATTCTGAAAGAAAAATTAATCAGTGCACCTGTCATTGTTGCACGTGATTGGAATAAACCTTTCAAATTAATGTGTGATGCAAGTGATTATGCTATCGGAGCTGTATTAGGACAAAAATACGATAAAATTTTCAAAGTTATATACTATGCTAGCAAAACTCTTACTGAAACTCAAATAAATTACACTACTACTGAAAAAGAGCTTTTAGCAATAGTATATGCCTTTGATAAATTTAGAACATATCTTCTTGGAACAAAATGTATCGTGCATACTGATCATTCTGTTATTAAGTATTTAATATCTAAAAAGGATGCTAAACCTACATTGATCAGATGGGTTTTACTCTTACAAGAATTTGATTTTAAAATTGTGAACAGAAAAGGATCTAACAACCAAATTGCTGATCATTTATCAGGAATCAAAAATAATAATGAGAAGATTTATGAAGAAAAGATAAACGAGAAATTCCCGGATAAACAATTATATGTCATTCAAGGATTACAAATGCCTTGGTATGCAGATATAGTTAACTATTTGGTTAGCAATATTTAATCATATGGGTTGAATAGCAAATACATTAAGAAATTTAAGAATGATTGTAAATCATATATTTGGAAAGATCCTCATTTATTTAAAATAGGAAGAGATTCTGTGATTCGAAGATGTATACCTTATGAAGAAACTTTTGCAATTACTCAAAAATGTCACGATTCTGAATTTGGAAGACACTTTGGAGTAGATAAAACCGCATTTAAAATTTTAAATTCTGAATTTTTTGGCCTACTTTATTTAAAGATGTTGGACATTATGTGAAAACTTGTGATCGATGTCAAAGAATGGGAAATATATCCAAAAAAGATGAAATGCCTCTAAACTTTATATTAGAAATCGAAATTTTTGATGTATGGGGTTTAGATTTTAAGGGACCTTTCGTACCATCATATGGAAAGATTTATATTTTATTAGCAGTTGATTATGTTTCAATGTGGATCAAAGCTGTAGCTTTACCTAACTTTGATTCCAAAAGTGTTTCAAAAATTCTAAAGAAGATGATTTTTACAAGATTTGGAATGCCCAGGATAATTATCACAGATGGGGAAGTCATTTCAGAAATATAAGAATTCAATCATTGCTGGAAAAATTCGGAATTAAACATAAAATTGCAACTGCTTATCATCCTCAAACAAGTGGACCCGCTGAAGTATCAAATAGAGAAATTAAAAGAATATTGGAAAAAAACTATTAATCCTAAAAGAACTGACTAGGTTGATAGACTTGATTCTACATTATGGGCTTATATAACAGCTTATAAGACACCTATCAGAATGTCACCTTATCGATTAATTTTTGGTAAACATTGTCACTTACCTATTAAACTTGAACATAAATCTTATTGGGCAATAAAGGAGTTCAATTATAATTTGAATACTACAGGAGAAAAATGATTATTACAAATGAATGAAATGGAAGAGATAAGAAATTAGTTTAATGAAAATGTAAGAATTTATAAGGAATGAATGAAGAAATTACATGACAAAATGATTTCAAGGAAAATATTTGAGCCTGGACAAGAAGTATTATTATTTGATGCTCGTTTAAAACTTTTTCCTGGAAAATCAAATTCTAAATGGATGGGACCATTTATAATTGAGAAAGTATACCCTTATGGAGCTGTGGATATTAAAGATCCCTAAACTGGAAATGTATTTAAAGTTAACGGATTAACACTGAAGCCTTATATGGGAGAAATGAAATTAAATTACAAAAAGGCTTATGAGCTGAGTCCCTATTAATTCAATTAATTAGGTCGGGCTGACGACGTTAAACTAAGTACTTTATGGGAGGCAACCCATAGTTATTAGTGTGAGTTAAATTATTGTTGTAAGGTTTTGCCTTGGTCTTGACTAAATTTGTATATAACTTCTAGAAATAGAAGGCTAACAAGTTTGTATTGGCTTAAGCTAAACATTATCTTGAAGTATATAGAATTTGGACTTGGACCACTCCATGTCAATTGTGAGTAAAAAGGAGATCAAGTTAACCTTCGTTTGTGATTGTTTGTGATTTGCATTTTTCGTAATTATGTTTGTGTGTTGATCATACCCATTTATTAGACATATTTTTACGACCGAATCTTACAAAATTTGACAATAGGTGAATCGGAGTCGATCGAGGTTCTGGCGCCTAAGAGCCAAAAGTTGGCGCCTAAGCGCCAGAATGGCCTGCATATGGAAGATCTGGTGCCTAGGCGCCAGATTCCGACGCCTAAGCACCACGGTTACAGATCGTGGAAAAACCAAAATTCTTCAATTTTTCACACAAAATCTCTTTATATATAGCCTATTCTTCGTCCCCAATCCCATACAACCTTAATTTCGACCAGAGCAATCCATTTTTGGAGGAGTTAAAAAGGATTTGGAGGCAAAGGATAGAGGAAATCATGGAAATGAGGTAAGAGACAAATCTCCTAAAGATCCTTAGTCTTATTTTAATAGTTTTATTGCTGTTAGTATGGAGAAAATGTTTAGTCGATTAAAGAAGATTGAAGCGAAACTTCAAAGTATTGGTAATCAACTCCATGAGATGTACCACCAATACGAACACTTAGAATGGCAAACCAAACTTCAATCTGATCATATGGCTGGCTGCCTATCATGAGGCTCAAGTAGAAATGTACGCGAAGAACAAGTGGATTGATGAAAAGATGGCTTTAGAATTTCCAAGGGCATTGGTGTTCTATCCCTTCGGTCCTAGCGAACTTCATTGTGAAAGAGATGGTAATTGAAGATCGGTGTTAAATAAATCTTATATGTGTTTTAGGTGTGATCGAGTATTCTGTTAGTGTGTTGAATATCGAATTTATGTGTTTGCTTAATTGTTCAATGTGTTTTGTTGGATTTAAATGTTTGCTTAGAATATCTTGTTGTTTGTATTATTTATAAAACTATGAACCTTGATACAGTCTTGTACTGAAGTTTATTAAATTTGGAATGGAAATTAGGGATTAGAATTGAAGAATTTGGATACATGTTTATGGATCTATACTATCTTTTTAAATTGATTGTGAAAATGTTTTGAGGATATAAATTGGATTAATACTGTCATAAGAGTAATTAGGAGTCAAATTTGATAAGATTTGGTGGAAAATATTTAATTTAAATCGAATTTTTGAAATGGCGAGTCTAGCGCCTAGGCGACAGAATTCGGCCCCTAGACGCCGGTTCAGCCTGAACCCGAATACTCATCTTCTTAACCCCCCACCCCCAGGCCATTTTTGACATTTAAGCTTCCTTCTCCACTGGTTTTTGCAAAAATACTACCTATAGATCACATTTAAAGCCGGATTTTCAAGTTTTTTAGCTTGAAATCACCCGATTTCTTCATCCCGAGGTCAGATCTACATTCCAAACTCATTATTTTTTATTTTTACCATGGATTCTGCTCTCATTGAGAAAAACCGAAATTTTGAGGAAAATTTTGATTTTTAAGGTTAAATCGATGAATTTTTAAGCTCTTTCAAGTTTGAAAAGCATAAATTAGTTTATTTTCCTAGATCCGTTGAATTTATTTCACATTTTTCTTTCTCGTTTAGATGCCACCCAAATCTAAACGAGGAAAGGAACGAAAAAATTTTGATCGTATAAAGTTCATCACTGCTGCTGTATACTTCCGATACAATGATTTTGCTACAACTCGGAAATTTATCTCAGAGCGAAATATTTATAATCCTGGAGGAAGAATTGATTAGACAATCGTTGCGCCCAACTGGCAACGATTTTGCTATTTCACTGTTGTTGCTGTTATCCCAGTTGTTAGAGAGTTTATGCTAATTTTGTGGATGCTAAAGAATATGAGATTTTCGTTCTAGGAGTTGGATTAGGATTCACTCCTGAACGCATCAATATTTTCTATGGCCTGCTGCTAAATATTGAGTGTTATTACTCTGGATTATCTCCATCGGAGGGAGCTTTGGATATGATCATTTCCTACTTGACTGATAGTACTGGAGCCTGAAAGATTCAGAATGGAAAAAGGGTAAATTTTTCATCTTCTAAGCTTAATGGTATTTCAAAGGCATGGCACTACTTTATTTCTGCTCGTCTCCTTCCATCCAATCATCTGAGAGAGGTTACCAAAGATAGAGCTATTCTCAACTACTGCATTCAAGAGAGGAAGCTTATTGATGTAGGGAGCATTATTTATGATTCTGTAGAGACTACTGCTCGCTCCAGCACTTTTTTTGGACTTGGTTTTCCATCTCTGATCTATTCTCTATGTCAATGTGCTGGAGTAGTTGCTAAGCTTTCTAAGGAAAAGCTCAAGTCGACAAACCCTATAGGAAGAGAGTGTCAGTATTTATGATCGACTTCGAGGTAAGAGTTCTACTACACCTTCTGGTTCATTACATACTTCAGGTAGAGCTTCTACTTCTAGACCATCTACTTCTGCTGAGCCACCATCTACTTTTTGGGAAACCATGCATGATCAGTTTATAGAACAGTAGAATGAATTATTCTTAACTCATTGTAGAGTAGATATGATAGATAAGAAGATCGATCATCTTTCTGAGTATGCACAAAGAAAAAGTGATTATGATGCTGAGTATTCTTAGTCTTTAGAGAGATTTCTGAAGGGTGAGCACGATGTTCAGTTCCCTACTTGTCCCAGATTTTCACCATATGTTGATCCAAAGGATATGGAGTTTTCTTTTGGTGATGACGATGATGAAGCTACAGACAGTGATTAGTAGCTTGAGTTACCTCTGAAGATTGTTGGTTCTATTTTTTTTTTGTGTTTCTTATTTCTTTTGTTGTTTAGTGTGATGCTAGTTGTTAGTGTTTATGTGAACTTTTTATGTTGAAACTATTTTTAGATTATTTGATTTGTTTTTAAGACTGAAATATGAATGAATTTTAAAAAATTTTATTTTTGTTTCAATCTACTGTTTAGTGTTCAGGAATAGTTAGTATGTTTGCATGTTTAAAAATAAAAATAAATAAAATAAATAAAAGATTTTTTTTTAGAAAGTAACTCATGCTCTGCAAAACATTTCTATATATGCTTAATCATTTCTGTTATATTCATATTGAAGCATGTATAGAAGTAGAAGTTAGTTTTTCCTTACTACATCATTATTGTACTTAGACTAATTCCGATTTATTTCTTTCTCTCATGCTTTAGAAAATTTCATGATTTATATTTATACTAAAGCTGATGTTTGGGGGAAGGGAAAACACTTATCAAATTTAAATATTATTTGTCCTTAAAGAACTTATATTTTCTTTAAAATTATATTAACATGTCATAAGGAATGAAAAATCTGTTTAAGATTACCTAAAATTTTGATTTTATAAATAATTTAGTAAACTTAACTAAAATTTCAAAAATTTTGATTGATTTTAAGAATAGAATTATTTAGCTTAAAGAATAATAAGATCAAATTTTTTTCTATTTATAGTAAAGAGAATTATATTTTGAAATACTAAGGAATCAAGATTATTGCCTGAAAATGAAAATATTGAAATAAGTTTTGAAAAATAAGAAATTATTAAAAAGGTCAAATTTATTAAGTAAGAATATATAAGTTTTTGAAAATAATTTAAGGATAATAAAGTTCAAAATCATTAACAGGATATCCAAAAATATTAATCCTCACTTAAAAAAAAAAGAGGATTGAAAAACAATCCAAAAGAAAAAAAAATAATAAAAATTAAAAAAAAAAGAAAAGAGAAAAAAAAGAAGTGAGGAGAAGCTTGAGGAAATGCCTAAGCAAAAATTGGCTTCACTTGAATTATCTTATAGGAAGAAAACTGATTACATTTTTAACTTAATTTATATGTACAAATATTTTTACTAGAAAAATATTTCATGAAAATTTTTTCTTGTAAATATTCTATGTGACCTTAATATGATGAACTACAATTATTCTTGAAATAAATGAAAAATTGGAAGTCTTATGATTTGGTAGTTAAATGTTCTTTAATTCTTAAAATTAAACTTAATTAGTGAAATTTGGTTAATGATTTGCTAAAGCATTTATAAAACCAAAAATTATAAGGAATCATAAATATTTTAACTTCATTCCAAATGTTATCTATTTTATGTATTTAAAAGGGTTACTTGAGGACAAGTAACAATTAAGTTTGGGGGAATTTGATCTACCTAAAAAATACCCATTTTTATGCCTTATTTATTATTCAATTCTTAAGGATATTATGCTTTAATGAAAGGTATTTTCATGTTTTTGGATGTAGATGATTAAAAAAAAGTCCAAGGAAGAAAAAGAAGAAAAAAGGAGCAAAAAGGAGCAAAAATAAAGCTTATGGAGTAAAATTTTAGAATTATTGGCCTGGCGCTAAGAGCCAGTTCGATACAGACGCTGCCAAGATTTTTAATGACTTTGGTTGACGGTGTTAAGCAGTTATTGGAGCTTCTAGAAGACTGGAAGTTACTCATAATATATAAGACATGTGATACAATGTATTTGGACACAAGGAAACGGACTAGATCGCGAAGAGGTACGATCCAAAGTGAAGAGGTGCAAAAGACCTGGTCACGGAGTCCGGCGCCTAGGCACCAGATCTCGACGCTTAGGTTGCAGATCCCGGCGCCTAGGTGTGACAGTTACCTTCTAGAAGATGCATTGAATTTGGATGAATTTTTAATAGGTGCCTTAAGCAACCCCTCGTCAAATTCAGAGCTCTATAAATAGGAGCCCATTCTACAGGAACAATCGCACCCCACCCTCTTAGTACCTATACCTCTTTTAGCATCTTCTCTCCCCTTTTAGTTTTACTTAGTCTCTACCATACTTAGGGTGCCACTTTATTTTGTATGTAGTGAGTTTATTTTGAGTATTTATTATGTGTTGTTGCTGTTGGAGTCTTTCATCATTGCTTTGGAGTCAGTAGAAGTAAGCAGATCACTTGAAGGAACACTTCAGATAAGTATTTGTACTTTGGTTCAAGGTTTTATAATATGTTTTGTTGTGTTATTTCAATGTGTTCTGAGTAATTAGTTATCTTTCTCCTTTCATCTTTGAAAAGATAATAAATTAATTAAATTTTATAGGAGAATAAAATTTAAAATATTTTAAAACATTGTGATGATATTAATACCTGATCTTAGTTTACCTTTTAAATTGTCCATTTAAATTGTTAAAACCTGTTGATGAATTTTGTGACCTATCCAGAGATAAATTCTTAAATTGTAGATATCACATGAATCCTTAGGTAATCGCAGGCTATACGCGGATTTTTTAAGGTGAAGTGTAAATAAATAGGAAGATATTATTTATTGGGCGTAAAATTAATTAGTTTTTAGAGTGACAAACTAAATTCTAATAATTTGGTTTATAGAAAGGGAACGGGTCACTGGTAGGGCCGACCATAGCCACCCTTGGACATCTAGTAGTGTGAGCCTAGATTAACCCATTCTACTAATAAAACATCCTGAACCGATCTGTAGATTAGTCAATGTTCTTTGCACCTGGACCAAAGGGTAAAGAATAGGAATGCTTCTATTTGGCACAATACCATAATCTAAATTCCATGCAAGGGATAATTATTCTATAAATCTTGGATTAGGTTAAAAGGAGAAAGTCGTTTTTATACTTGCATTGAATTTTAATTATTGCTTACTTTACTTTATTACTGCTTACTACTTACTTGCTTATAGTAAAAATTGTTAGTAAATTAAATTTGAAAATATTTATATATAAAAAAAGTATATATAAATTGCATTTAATTTGAAAATTCCAAAATATTTCTTACATTTCTTACTTTCTATAAATTTACTATCCCTGTGGGAACGATAACGAGGACTCCACTAGAGCCCTGTATTACTAGAACAATACGTATACTTGCGTTTAAAATTATGTCTTTTACAATAATTATTATAAAATCTAATATAAATTGATAAAAGTAAACCTCGCACATCAAGTTTTTAAAGCCATTTACTAGGAATTAAATATTATAAAAAGTGGTATCAAATTCTTGTATTTTAAAGCATATATAAAGTTGCATCGCATCAAGTCACCACAAAATGTTACTTCAAACACCACTTGAAGATGGCGCTAAATTTGATTAAAATTTGATTTTTAACTGTGGCACTTAAGCACCTACACTTTGGCACTTAGGTGTCAGAGGCCAAATTTCTCAAACTTCATAATTTTGCTCCAAATTTGATTCTTTTTTGCTCGTTTCATCATAATGAATCATTTTCATCATACCTGCAAGAAAAAAACAAAATAACTTCCATTAAAGTGCAATATAATCAAAAATAGGTATAAAAATGTGCATAATAACACTATATATTTTAGGTGTATCAGGGAATAACCAAGTAAACTTATTGGGGAATTGGAACATCCAAGGTAATAGTAATTATAGACCTACTTATCTTCTAGTTTTTAACAATAATTCATAATTCAAGGATAAGAGGTTGTCTATAGAAGAAGTGGTGTTACAAATGGGAAATAAGTTACAAAGTCAATGAGCTGCAATTAGAAATATTGAGAATCAGTTGGGACAAATTGCAAGTTTATTAAGTAATAGAACTCAAGGAACACTTCCTAGTAATACTGAAGTAAATCCAAAAGACCGGAATAAAGAGCAAGTAAAGGCTGTTCAACTTAGAACTGGAAGAGAGTTGGAAGGTAGAGTTCAAAAATAGATTGCAGTAGAGAGAGAAGAAAGAGAAGAACCTAAAGAGGACGCTCAGGAAAGTTTTGAGAGAAATATTTCTCCACTTAAATTAATTTAGAAAAACCACCACCACCTTCATATCCTAAGAGACATTGTCAACAAAAGTTGGATAAATTTTGTTTAGATTTTATGGAAATGTTTAAAAAGCATACAATTAATATTGCTTTTACTGAAGCCGTAGAACAAATGCCAAGCTATGTGAAGTTTATGAAGCATATTCTTAAAAAAAAGGAAGTTTGAAGATAATGAGACAATTGCACTTAGTGAGGAATGCAGTGTTATAATTCATAAAAAACTTACTTAAAGCTTAAAGACCCTGGAAGCTTCACAATTCCCTGTGCGATTGGAGATAGATCTTTCAGGAAAGCTTTATGTGATTTAGGTGCAAGAATTAATCTTATGTCATTATCTATATTTAAAAGACTAGGATTAGGAGAAATATCCCCTACAACTGTAACATTGTAATTAGCAGATCGTTCTATAACATTTCCTAAGGGAGTTGTAGAAGATGTGTTGGTAAAAGTGGATTGAATTATCTTTTCTATTGATTTCATTGTGCTAGATATAGATGCATATAAAAGATAACTATTTTTTTGGGGAGATGTTTCCTAGCTACAAGAAGAGCAATGATAGATGTGCAAAAAGGGGAATTAACTATGCACGTCAATGATCAAACTGTTACTTTTAATATTTTAAAATAAATGAAATACCTTGCAAAAGGTCAAGATGATGAATGTATCAGGATGGATGTGATGAGATATCTTAGTGAATGTCATTTCAAAACAACTTATGAAGAGAAATCTAAAATGAAAGAATTAGAGCACGAGCAAAAAGAGGAATTATAACAGCTTAATGATTTATTGAAGAAGTTTCATTTTTTTTTCAACAAAGTTTTGATGTTTTGGACATGACAGAAAAAGAAAAATATTGTTTTCCATCATTGGAGAAACCTCCTGAACTTGAATTGAAGTTACTTCCAAAAGATTTGAAATATACCTTTTTAGGTGATTCCTCAACTTTGCCGATTATAATTTTCTTGAAATTACTTCAAAAGAAGTGTGTTTATTGAAAATTTTGAAGAAATATATAAAAGCCTTTGGATGGACAATTGCTGATATTAAAAGAATCAGTCCTTCATTTTGTATGCATAGAATTCTGTTGGAAGAAAACTGCAAACCCAAAGCTGATCCTCAAAGGAGATTAAATCCCATTATGAAAGAAATTGTTAAGAAAGAAATTTTAAAGTGGTTAGATGTGATGATAATCTATCCTATTTTAGATATTGCATGGGTTAGTTCAATAGATTGTGTTCATGGGAAAGGATGAGTGACTGTAACTGTTAATGAACATAATGAACTAATACCAACAAGACAAGTTACAGGATGGCAAATATGAATTGATTATAGAAAATTAAAACTTACCGTGAGGAAGGATCAATTTTCATTACCCTCCTGGATCAAATTTTGGATATACTAGCTGGGCATCATTACTTTTGTTTTCTAGATAGATATAATGGTTATCACCAAATATAAATTGCTCCCGAGTATCAGGATGAAACATTGTTTACCAATCCTTTTGATACATTTTCTTTTAGAAGAATACCTTTTAGTTTATGTAATGCCCCTGCTAAATTTTGAAGTTGTATGATGGATATTTTCTATGATTTAATTGAAAAAAGAATTGAAGTTTTTATGGATGATTTTTTCGTGTTTGGAACTTCATTTGAATCGCGTTTATAACATTTATCACAAGTTCTTATATGCTGTGAAGAAACAAATTTAGTCCTTAATTGAGAAAATTGCCTGTTTATGGTAGCAGGAGAAATTGCTTTAGGACATCACATTTCATAGAAAGGGTTGGAGTTAGATCCTACAATAATTCAAGTGATCGTTGATTTACCTCACCAAACAAATGTGAGTGAAATTAGGAGTTTTTTATGAAATGCTGGATTCTACAATCATATATTAAAGACTTCTAAAAACTAGCTAAGTCCCTATGCCATTTGCTCGAAAATGATGTGATTTTTAATTTTAATAAAGATTATCAAAAAGGTTTTGAGCTTTTAAAAGAAAAATTAGTCATTGCATCAATTATTGTTTCACCAGATTTAAAAATCCATTTGAATGAATGTGTGATGCAAGTGATTATTCTATTGGAGCTTTTTTGGGACAAAAATATGATAAAATTTTCAAAGTAGTCTACTACGCTAGTAAAAATCTTAATGAAGCTCAAATTAATTATACCACAACTAAGAAAGAGTTATTAGCAATAGTATTTGATTTTGATAAATTCAGATCATATTTAATAGGAATCAAATGTGTGGTGCATACAAATCATTATGTTATTAATTATTTAATGAAAAAGAAAGATGCAGAACCATGACTAATAAAATGGATTCTTTTTTTGCAAGAATTTGACTTTAAATAGTAGATAGAAAAGGAGCTAATAATCAAATTGTTGATCATCTATCCAAGCTTGAATATGACAAATCACTGTGTTCTGAAAAAGAATTTGATGAACATTTTCTAGATGAAAATTATTCAAGATTAATGAATGTCATCTTCCATGGTATGCAGACATTGTAAACTTTATTGTTAGTAACATTATACTCTATGGTCCGACATACCAATAAATGAGAAAATTTTTATCTGAAGCTACACCAATAAACGAGGAAATTTTTATCTGAAGCTAAGATTTATTTTTTGGACTACCCATTTCTATATAAATAGGGGAAGGATCTAATTATTCGAAGATGTGTGCCTTTTAAAGAAACTTTTGAAATTATCCAAAAATGTCATGATACTGAATTTTGGAGATATTTTGGTGTTGATAAAACAACATACAAAATTTTACAATCTGGATTTTATTGGCCTACTATCTTTAATGATGTTAATGCCCATATTAAAAATTGTGATCGTTGTAAACCTGTATGTAATATTTTTAGAAGAAATGAGATGCCCCTCATTTATACTTTGTAAGTTGAAATATTTGACGTTTGGGGATTAGATTTCATGGGACCATTTAAACCATCTTTCAGAAATTTATATATTGTTAGAAGTAGACTATGTGTCCAAATGGATAGAAGATATTGCTTTACCTCGATGTGATGCTCAAAGCGTTGCAAAGTTTTCAAACATGAATATATTTTACAGATTTTGAATGCATAGAGTGATCACAACTAATGGAGGAACTAATTTCAAAAACGCGATAATGGAGAAATTATTAAAGAAATATTACATTAATCATCAAATTTCTACTGCTTATCATCTTCAGAAAAGTGGTTTGGCTTAAGTTTCCAATCAATTAATTAAAATAATTTTGGAAAAATCTATAAATCGAACAAAAATGGATGGGTCAGTCAAACTTGATTATGTTTTGTGGGTTAAAAGGATTGTATACAAAACTTCTACAGGAATGTCACCATTCTGGTTAATATAAGGGAAAGATTGTCATTTACCAGTAGAACTTAGGATAAAGTTTATTAGACTATTAAGAAATTTTATTATAATTTGAAAGATGATGGTAAAAAGAGATTATTGTAATTAAATGAGTTGGAATAAGTATGGAATGACTATTATAAGAATGCTAAGATTTATAAAGTTAAGTTGAATAAGTGGCATGATCGGAAGATTCTCACTAAAAATTTTGATCCAAGAAAACAAGTATTACTTTATAATGAAATTTTTTAGGTAATTTTCAGGCAAACATAAGTTCAAGTGGATGGACCCACTTATTGTGATAAATGTTTATCCTTATGGAGCTGTGGATATCAAAAATTCTAAAACCCTAAAAAAAATTAAAATGAATGTTCATAGACTAAAACTCTATTTATTAAGGGATCAAACTAAATTGAATGGTGATGTTTTGATGTTGGGTCACCCAAAATAAGCACTAGGACATTTAGCTGCCGTGTGTTAAAATGAGCACCGATGCTTGATACACCTAAAATATTTTGTATTTTTATGCATATTGTTATACCTATTTTTGATCATATTGCACTTTAATGGAAGGTATTTTGTGTATTTTTCTTGCAAGTATGATTAAATAGATGAATGTGATGAAAGAAGTGAAAAAATGATCAAAATTGGAGCAAAAATGAAGAAAATTAAAATTTTGATATGTGGCGGCTAAGCGCCGAAACTCGCGCTTATGTTCTAGAGCGCCGCGGCTAAGCGCCAGAGTTGGAACTTGCAAGCCAGTAGACCAACAGTTAAGCGCCAAGACCACGCACTTACACGCGGTAGTTATAAATAGGGGTTATTTTATTTTAGGCACATTTTAAAGAGGTTTCTGAGGCATCTCTTGGTGAGAATGTTGGTAACTTCCTATTAGCACCAAATTCAATTCCAAATACTCTTGAATGGATACTTCTCTTGGAAGTTACGTCGAATCTTGACACAGCTTGAAGAGATACGAAGACATCTTTTGGAAAAATTTAAAAAGAAGACTTGAAGATCGAAAGAGTGTTTATGTGTGTGTGTCAAGTGTGTTTTGTGAGTAGTTTTTAAGTGTGTTTAGTGAGGGGTGAGGGAAATTATAGATTAGTATTGTGGTTATTGTAGAGTGTGTGTTTGGTGTAGGAGAGTTCTTTCATTGCACACCATTCCACTTCACCATTATACTTTTCTATAGTTTGTATTAGGATTAGAAATGAGATTTAGAGTCTATAGAATTGGGCACAACCTCTAAAGAGACTTATAAGGAAAGCAAAGTTTTCTAAGGAACTTCAAGAGAGTTGAGGAGAGGATGTTTAGCTAAGTCTTTATCTTTATTATTACATTTGTTTTTTAATTAAAACTTCTTGTGTTTTCACTACGATTTCTGCTTTTAAACTAAGTTGTGATTGTATTTTCTCCATGAATTATGAGTAGTTTTCTTTATCTTTTTCCACAATATGATGAAGTAATAAAATTATAGAAGTATGTTGTGTGAAGTATAGGATTTCAATGTTAGAAGATGTTGTGATTATTCACTTCATTTACTTCTTGATTTGGCCAGTTAAGATGTTAAAATTTGTTTTGAGAACATGTAAGAACAAGTATGGTATTGTCTCAGTCAACAATTGGAAATAATCACAAGAGATTGTGGGTGAGAAAGTAATCCATATGGTTAAGTGCAAATAAAAAGGGAGATATACTTTATTGGGTCTAGAATTAGAGGCCTTTAGAGTGATAGGCTAAAGCCCCCAATTTAGTTTATTATTTTATGTTTTGATACAAAATGTTAGCCCCTAGGTGAAGGGAATAGAGGAAACTCTAGAGTGAGAGCAAGTATCTTTCATGCCTAACCCGTTGTCGGCGTTCAGAGTCATGTCAGAGACTTTCTCATTGTCGATGTCGTTTTGGAGTTGTCACTCTATTTATCTATAATATTTCCCTAATCTTCAATAAATATTATTTCTTTAGATCACGTAAAAGGATCCTCAGATAGTAAGAAATTTGAAGAAAATAAGGGCTAATAAGTTAGAAAATAGTAGAAAAAGAGATGTCGATGACAGTCCTTAAAAAAAGAAGATTCTATAATGTCTTATCCTAGAAGTTTTATAAAAGGATAATGAAGTTTTGGTAACCTGAGATTTCTAGATATGGTATCTATCTTGAGTTCTTTAAATCTTCTATAGAAGCAAGCTCCTATAGTTAATTATATCTTAGACAACTATAATTATCTAAGAAAACTTCTGATTAATGCTAATCACTTATTTTCTAAAAAGTTTCAAGGAAAGAAACGTCAACGTTCAATCCTAAGGGTAATGTGTCGTACTACCCTAAAAGTTTAATTTTGTTAATTTTTGTTTTTGTTTTGTCATTTGTCATTTTTAATTGTTTTGTCAATGTCATTATTTTATTATCATATAGTTTATTTTTTGTTTTGGTGGCTATCCTAAAAGTTTTGGTTTTGTTTTGTCTTGGTATTATTATTTTAATGCTTTTTATTTTCTTTTGCTTTGTCAATGTCATTGTGATTTTATTTTTTTTTTGTTCTCATTTGTCCTTTCTTCGAAATGTCGTCCTGCAAAACAGAGTTAGCACACGTTATATATGCAAAGATAATCTAAAATGAATTTTAATGTCGTCGTTTCTTCTTGAGCATCCTGCAAAAAAGAGTAAACACCCCCTATAATGTGCATAGAAAATTTAACACTTTTTCTTAACCTGAAAGAAACAGAGTGTTAGTTTAAAGTGGATTAAAACTTGAGTTATATTCCAATTAAGTTTAATGTTGATTAGACTTAAAATATAACAAAAAATTAGATTTTAATATTTTAGATTTAATGTCATTTGAATCTAAAAATGTTAAGTCTAATGTTGATTATACTTAAAATATAAAAAGTTTATATTTTAATATTTTAGATTCGATGTCGTTCGAAAATATTACGTTTAATGTCAATTATTCTTAAAATTAACAAAAAGTTAGATTTTATTATCTTAAATTCGATGTTATTTGAATCTAAAGTCTTAAATTGATTAGAAGTCTGATAATTATATTCAATGTCATTTGAATCTAATATTTGTAGTTTAATCATTTAATTAGGATCAATATAGGTTTAACCTAATGATTGGGTTCAAGTTGGGTTGAACTCAAGTTGAATTTTGGTTAAGTTAGGTTCAATATAAATCGAACCTAATGTTGATGTCAAATTAGGTTAGATTTTAAGTTAAATCTAAAATTTATGTTGAGCTTGACATAGGTTTAAGTTAGGTTAAACCTAAGGTTTATGTTGACTTAAGTTCAATTTGTGTTGAACTTAAGTTAGGTTTATCTTGGTTTTGATTTTAATTTAACTTAGGTTTATGTCATGTCGTGTCATAAGCTTTAAGTTTGACTTAAATCCAATGTGGGTTAGGTTGGAGTTAACCCAGGTTTAAGATGAGTATAATTTAGGTTTATGTTTGGTTGAATCCTAAGCTTAAGTTCAAATTGAGTTGATCTTAAGCTAGGTCTAATTTACCTTAGATTTATGTCATGTTGAACCTAAGTTAAGTTTGACTTAAGCCCAAAATGGGTTGGACTTAAGTTAGGTTTAGGTTAACTTAGATTCATGTCATGTTGAACCTAAATTTGGTTTGACTTAAGTCTGATACGTGTTAAACTTAAGTTAGGTTTGAATTAGATTCATGTCATGTTGAAGCTAAGTTAAGTTTGAATTAAGTCCAATATGGGTTGGACTTAAGTTAGGTTTTGATCTAGGTTTATTTAAGTTGTAATTAGTTAAGATTTAATAGGTTAATTAAGTTTTAAATGTTAGACCCAATTAGGTTTTAAGTTTGATTATACCTTAGTTGGTTAAGGTTAAAAGTTTAATCAAGTCTAATGTGTTAGATGTAATTAGGGTTTAAGTTTGATTAAACCTTAGATGATTAAGGTTTAATAGTTTAATTAAGTCTAATGTGTTAGACTTAATTAAGGTCTAGGTTTGATTAAACCTTAGTTGGTTAAGGTTTAAATGTTTAATTAAGTCTAATGTGTTAGACTTAATTAGGGTCTAAATTTGATTAAACCTTAGTTGGTTAAGGTTAAATAGTTTAATTAAGTCTAATGTGTTAGACTTAATTATGGTTTAAATTTGATTAAACCCTAGTTGGTTAAGGTTTAATAGTTGAATTAAGTCTAATGTGTTACACTTAATTAGGGTTTATGTTTGATTAAACCTTAGTTGGTTAAGGTTTAATAGTTTAATTAATTCTAATGTGTTAGACTTAATTAGGGTTTAAATTTGATTAAACCTTACTTGGTTAAGGTTTAATAGTTTAATTAAGTTTAATGTGTTAGACTTAATTAAGGTTTAGGTTTAATTAAACCTTAGTTGCTAAGATTTAATTGTTTAATTAAGTCTAATGTGTTAGACTTAATTAGGGTTTAAATTTGATTAAACCTTAGTATGGAAGGTTTAATAGTTTAATTAAGTCTAATATGTTAGACTAAATTAGGGTTTAGGTTTGATTAAGCCTTAGTTGGTTAGGGTTTATTAGTTTAATTAAGTCTAATGAGTTAGACTTAATTGGGTTTAAGTTTGATTAAAACTTAATTAGTTAAGGTTTAATATATTAATTATGTCTAATGTGTTAGACTTAATTAAGGTTTAAGTTTGATTAATCCTTAGTTGGTTAAGGTTTAATTGTTTATTTAAGTCTAATGAGTTAGACTTAATTAGGGTTTAAAGGTTACTTAAGACTAATTTAATTAATGTATAATGGGTCAATTAAGTTTAATATGTCTTTAGACTTAATTAAAGTTTAATTTAGAATTAAACCAAATATTATTAAGATTTAAGTTAATTTTGTTTAAAATGTTCTTAAAGAAATTAAAGTTTAATTTTGAATTAAACCTAATATAATTAATGTTTAATTAAGTTAATTAAGTTTAATATGTTCTTAAACTTAATTAAAGTTTAATTTTGAATTAATCTTAATGTGATTAAAGTTTAATTAAGTTAATTAAGATTAATATGTTCTTAAACTTACGGTTTAATTTTGAATTTAACCTAATGTAATTAAGATTTAAGTTAATTAAGTTTAATATATTCTTAAACTTAATTAACGTTTAGTTTTAATTAAACCTTATGTAATTAAGGTTTAATTAAGTTAATTAAGTTTATTATGTTCTTAAACTTAATTACATTTTAATTTTGAATTAAACCTAATGTGATTAAGGTATAATTAAGTTAATTAAGTTTAATATGTTCTTAAACTTAATTAAAGTTTAATTTTGAGTTAATTATGTTTAATATATCCTTAAATTTAAATAAAATTTTATTTTAGATTAAACCTTATATAATTAAGGTTTTATAAGTTAATTTGGTCTAATTTAATGTCTTAGACTCAGTTAGGGTTTGACTTGAGTCTATCTTGGGTTAGACTCAATTTTGACTTAGTTTATTGTTGAATGGGCTAAGTTGAGTAAAGATGAGATTTTTAGGGTTTTATGTTATTAATTTATAATAAATTTTAACCCTAATCTTGAAAATGTCATTTAAATTTGCTTATTGGATTAAAAATTGTCATTTCAAGGTTATTGTCTCTCACCTTAAATTTCCTAAGCATTTTCCAATTTTATTTTCCTTAATTTTCATTTTTATAATTATTATGAGAAATAATTATACAGTGTCTTAAAAATTAAGAAATTGGGTCTTAGAGGATTTCTAGCCTAGGCAAAATCAGGAAATATTCCTAAGGTCCTAGAGATAATTCTCCTAAATTTTCAGATTTTTCTGTTTTGTAAATAATTTTTAATAGTTAAAGAACTCCTGAGAGTATTTAATTATTTACAAATTAAATACAGAGAATAGAATTATTATTTTGGTCTCATAATTTTCTCCTCTTCATGCTGAGTTCAGGGGTATTTTCGTCATATTTTTATGAATTTTCTATGTTAAGATATATAATTTTGAAGTTTTAAGGTTAATGTGGATTTATTTAAACCCAAATTAGCCTAAAATGATCTGGGTGAGACACGTGTCCTCGTATTTATGAAAATGTGGCTGATCAGCTGTGGGAATTCGAATAGTAGATCAACTTTATTTTATTTAGGACCGTTCATTTCCAAAACACGGAAACAGACGGTCTAGGTTCATTGTCTTCGTCTCTTCTGATCCCGTAGACCGCCCATGATTTAGGAACAAAATCTCTCTCGATTCTTGATGAAATTGAGTGAAATTTTTTCTATAGGATCATTTTGAGATGACAAACTCATCCATATGGTGATGATGGGTTTTGAAATAGTTTCTTTCACAAAGTGTGAAACTTGAATGGCATTAAAGTGGAAGATCCATACATTAGCTACAATTGATTTGAGCTCGATTTGTTTGGTTTGGAAGCTTCGTGTGGTCCTGAGAAAGCTTTTCTCAACCTCAATTTGGTGTCAAATTAAGTTCCTATATGATTTTGATTAAGAGGGACTCGATTTGAATGGGCTTGATTAATCAATGGTTCAAAGGCTATGGGGATGGCCAATTTCAATTAGGCTTCTCATCACACAGTCCCTAGATGGATTTAGGATGGCTAACTTGAAGATTTGGAGAGGTTGGCTTCACACCCTAAAAATGTCATGTTTTTGGAGGTTTTGAGCTCTCCCGGGTTAGCCAAATTTAAGTGATTTACTAGTATTCAGTCCGATTTTATTGGGGATCAATTGCTGAGGCCCTAGGGAAGGTTTTTTGTGTTGAGAATCAAAGGATTTGAGTAGAGTTTGACTATATATGGTTTCTCTGTTCTTTTTTTAGGCTTCTCGGGTAGGGTCCTAATATAACCATGGATGGCTATGGGAGAAGCTTAAGCTGGTTGTGGTTTATCTAGGAGAGTTGTTAGCTTTGCAATTAATTCTTTGGGATAGGATTGTAGGCTCTGGAATGATGGATTTGTATTTTACATTGTTTACCCATGGTTTATGTTTGATTCATGCATTGGCTTGCCTTTATTGAAAGGCTTGGGAGGTGGATATGGCTAAATTTTTTTTCTTGATTGGGTGATGGTAGAGGTGTATAGTGACTTACCCAAATCATCTCCCATGGACATTATATTTGATTGCCACCTTTGAAGCCCTCTCATCATGGTATGATGATGAATTTCTATTTTGGTTAACCATGGTAAAAAAAGAATTGAGGGTGGAGTTTTCTTCTCATTGGGTGGTCCATGAGGCAGGGCATATCATCTTTAAGATGGCTGGCCACCTCATTGTCAAGGAGAGGTGAGTCATGGCTTTGAAATGAAGGAGAGATGCCACTTCATTTTTTGTGTAATGATTAATCATGATGGTTAATTGATTTATCACATGGTTAATATATGTCATAAAGGATCCTAATGATTCATGGGTGACTCACTAGTATTTCTCAATAATCTAATTTTGATTTTAAAAAAATTATGGGATTTTCATATCACATATGATGTCATGTGTCAAAATGTCATTTTATGGCTTTTTAATTATATTTTCATTTTAAAAATATTAGAAATTATATTATTAGCCAATAAATTAATTAGAATAACTTTGGGATTAATTATTTGATTAATTTCATCATTTTTGGTTCAAAATTGGGTATTTTGACCAATTTGATAAATTTTAACTAGGGTTGACCAATTTTGATCTAGGTTGACCCAGGTTGACCAATTCTGGTATAGGGGTATCCAATATTACCTACCCAACCTTGTCATGGTTGGTTTGGTCATCAGGTTTATGTGATTTGTCATTAAAGGTTTAAATTGATCATGTTGACCAATTTTTAGGGTTTAGGTCAATCCAAGGGTCAATATGGTGATTTTTTATTAAATTTTGGTCATTTTGATCAATGTCAAGTTGATCATGTCAATATCTGTCTTTGAAGTCAGTTTTGTCGTCAAGGGACATGGGTTAGCCATTTTGATCAACTTTAACCCTTTTAGGTCCAAAGTTGACCAATGGGACTAGGGTGGTTGTCTTTGTGTCATGTATGGATTGTTTTGATCAAATTTCAATTATTTATATCAAAGAATGACCAGCAAGGCTAATGCAATAATCTTTGGGTCATGGTTTAACCATTTTGGCCTAATTTACCCTTTTAGGTTATGAGGTGAACAATGAGGTCAATGTTGTGGTTTTTAGGTCTTAGGTTGATGATTTTAGCCAATTTTAACTTTTTGTGTTAAAATTTGACCATTTGGATCAAAATTTGACCATTTGGCTCATTAGGGTGGTCATTGGATTAGAGATTGACCATTTTGACTAAAATTTACTTTTTTGTCAAAGGTTGACCTGTTGGGTTTATTAGGTCAGAAATTGACCATTTTGACCAATATTGACTTTTTGGTTAAAGGTTGAGCTATTGAGTCAATGGGTTGGTCATTGTGTCAAGGATTAACTATTTTGACCAAAATTGACTTTTTGGTCAAAGGTTGATCTATTGGGTCAATAGGTTGGTCAATGGGTCAAAATTGACCATTTTGACCAAAGTTGACTTTTTAGGTCACAGTTTGACCAATTAGGTCAATAATTGCTCAGATCAGGGTTTGTCATTACTGATTTAGTAATTTAAGAATGTTATTAAAATTTAGGTTATGAAGGCCTTATTATGGTTTTACCCTAGTCATTACGGTTTAGTGTCAATCAGTGACATTTAGGAAGTCAATATTGCTACATTTCCTATCTCAAGCTGACTATGAAATGATCCTCACAAAAGTGAGGTCAACAAATGGGCCCCCAATATGTGTGGAATACTGCACAAGTACGCCGCACATATTGGCGTTGAATGAAATGGTCTGAATGTCATGATATCCATTGTCGGTTTATAAGTCATTTTAATGTCAAAGAAATTTTATTTTGAAGAGAAGGTAGATGCCATATTCCATTAAAGTAGGTCTTATTCCTTTTCTTGAAGATATCAAATGTCGATATGTCAGTTTTTGAGAAGGAACTCTATGCTACTTATATCCTTTCTCAAAGGAAAAGCTAAAGGAATGTCATGTTTCCGTGTCAGGAAGGACTTATATCCAATAACTGGAGAGAGAAAATAGATGACGTATTCCGTTTCTTAAAAATGAAAAATGTTGATATGTCAATTTTGAGAATGAATGTTATGCGACTTATATCCTTTCTCAAAAGAAAAAGCTAAAGGAATGCCATATTTCCGTGTTAGGAAGGGACTTATATCCAATAACTGGAGATAAAAAATGGATGTCATATTTCATTTCTCAAAAATGTCAAATGTCAATATATCAATTTTTATAAGTAATGCTACACGACTTATAACCTTTCTCAAGGATAAAACTAGAGGAATGTCATGTTTTCGTGTTAGGAAGAGACTTATATTCAATAACTAGAAGTTATGTTCGAAAAACACATAAAGAAAAGCATAGCCACTGGAGATTTGCCCTCTACAGGTCAAAAGATAAATCTCATGTTAATTATAGCAAAGTGTTTATCATGTCATTTTTTACTTAAAATGTTCATCCGGACATTTTTTGGACCTGACGATTTGTTATTATCAACTGGGGAATATTTTTCAACATTTTATTCCATCATTAAGGATAATGTACATTGAGAATAAAAGTTAACAGTACATATGTCACATAGCGCACATGCCACAAACTATTGATATTTATCACATTAGGAATTATCATATTGTCCTTTTGTTATTATTTTAATCACAGATACTATTAGACCAACCTCAAATATCTAACACTCCAAGACATTGTCTGTCGACTATGTCTTAGGTCTTTGGACATTCGTGGGATCATGTTAATTCCAGAGGTTTCAACCCTTCAAGCTTTGGAATGGAATGATATCTGATGAGTTGTTTGTCTGGATGCATTCATCGTAAAGTGATTGAGATGTGATGTCTTCTGACACTCAGTATACAATGTTTTGCCACATCATTGCCATTCCCTTGTAATAGAAGAACCGATCCTCGAGTCAAAGGGATTTGATATGTCCCATGAAATTCTCTTGGTCCGAGAATCTGTATCTCTCTCCCAAAGAGGATAGAACACCTATTCTTTAACGACAGTGTGTAAAATGGCCTTTCAAAGTTGTGACTATCGATAAGAGGTGGGATACAGTCTACCTCATCATAAATATTGATAATACAACTATCTTGGATGCAGCTTGCTGGCATTATCCTCCAGGTGACAAGTCACTTAACGATATGGATGATCACAATAGGCATTGGATTCACCTGTTCATGTTGTAGAATCCCCGGAAGGTTTCCTTCCTTGTCTTTAGCATAGTTATAGCAGCATCCATACGGGATTGTCAATCATCCTTTGCCACGTATCCACTTGTTTGGCTCAGAATAGGTTCTCTTCTTAAGGCACCCAGCCCGGCCCAAATCTCGAGCTTCCATCACGTGCTCAATAATAGCCGCTTATTCATCTTCGCTGAATACTTTAGTAAACAATTTAATTCCTTCTAGTATGTTGATAGTCTGTCCATTGATATGTTTAAATTGCTCAAATGTGTGTCTACTGATGTTTCAAATTCACCGTAATTCTTCTTCAAAAATTTCTCTTTTTCTAGTCTTTCTTTCTAACATTGTCAAGTCCAAACTCGGTATAGATGGGGTCAGGATAAAAGTGGTCCTTTCAGTTGGGTCTTCTTCCACAAGTTCCAAATTTTGTACCCCAAAAAAAGGATAAGTTTCTCCAGGTGAACTTTTGGGGATGGAAAATTCAAATTGGTCCGTATCATCCTCCATACGCCTCCTGTCCTGTAATTGCCTTTCTTCCTGTCATTTTTATCACATGTTGCAAATTTGCCTTTGAGATCGAGTAAGCCCTAATGTCATTTTGTTGATTTTAACAACAAATGCTCCCGTGATTCCCTGAGCTGTAGCCATTACTACTAATTTTAGTTTCCCAGTACTGAAATTTTGTTTGATAATGATTGGTTTTTGTTCGCCCATAATGTCATATTGTTCTCGAGCTTTGAACTCTATTACAGGTGTCTTGTCTTCAACTTCATCTTGATTAACAAGGTATAACAATGATCCTTGATATATTAGTTCATGTTGTAGAAGATTAATGTCAAAATTAATCCTTGCTCCTTTGTTACTTTGTCGGATGTCCAATGCCAATGTCACACCGTTTTGAAAAGTGAAAAGAAGTCTATTGTCAGACATTTTCCTGTAAGTGACAGGATAATATAACATGTCAGTCTAAATTTCATTTTCAAAATACTTTTGTGATTTAAGAATTTTTTTCTTTTTTTTAGTTTTATTTTTAGGGATTATTTTTATAAGAATCTACTTAATAAGCACAAAAGAGATTTCAAGAGTCAAGGTGAAATTTACATAAACAAAGCAAACCATTTTATTATTTTCTCAGTTTTTAAACAAGTCATGGTTCATAATGTTCATGTTGCATAATATTTTTTCAAGAAGTGTCCGTTGATTGGGGGCAAGATTCTTTCTCCTTGGCAATCTTCCAATTGGTAAGATCCTCCGGAATATGTCTTTTCAATTACAATTGGGCCCTCCTATATTGGTTCAAACTTTCCACCTATTTTTTGATGAGCGAGTATAGATCTTTGAAGAATTAAAACTAGTTCACCAATTCGAAAGGTTCTAGGACGAACCAATTTTTTGTCGGCTTGTCTCA
Source organism: Papilionanthe hookeriana x Papilionanthe teres (assembly GCA_022702705.1). Taxonomy (NCBI): domain Eukaryota; kingdom Viridiplantae; phylum Streptophyta; class Magnoliopsida; order Asparagales; family Orchidaceae; genus Papilionanthe; species Papilionanthe hookeriana x Papilionanthe teres. Next base: position 95,328,272 of record CM040431.1, on the reverse strand, counting down.
TTTTTGTTTCATAGAGTTCCAAATTTTGTTGAGCTTGGAGATGTTTGCCTTCTAAACATTCAAGTTTTTCAAGTCATAATTTGTCATTTTCTTCCTCAGTTATTTTGTTTGCAATAACAATTCTGAGAGAAGGAATTTGCACTTCAAGTGGTAAAATGGCCTCAGAACCATATAACTAAGCAAACGGTGTTGACTGTGTTGGTGTTCGATATGTAGTCCTGTAGGCCCATAGAGCTTCTATTAATTGTTCATGCCACTGGCTTGGACTATTGATTAATGTATTTTTCAAAATTTGTATCAATGTTTTATTGAAGGCTTGAGCCAAACCATTGGCTTTAGAATAATAAATTGTAGAATACCTCCAGTCTATCACATGTCTTTGAATAAAATTATTCATTTTTTCCATTTTAAGAGACAATCCATAATCTGATATAAACCTTCGAGGAATTCCAAATATATAGACAATATGAGTCCTGAAGAAGTGGAGAACTTGTTCTGCCTTAACTTCTCTGAGTGGTATTGCTTCCGCCCATTTGGAGAAGTAATCAGTGGCTGCTAGAATAAATCGATGGCCTTTAGATGATGGAGGGTCTATAAGGCCCACTATGTCGGAGCCCCGATATTCAAATGGCCAATATGCAATAGTTGGATGTAGTACATTTGACTGTTGGTGTAAGACCACTCCAAGTATTTTACATTGATTACATTTCTTTGCGACCTCCAGACAATCAGTCATCATTGTTGGCCAATAATCTTGCATTCTTTTTATTTTCATTTTCATTTTAGGCCCAGATTTGTGTGCACCACATAGACCTGTATGAACTTCTTTAACAATCTCTTTAGCTTCAGTTTGGTTTAGGCAACTTAACCACATTTGGTCAAAAGATCATTTGTAAAGGATATCATTCACTAGAGCATAGGATATTGCTCTTTGTTTAATTTGAGTTGCAATATAGTTATTTTCGGGTAACCTTCCAGTCTATAAATATTGAATAATCGGTCGTCGCCAATCATGCTTTTATTCGTCAATTATTGTTGTCAGGTTTTCACTAATTTTATGTTGGTTTTCCATGTCAATTTGGGAAAGAACTTGTTGTCCTTTTATAGAATCAAAATATCATCTTCTTCTGGAAAAGCAAATTCTTTTGCCAGTTTTACCAATACATTTGCAAAAGAATTGTCTTGTCTTGGAATTAGGAAAAAAGTTACATCAAGAATTTGTTGAAGCAATTTTAGAGTGTAAAGGAAATATTGTTCAAGTTGAGGTTTCAATGTCTTGTATTTGCTCGCAATTTGATTAATGATAAAGTGGGAATCTTTGTAGATGTCTATGCATTTTATTTCCATTTAATATTGTCAAATCGAGACCGGTTATGAGCACTTCATATTCAGCTTCATTATTTGTGCATGGCTTAGTCAAATGGTATGAAAATGGCATCATAGCTTTGTCCAGAGTAATGAAAATTAATCCTACTCCAGTTTTGCCTGGTATAGTTATCTTTCTATCTTTGCCTTTTTAAGCAGATGATGCTCCATCAAAATATAATTCCCATAGTTATATACTCGAGATCTTTATTTCTAATATTTGTTCATCGGGTAAATCATCATTGAGAGGTGATCCAGTTGGAATTGGGTGTGCTGCTAAGAAATGTGCCAAGATTTGTCCTTTGATAGCACATAATGGTACAAATGTTATGTCGAACTGGAGCAGTATCTTTGCCCATCTTGCTAATCTTCTAGAAATTGTTAATCGTGTCATCAAATATTGTAGTGGGTTAACTCTTGAAAGAAGAGTAACTTTAAGAGAAAGCATATAGTACCTCATTTTTTGGACTGTAAAAATTAAGGTCAAGTAATAAATCTCAATCGCTGGGTATTTTATTTCTGTCAGAACCAGACAGTGGCTCAAATAATATAATGCATTTTATTTTTCTTCGTCATTTACTTTTTCTAGTAATGCTCCAAGAGAATTATCTAATGCCGAGGTGTAAAGGATTAGAGGTCTTCCTAACACGGGGGCTGCTAAGACAGGAGGTGTTGTCAAGTATTATTTGATATTTTCAAAGGCATGTTGCCATTTTTCATCCCATGAAAATTTGGTATCTTTTCTAGTTAGGGCTGTGAGAGGCTGACACCTACCTGACATATTGGAAATAAAACGTTTTATATACGCTAATTTTCCATGAAATGATCTCAATTGAGTTAGATTCTTAGGAGGAGGCATATTTAGGATAGCTTCAACTTTGAGGGGAACAATTTTCAGCAGGCTACAGAATTTTTTTTACGGAATATTTTATGATAAGAGTAGCCTTTTTATTTATTTTCATAAAACACATACCTCAGGTAGGCTATGAAATATTTTGCTGTGACCGAAGACGAGGACGAGGGAAAGAATACCCAACTGCCATAATGAAGAAATCATTGAAGTTCAAAATTCACCTGGACTCTGAAGAAGATACAAAATAAGAAACAACATCGGTGGTTCTAAAAGAGCCTCAATTCAAATACCTTTTGAAGAAGAAGACAAAGAACAACAATTTTAATATATGTATGAGAATATTAATCATTATATACACTCTATGACCCTAACTCCAATCTCTACTGCTAAGATTGATAATCTAGTGGTCAAAGAAGTATATGGTGATGATAAAAAGCCAATTAAATTTAGATTGGGCACTACCTCTTATAATATTGAAATTGATGTAAAATTAGAAGATAAAAATCTTCCAAAATCAATGAAAATTCTTTTTGAGCTGTATTCTCCTTGGGCACAAAAATTTATTCAAAATACTTTAATGCTCAAACAATGGACTTTAAAAGAACCACATTTCATTGCACACATGTGTGATAATAATAGAAAAAATTCTAACTCTAAAGAAGGTACTGGGTTTGGTACTCTCGAACCTCTAGATGATACAAAATTTTTCCTAGTCATCACTGAAGAACATAATTCTAAACCAACATCGAATCTTCCAATCGAAAATGCTCCTCCAGAATTGGAAGAAGAAATTAAGTCAACAGTTGATGAATTATGAGAAAAAATTTAGGAACAGATGAAAACGCGAAACCAACTTTCATTAGTTCTTTTCTTAATGACATAAAAGAAAAAGAAATGATTCAACTGTTGACATAATATAAAGACTTCTTTGCCTGTACTTATGACGAAATGCCTGGGTTAGCTCCAGAAGTTGCAATCCACAAACTTGGAAAAAATCAAATCGCAATCCCTGTTAAACAAGATCCAAGAAGGATGCGTGTTGAAATAGAACAACAAGTCATTGCCGAAGTTAATAAATTAATTGAGGCTAGTTTCATACGAGAAGAAAATTACTCGACATGAGGCCGAGGTCGAAGACGGGGATGAGGGAAGGAATACCCAACTGTAATAATGAAGAAATCATTGAAGTTCTAAATTCACCTGGACTCTGAAGAAGATACAGAATAAGAAACGACATCGGTGGTTCTAAAAGAGCCTCAATTCAAATAACCTCTTGAAGAAGAAGACATGTCTTCTTCTTCAAGAGGTTATTTGAATTGAGGCTCTTTTAGAACCACCGATGTCGTTTCTTATTCTGTATCTTCTTCAGAGTCCAGGTGAATTTTTAACTTCAATGATTTCTTCATTATGACAGTTGGGTATTCTTTCCCTCATCCTCGTCTTCGGCCTCGGCCTCAGGTATGAGTTCTACGGAATAAAAGAAAATTCTGGTATTTTCAACAGGCTATGAAATATTTTGCTAACGACCTCTGTCTTAAAAATGTATTCTTTATTCATTCTCTCAATCATCATTCTTTTGTCTGTCGATACTAGAATTAGTTGTTGAAGTTGTAATTGAGAAGAAGTTTGTGGTAATGATTGGCTTTGTCGTTGTTTCTTTTGTTCAGATTGAACTTGCATTACTTGTTCACCCTTCTCTACAACATTTCTCTGCTTCTTTTCAAATGATTTGAGAGACTTTTTCTTTTCATTCTTTGCCATTACACTCATTTGCTTAGCTTCTTCTTCAAGATTAACAGCTTTACTGATTAATTTTTTGAATATTTTTATTGTGAATCCTTTGAGCATAAATGCTACAGGACCGTGGATATTTTTAAGTAAGATTTTAACAGGGTGTTGTTCTTGGAGTTGCGGTTCACATTTCATACTGAGATTTCTCCAGTGCAAAATGTAATCCAATAAACTCTCTCATGGCTTTTGCTTTTTTACTTCCAAATCGCTAACTATCGTATGGTGTTGTGCTCTAGTCAAATGTTGAATGAAAAGACTTTCAAGTTCTATAAAAGTCTTAACAGACCCATTAGGATGTTCTGCATATCAATCAAAGGTAACTCCCGTAAGACTGCTGACAAATTAATGGAATAGAAGAGCATCACATCCTCCCGAATTACAACAACTTGCTCTGAAGTGTGCAAGATGCTGTCAAGGATTACTGGCCCCGTCAAACATTCTGAAGAGAGCAGGAACAAAACCTTTAGTGTATTGAATATAATCAAATTCCTCTAAATAGGGTCTACCCTTTGGAATTAATGATTAAGCTTTTACTTGAGCCATTGATTCTTTTATTTTTAGTTCTACCAATTGTGTAATTTCTTTTTCTAGAATTCCACTTTGGGGAGAATCCTTTTTCTTTTGATTGCTTTCTTCAATTTCTATTTGATCTCTTCTGTCCTCTAAAATGTGTATTGCCTCTGGCCTAATGATTTCAACAGCAGGCAATGGATTCGTTGGTGGATTTTGTATAGCAGTCATTAATTCTTCCATTTTTTGTTTGAGATGGTTGTTTTGCTCATCCCTCTATCGGATAACCGCTCGTAATTCTTCTGTCAAGTCTTCTTCAATTTAATCTTGTGCTAAGGAGGTAGATCGTGTTTCTACCATGTTTATCTCGGGGACTTCCTCATTTGAACTATTTAAAGAATTATCCTTCCTTCGCATTAAGAATTGCTTGATGTCATTTTTCAATGTCTTCAATCTTCTTCAAATGATTTCATAGGATGGTTTTCACAACTTTGCTCCTGAGAATTTTCTATAGGGGTACTCTTAGTACCCGAGATTCCTCTTGACGATTCTCGTCTCCATATATTAATTTTTAGTATAGGACAAGATATCATGGGAAGTGTATCATTTTTTTGTTAATAAGAAGGGTCTCCACATTGTAGCATTTGAAACAAAGCAGTCATTTTAGCATATGCGTCTTCTGCTTCTGATATTAATTTGTTATGCTTAGTTCTATTTCTTGTGACAACCACATCTTTTATTCTTGGGCCCAGATAATTTTATTGGTACCCGAGTACACTGACTGTCTAATGAGAATTGTTGATCTCCTTTTAAGTAAGTAGGATCTTCAATTGAAAGAATCATTATTTTCATTGTTGTAGAGATTGAACATCCCATTTTATCTAATAGACAGGAAATTAAACACCTGTCTTTTCATGCTAATCTTTTAAACACAGAGTATACGTCATGAATTGACGGAGAATTTCTGGGTTGAAATGCATTATCTTCATATTCAACGGTATTGGAATATATAAGTTTTCTTTTGAAAAGGAAGGGTTCCCGAAAACACTTTGTTCGAATTTAGATGTTTCAAAATTATCGATTTCATTCTACCTTTTCTTTCTTTAAGAGAACGAGTTTTATTTCTTCATCGAGTTTTGAAACAAGATCTGATTTTATATATGGACGGAGGTGGAATGTCATTTTCCTGTGCAACACAAATTTTCTTTCATTTTTTTGTCAACTTGTCTTTCCATTTCTTCAAAAGTATATTTCTTCAGGCATGTATTGAGGTAAGTCTTCTGTAAAGTTAAGAAAATATTCATAAGGTTCCAGATTGAATTCCTCAAAGGATTGTATATCAATTTGATATAGATTTTCTAATGAAAATTTAGTTTCATCAAATAATCCAAAATCATTATAATAAAGGCAAACATCTTCCTCAATTGGTGCATTGAAATCTTGATAATAAGAAAAGATTGAATCAGAGGATTCCATTGCAGATTTTTCAAAAAATTTAAGGAGAATAAAATGATATGTACTCATTTACAAACTGGGAATTTATCTTTTTGTTTCATTTTGTTGTTTGTAAAATGTCAAAAATAACTCTTCAAAAAGCTGGATGTGGCCCTAAAGGTCAAAGTATCAAGTGAAAACAAGCGATTTAACAAAACATGAGAAGAAAGATACTCTCTAGTGGAGTCGCTAAATAAAATCTCTTATTGGGGTTTGGAGCTGAGTTGGAGATTTTCTCAGTGTCGATGTCGATGTCGTTTTGGAGTCGCTACTCTGTTTATCTATAATATTGCCTTAATCTTCAATAAATCTTATTTTTTTAGATTTCGTAAAAGGATCCTTAGACAGTAAGAAATTAAAAGAAAATAAAGGTTAATAAGATAAAAAACAGTAGATAAAGAGATGTCGATGACAGTCCTTATAAAAGAAAATTCTAGAATGTTTTATCCTAGAAGTTCTATATAATGATAATGAAGTTTTAGTAACCAGATATTTCTAGATATAGTATCTAACTTGAGTTCTTTAAATCTCCTATAGAAGCAAGCTCTTATAGTTAATTACATCTTAGACAACTATAATTGTCTAATAAAACTTCTGATTAATGTTAATAACTTGTTTTCTAAAAAGTTTCAAGGAAAGAAACGCCAATGTTCAATCCTAAGGGTAATGTGTCGTACTACCTTAAAAGTTTAATTTTGTCAATTTTTGTTTTTCTTTTGATGTTTTTCATTTTTAATAGTTTTTTCTATGTCATTATTTTATTGTCTTGTAGTTTGTTAGTTGTTTTCATGGCTATCCTAAAAGTTCTGGTTTTGTTTTGTCTTGGTTTTGTCATTTTAATGTTGTTTGTTTTGTTTTGTTTTGTCAATGTTGTTATTTTGATGTCGTTTTGATTTTTTTTTGTTCTATTTTCATTTGTCCCATCTTCAGAATGTCATCCTGCAAAATAGAGTTACCACTCCCTATAATATGCAAAGAAAATATAAAACCAATTTTAATGTCGTCATTTCATCTTGATCATCCTGTAAAAAAGAGTTAGCACACCATATAATGTGCAAAGAAAACCTAAAACTTATTCTTAACTTGCAAGAAAAGAGTGTTAGTTGAATGTGGATTAAACTTAAGTTATATTCCAATTAAGTATATTGTTGATTAGATGTAAAATCTAACAAAAAGTTAGATTTTAATTTATTAGATTTAATGTCATTTGAATCAAAAAATGTTCAGTCTAATGTTGATGAGACTTAAAATCTGAAAATTTAGATTTTAGTATTTTAGATTCGATGTCGTTCGAAAATATTATGTTTTGTTTTGATTAGTCTTAAAATCTAACAAAAAGTTAGATTTTATTATCTTAAATTTGATGTTATTTGAATCTAAAAGTCTTAATTTGATTAGAAGTCTGATAATTAGATTCAATGTCATTTAAATCTAATATTTGTGGTTTAATCATTTGATTAGGTTCCATAGAGGTTGAACCTAATGCTTGGGTTCAAGTTGGGTTGAACTAAACTTTTATTTTTATTAAATTAGGTTCAATATAAATCGAACCTAATGTTGATGTCAAATAAGGTTCAATTTAAGTTAAACCTAAAATTTATGTTGTGCTTGACTTAGGTTTAAGTTAGGTTAAACCTAAGGTTTAGGTTTGACTTAAATTCAATTTGTGTTAAACTTAAGTTATGTTTGTCTTTGTTCTGATTTGGATTTAACTGAGGTTTATGTCATGTCGTGTCATATGCTTAAGTTTAACTTAAATGAAATATGGGTCATGTTGGGGTTAACCCGGATTTAACTTGAGTTTACTTTAGGTTTATGTTAGATTGAATCCTAAGCTTAAGTTCAATTTGAGTTGATCTGGTTTAGTAGTTTAATTAAGTCTAATGTGTTAGACTTAATTAGGGTTTAAGTCTGATTAAACCTTAGTTGGATAAGGTTTAATAATTTAATTAACTCTAAAGTGTTAGACTTAATTAGGGTTTAAATTTGATTAAACCTTAGTTGGTTAAGGTTTAATAGTTTAATTAAGTCTAATATATTACACTTAATTATAGTTTAGGTTTTATTAAACCGTAGTTGGTTAAGGTTTAATAGTTTAATTAAGTCTAATGTGTTAGACTTAATTAGGGTTTAAGTTTGATTAAACCTTAGTTGGTTAAGGTTTAATAGTTCAATTAAGTCTAATTTGTTAGACTTAATTAGGGTTTAAGTTTGATTAAACCTTAGTTGGTTAAGGTTTAATAGTTCAATTAAGCCTATAGACTTAATTAGGGTTTAGGTTTGATTAAACCTTAGTTGGTTAAGGTTTAAAAGTTTAATTAAGTCTAATGTGTTAGAATTAAGTAGGTTTTAGATTTGATTAAACCTTAGTTGGTTAAGGTTTAATAATTTAAGTAAGTCTAATTTGTTAGACTTAATTAGGGTTTAAGTTTGATTAAATCTTAGTTGGTTAAGGTTTAATAGTTTAATTAGGTCTAATGTGTTAGACAATTTCTTTTGCAGAATAAGATTTAAGGAAAGAAATATCAATTTTCAATCCTAAGGGTAATGTGTCATACTACCCTAAAGTTTGTCTTGGTTTATTTTTTGTTTGTCATTTTAAATTGTTCTATCAATGTCATTTAATATGTTATTTTTGTTTTGTTTCATTTTTTATGTTTGTCATTTTTCTCATTTGTTCGATAGCTATCCTAAAAGTTTTAGGTTTTATTTTGTCATGGTTTTGTTATTTTGATGTTATTTCTTCTGTTTTTTTTTATCAATGTCATTTGTCCCGTCTTTAGAATTTTGTCGTGCAAAATAGAGTTAGCACACCCTATAACATGCAAAGGAAATCTAAAATGAAATCAATGCGTAGTTTTATTTTAATTGTCTTGCAAAATAGAATTAGCACACCCTATATTATGCAAAGAAAACAAAAATTTATTTTCTTCCTGCAAAGGAAAATGATGTCTGATTTAGATGAAATAATGTCAATTTTACTTTTTAAATCTTTTATTTTATTCAGTTACATTTTTGGGTAACCCGGTCAAGATGTCACTAGCTCCGTCGTCCCAGGGTCATCAGAGGTCTTAATCTACTTAGTCCGAAAGGTGTTTAAACCAGGACCAGAAGATTTCTCTCAGCAATCAGGATTGCGTCATCCGAGAAATTTTCGTAGATTAAGAACACTAGGCTTCAAGTTGCATTCGGTGATGTTTGTTCATTAGGGTTTCATTTAAATTTTAATGTCTTTTTCTAATTTTAGGTTGGAAAATTTTTTGTTGTTTACGATTTTTTATGATTTTTATGTCATTTCTTGTTAAAATCTTAGATTCAATGTCTTTTGAAACTAAAGATTCAAGTTTTAAAAATTTAGATTCGATGTCATTTGATTTTTAGGTATTTAGATTCATTGTTGATTAAATCTAAAAATTCGATTGGATTTGAGAGATCATGTTTAAGATCTGATTAGATCTAGAAATTTAGATTCAATTTTATTTGCAATTAAAGATTTAGATCTAATATTGTTATGTGATTTGAATCTAATAATTTTGATTAGGTCTAAATTAGACTTAGATAGAATCTAACATAAGTTAGACTTTAGAACCTTAGATTCGGTATCTTTTGAATCTAATGTTAAGTCTAATTATGTTAGACTCATATAAAATTGAACAAAAGTTAGATTTTAGAATTCTAGATACAATGTCATTTGAATCTAGAAGAAGTGTTATGTCTAATATGGATTAGACTTAGATAAAATTTGGTAATTAGATTCAATGTCGTTTGAATCTAATATCTTTGATTTATTTTTTAAAGTAGTTTAAACTTTAATTGATTTTAAGTCAAATTTTGATTTCAGTTTAATGTGGGTTGAATTTATTGTTTAATTTTACTTGAGTTGAAGAAATGTTGAGTTAATCTTAAGTTCATGTTCGTTTGAACTTAAGTTAGATGTGTTAAGTTAGATTTAATGTAGATTGAATCTAAAGTTGAGGTAACTTGAGTTCATGTCTGTTTGAACTTAGGTTAGAAGTGTTAAGTTAGATTCAATGTAGATTGAATCTAAAGTTGAGTTAACTTGAGTTCATGTCTGTTTGAACGAAAGTTAGAAATGTTAAGTTAGATTAAATGTAGATTGAATCTAAAGTTGACTTAACTTGAGTTCATGTCTGTTTGAACTTAAGTTAGAAGTGTTAAGTTAGATTCGATTTAGATTGAATCTAAAGTTAAATTAACTTGAGTTCATGTCTGTTTAAATTCAAGTTAGATGTGTTAAGTTAGATTGAATGTAGATTGAATCTAAAGTTAAATTAACTTTTGTTCAAGTCTGTTTAAACTCAAGATAGAAGTGTTAAGTTAGATTCAATGTAGATTGAATCCAATGTTGAATTAACTTGAGTTCATGTCTGCTTAAACTCAAGTTAGAAGTGTTAAGTTAGATTTAATGTAGATTGATTTCAAAGTTGATTTAACTTGAGTTCATGTCTGTTTGAACTCAATTTAGAAGTGGTAAGTTAGATTCAATGTACCTTGAATCTAAAGTTGAATTAAGTTGAGTTCATGTCTGTTTGAACTCAAGTTAGAAGTGTTGAGTTAGATTCAATGTATATTTAATCTAAAGATGAGTTAACTTGAGTTCATGTCTGTTTAAACTCAAGTTAGATATATTGAATTAGGTTCAATGTGGGTTGAACCTAAGGTCTAAGTTAACTTGGGTTCAGTTTAAGTTGAACCTAAGTTAGTATATTGAGTTAGGTTCAATGTGGGTTGAACCTAAGGTTAATTTGGGTTCAATTTAGGTTGAACCTAAATTAGATATATTGAGTTAAGTTCAATGTGACCTAAGGTTTGAATTAAATTGGGTTTAGTTTAGTTTGAACCTAAGTTTTGAATTAAGTCTAGTTAAAATAAACTTAATTATGGTTTAAGTCTTATTTAAGTAATACTTAAAGGTTAATTAAGTCTCAAAAGATTAGACTTAATTAGAGCTAAAAGGCTGTTCAAGTATTATTAAGTAAAATTTAAGAATTAACTAAGGGTCTGTTTGGGGTAGCTTATGCGTCTCAGGATAAGCAGCTTATCCTGAGACACGGCTCACAGGTCGGCCACGGGAGTCGACTCGCCACCTGCGTTTAGTGTAAAAAATCCAAATGCAGCAGGCAGCATTTTCAAAAATGTGTGAACCAAATGATTAGGCGGCATTTTCAAAAATGCCACCGCACTTATAAGCTGTCCCAAACGGGCCATAAGTCTATTCAATGTTAGACTAAATCAGTATTTGAGGTTATTTAAGCCTATTTTAAGTAAAGCTTAAATATTAATCAAGTCTAATAAGTTCGACTCAATTAAAGTACAAATTTGATTAAACCTTAGTTAATTGGGGTTCAATAATTGAACTTTGTATAATGGGTTAGACCTAATTGAAGTTTAAGTTTGATTAAAACTTAGTTAGTTAAGGTTTAATAATTTAATTAAGTATAATATGTTAGACTTAATTAAGGGTTAGAATTTTTTAAACCTTAGTTGGTTAAGGTTTAATAGTTTAATTAAGTATAATGTGATAGACTATATTATTGTTTAGGTTTGATTAAACCTTAGTTGGTTAAAGTTTAATTGTTAAATTAACTCTAATGTGATAGACTTCATTAAGGTTAAGTCTAATTGGTTTAAACGTTAATTAAACTTAATTTGGGTAAGGTTTAATTGATTAATTAGACTTAATTAGGGTTAAGTCTAATTGGTTTAATGGTTAATTAAACCTAATTTGTGTAAGGTTTAATTGATTAATTAGACTTAATTAGGGTTAAGTCCAATTGGTTTAAAAATTAATTATACCTAACTTGGGTAAGATTTAATTGTATAATTAGACTTAATTAGGGTTAAGTCTAGTTGGTTTAAACGTTAATTAAACCTAATTTGAGTAAGGTTTAATTTATTAATTAGACTTAATTAAGGTCAAGTATATTGGTTTAAAGGTTAATTAAAACTAATTTGAGTAAGGTTTAATAAAACCTAATTTTGGTAAGGTTTAATTGTTTTATTAAACTTAATTAGGGTTATGTCTAACTGGTTTAAAGGTTAATTAAACCTAATTTGAGTAAGGTTTAATTTATTTATTAGAACTAATTAGGGTTAAGTCTAATTTGTTTAAAGGTTAATTAAACCTAATTTGGGTAATGTTTAATTGATTAATTAGACTTAATTAGGGTTAAGTCTAATTGGTTTAAAGGTTAATTAAACCTAATTTGGGTAAAGTTTAATTGATTAATTAGACTTAATTTGGGTTAAGTCTAATTGGTTTAAAGGTTCATTAAACCTAATTTGGGTAAGATTTAATTAATTAATTAGACTTAATTAGGGTTAAGTCTAATTGGTTTAAAGGTTAATTAAACTTAATTTATGTAAGGTTTAATAAATTAATTAGACTTAATTAGGGTTAAGTCTAATTGGTTTAAAGGTTAACTAAACCTAATTTAAGTAAGGTTTAATTGATTAATTAGACTTAATTAGGGTTAAGTCTTTGAAGTTTGATTAAGTCTAATTTAGTTAAGACTTAATAGTTTAATTACGTCTAATGGATTAGACTTGATTAGGGTTTGATGTTGTATTAAATATGATTTATTTAAGGTTTAAGGGGTTTAATTAAGCATAGTGATGTCTTAAGCTTAATTAAAAATTGATTTTGTATTAAACAAAATTTAGTTAAGGTTTAATAGGTTTAATTAAGCCTAGTGATGTCTTAAGCTTAATTAGATTTTTATTTTGTTTTAAACCTAATTTAGTTAAGTTTGAATAGGTTTAATTAAGCCTAGTGATGTCATAAGCTCAATTAAATTTTGTGTTTATCCTAAGCCTATTGTAATGAAGGCTAAAGGAGAATTAACTAGGTTTAATGTGTGGTTAAACCTAATTAAATTTCAATTTTGTCTTTAATCCTAATTTAATTAAGGATTAATTGAGTTAATTAGGGTTAATGTTGAATTAATCCTAATCAAGTTTTGATTTGAGTCCACTGAATGTTCGAACTCAATATTAACTCTTGGTGGCATGAGTTAGAGAAAGAGTTTCAAATTTTAAAAATATTTTAGGGTTTTTATATTTTAAAATTTTATAATTTTAACCCTAATAATAAATTGTAAATTTTAAATTTTTAAAAGGTTAGAGTCTGTCATTTTGGGGTTTAGATTTGTCCCCCTAAATTTCTAACAAATTTCCAATTTAACGTTCCTATTTTCTGATTTTTAGAATTATTGTTAAAAAAAATGTCAAATCTCCTGAAAATTAGGAAATGTTGTCCTAGAGAATTTTCCTAGCCTTGGAAAAATAAAAAAATGTTCCTAAGGATCTAATAATTGATTCCTCAATTTTTCATATTTTCTGACTTATAATTAATTTTTAATAATTAAAATACTCTAGAGAGTATTTAATTAATTTAAAATCAAATAAAAATAAAAAATTCAATATTTCAATTTCACATTGTTCTCCTCAGTGCCCTGAGTTGAGAGGTATTTTTATTATATGTTTATGATTTTTGTGTGCAAAGATATATATTTTTGATTGGATTAAGGTTAATCTGATTTAAATAAACCTTTATCCAATCAGGAAAATCCTAGGGGCGACGCGTGTCCTCGGATCAGTTGAAACGTGTCTGATCTGTTGTGGGAACCCGAACACCAGAGACAGTGGGATTTAACCTCAACCTTCCCTTTCAAAAACACGGGAACCGACGGCTGACGTTTATCGTCTTCATCAGTTATGATCCCGCAGACTGTCCATTGTCTAGAAGCAAATTCTCCCTTGATTCTTGATGAAATCGACCAAAATTTGTTTCTATAAGATCTGTGTGAGATGACGAACCCATCCATACGGTGATGTATGGGTTTTGAAATGGTTTGCTTCATAATGTATCAAACTCGAACGCCATTAGAATGAAAAATCCATACATTGGCCTCAGTCGATGCAAGCTTAAATTGAATGGTTCTGAAGCTTCTTCTTGACATCAAATAGCTTTCCCCTAACTCAATTTGGATTTAAATCAAGTCTAGGTATGAGATCCTCCTCAAGGTTGCTCAGCTTAAGAGAAGAAAGTCAATAGCTAGGTTAAAGCCTATGGGGATGGCTAATTTTGATTAGGCTCATCATCGTAGGTCTCTGTGATGGTGTAAGAGTAATCAATTTGAAGTTTTAATGAGTTTGGTTTCACACTTTGATTTTGTCCAGGTTTTGGGCTCATTCAGGTTAGCCAAATTGCAGGGAAGCAGTAAGTTTCATGAGCTGATTTCAAGTGGGATCAATTGCCTGGATCCTAAGGAGCATTATTGGTGTTGAGCGTCTAAGAATTTGAGCAGTGGTTTGCAACCTCCTATCTTGGTCTCCCTCTTTGGTGTTCTCTGGTTTGGCCCTATTTATAGCCATGGGAATGGCTAGGGTGAGCTTAGGCTTGCTTTGGGAGCTGACATCAGGCTCATAATGATCTTTGGATAAGATCTTGAGCTATAGATAAGATGGGTTGAAGTTTCCAAGGGTATACCTTATGAGGTTTACCTATGGTTCACCATGAGTTTGTGGCTTGCCCTCTCCTCATTTTCTTTTCAAGGAGGTGGATAAGGCAAGCTTAACCTTGCTGAATTCACCTCCCCTAGGTAAACCACAAGTTCACTTGGTGAATTCTAAGAGAAGATGAAACATTAGCCTTCTTATTCACTTCATGCATGGCTTGGCTATGATTACACTTAACCATGATATGGGATGGGCTTAGGCCTTGTTCTTTTCCTATTAGGTGTCCTCGGAGGTGTGTGATAAGAGATTAGGATGGCCAGCCACCTCACCATAAGGAGGAGGGTGAGTCATGCTTTAAAATGGGGGAAGAATGCCACTTCATTTTTATCACCATGATGAGGTTTAACCATGGTTAATATGATGTGGCATGGGTTGAATTTATTTGTAATGGATCATATGGGCTATGTGTAACCCATATTAGGTCACTCATGATGTCATAAAGGGGTTTAGAATTTTGAAAACCATTTATTGTGTCATGTGTGATGTCATGTGTCTAAATTTTATTTTGTGGCATTTTAATTATCATTCCATTTTAATTACTTATGTAATTAATCAAAAATGTTGGAAGTTATATTATTAGCCAATAAATTAATAAAAATGATTTTGAGATTAATTATTAGATTAATTTTATCATTTTTGGTCCAAAATTAGGTATTTTGACTAAATTTGATAAATGTTGACTAAGGTTGACCAATGTTGACCCAAGTTGACCTAGCTTTATCAATTTTGGTCCAAGGATGACCTATTTTGACTTTTCTAACCTTGTCATGGTTTGATTAGTCATAAAGTCCAAGGGTTTTGTCATTAAGAGTTTGATTTGGGCATGTTGACCAATTTCAGGGTTTAAGTCAATCGAAAAGTCAATGTGGTGACTTTTGGATTTGGTGACTTTGATAAATGTCAAGTTAATCATGTCAATGTCTATCTTTGAAGTTAATTTTGTGGTCAAAGGGACATGGATTAGCCATTTTGACCAATTTTTACCCTTTTAGGTCAAGAGTTGACCAATGGGGCTAGGGTGGTTATCTTTGTGTCATGCATTGATTTTTTGACCAAATTTTAATTAATAATGTCAAAGAATGACTAATAAAGTAAATTCAAAAGTCGTTGGGTCATGGTTTGATCTTTTTGACCAAAATTGACTTTTTTGTTCAAAGGTGGCTAATGAGGTGAATATGGCGGTCTTTAGGTATTGGGTTGATGATTTTGGTAAATTTTGACTTTTTGGGTCAAAAGTTGACTATTTAGGTCAATGGAGTGGTCATTGGGTCAAGGATTGACCATTTTGACCAAAGTTGACTTTTTGGTCAAAAGTTAACCTATTGGGTCAATGGGGTAGTCATAGGGTCAGAAATTGACCATTTTTACTAAAGTTGACTTTTTGGTCAAAAGTTGACCTATTGTGTTAATAAGTTAGTCATTGGGTCAGAAATTAACCATTGACAAAAGTTAACTTTTTTGTCAAAAATTGACCTGTTGGTTCAATGGGTTGGTCATCGGGTCAGAAATTGACTATTTTGACCAAAATTGACTTTTTTGTCAAAAGTTCACCTATTGGGTCAAAAAATGATTAAATCGGGGACTTTCATTACTGATTTAATTTATTTGGGTTAAAGAAGGACTTATAGGGTTTTACCCTAGTCATTAGGGTTTAGTGACCATCAGTAAGATTTAGGAAGTCAATATTTGTATAATTCTTATCTCAAACTGACTTTGAAATGATCCTCACAAAAGTGAGGTCAACAAAGTCCTCTGGTAGCTTTGAAGAAACCATGTAGCCTGCCATTGATTAGTATAGAAGACTTATTATTGTTGAGCCACCTCAGGATGATATTGATAAATTCTTCAGGTAAGCCCCTGGCTCTTAGAACCTCCTCAATAAAATCCCATCTAATAGTATCATATGCCTTCTTTAAGTTCAGTTTAAAAATAATGTTACCACATCTGCATTGCTTATCCAAATCCAACAGAAGTTCTCGGCCTAAGAGGGCATTAAGTTTGATTCTCACTAATTTGCTGGGGGAGGTAGGCCTGTAATCTGTACATAATAATTTTGCTAATGGTTTTAGTGATAACATTAGTCAAACTGATAGGTCTGAAATCATCCCAACTCTTCTTAGAAGAATCCTTGGGAATGAGAACCTTTTTAGTAGAGCGGAAATATTTTGAGGGATCCAGTCCTCTAAAAAATGCTTGGACAGCTCTAATGATCTGATGTTTAAAGTAGAATAAGATTTCTTGTACAATTTAGATGAGAATCCATCAAAGCCAGCAGCCCTATTACTATTAATGGAGTTAATAGCTTGCCAAATTTCCTCTTCCTCAAGAATGGATGAAAGGTGGGGGAGAGTAATGCGGACTGGGTCAGGATTAAACACATCTTCCTTGATAGAAGATCTGTGTGAGTTGGGAAGTGTAAGAAGGTTGTAAAAAAACTGAACTGCATCATTAACAATCTCATCTGCATTATACAACCAGTTACCTTCAGAGCTCTTGATCTTAAATATGGCATTACATTTTCTTCTAAAATTGATGAAAACATGAAAATATCTAGTATTTCTACCCCCCCCCCCCTTCGCAAATCTAGCTAAGGCAGCTTTTTGTTTAAGAAAACTTTTCTGTGTACAAATAGCAGTTAACAGGTTCTCATTAGCACGGTGGAGTGCACTTTCTAGTATACTCCCATTTTCTAGCTCCTTTTCAAATTTCTTTACCAAGCTTTTAGCCTGTTCAACATTTTAACAGAATCCTCAAAGATGGACCAATTCCATTCTTTCAACTGAGAAGTTAATCTTTTCTGAAGACCCTATAGTTGCATCCAAGCATCACCAATAGCTCCTTGTTGCCAAGCATTAAAGATAACCTTAGAAAATTTAGGGTAAGAAGTCCATGCATTTATAAATCTCAATGAGGAAGGCCCCTTACTAGATTGATTGTTGATAGTAATTAACAAAGGCCTATGATCAGATCCAGACATTGCAAGTGGGGAGATGGTGGTATGTAACAAGTTTTGTAACCATAATCCATTGGCCAAAAAATGATCCAATCATTCCAGAGCCTACCTCTCCTCCAAGTGAATTTAGGTCCTTGAAAACAAAGATCATACAACCCAACATCTTGAATAGAGTCATAGAAATGATTCATTTTCTGAATGTTCACTCCTGCCACCAGATTTTTCTGTGGGAGAGGCAATGCAATTAAAATCTCCACCAACCAACCAATTTGAATCCATAGATTTGCTTACTAAACAAAGATTATTCCAAAGAGCTTTCTGAGAAGCAGAAGACCATCCAACATAGACAATAGTGGAAAAAAATTATGTAGTCTTCTTCAAAATAATTCATAATCAGTGTAGGATTTTAATTGTTTAAGAGTTTAACTATGGTACAATAGTGCAAAAGCATTATTTAGTCTCCTTCAAATTAATTCATAATCAGTGTAGGATTTCAATTGTTAAAAGTTTAACTATGGTATTGTGACAAATAAGAGCATACTGATTCTTTACATCTTTTGATGTGTAAAGAATATTGGCTAATCTAAAGTTGGTGTCGGCATGTATAGTAGTGCTGGGTAGATTCTAGTCTCTCACTTCTAGATTACACACTGTGTCCTCTCTATAGAACCTACCGGTTACCCTTATTTCCAAACTCTATACTAAATTGATAAAAGAATCTAGCATGTCACCCTAGAAACATCAATTCTACACCCTTCAAATCTTATCTCACTATCTATTTTCACTCTCCCTGAGATGATCGCTATGGCTCTTTCCAAAGTGAAAAGTGATACTCACTAGTTACATAAATCTTATCCCTCTTGGGTCTACAAGTTTCTCATTAAAATTTAATAATAAAAGTGGCCAATTTGTAAAGTAAATGAAGGACTGGTGAAAATATAATCACAAATTTATGGAATAAAAAGAAATTATAATTAAATCTAAACCACTACTTGACTACTTCATATTGCAACGAGAAAGAAATAAAACTACTCATAATGCATGGGGATAACAAAACAAATTTATTTATGAAACTCAAATCCAAAGTACAACACTTAAAGAAAATGATACAAATACTTATCTGGAATAGTTCCCTAATTATTCCTTTGAAGTTCTCTGGCTTCTCTAACTCCAATGGACTCATACAATACTACACAACTTAAAAAATTACAAAGACTCACCAACATGGCTGCCCAGACAATATGGGTGCCTCACACTCTAAAACCGATTCTAACTCTCTCCAACAGTCTCTAACACTCTCTCTAGAAGTTATAATTAATCCCTATTTATGGAGTTTTGAAAATGGGCAAGGGTTGCTTCAAGCATCTCTTCAAAATTCATCCTCATTCAATGAATCTTCTAGAAAGCAATTGTGGCATCTAAGCGCCAAAACTTTCACACCAAGGCAACAAATCTATCGCGCCTAGGCACTAGTCCAATTTTTCATCTAGCACCTAGGCACTAGTTCGAATGGTTTTGTCTATTTTCTTTGGTAAGGCCCATTTTGCTCCTTTTTTATGTATTTTTTCTTCTTTTACTCTTAAACTCCTTTTCTTGGACCTTCAATCAATAACACAAAAAATACCTTTTATTAAATCATAATATTCTCAATAATGAGTAAGAAGTGTTCATAAAATATAGATAATTTTTTGGTGGACCAGCCACCACGAGCTTGTCGACCGACCACTTGCACCACTGCATGTTGTGTGTTCATATGCATTTATGTTGCATGATCGCCTACCTATATTACAAATCCTCATGTCACTATGCCTAGGAACCCCTTCAGGCCACTGCCGCTACAGTAGATCCATCTATTTTGGTCACTGCAGCCTCGACACACCTTCCTCAAGTCGATACCGCCACGCCACACCATCCTTTTGGTCACTGCCACCTCTGGACATCTCTCTGAACCGCTGCCGTCACGACACGCTTGATCAATGTGGTTACAAATTGTGGTCTTAAAGTTATATTCAAAAGTATTTTTAATTCAGTTATAAAGTATAATCAATTTAATAATAAAGTAGCCAATCTATACGCAAGTATATGTATCGCTAATGTAATATAGGGCTCTAGCAGAGTCCTACTTATCGATCCCACAGGGCGGAAGCAAACCTTAAAGCGTTGCACAGAAATCCAATATTCAAATTTGCAAAGCAGGAAAAGTAAATACTAAGATGCTAAAGTTTGCTAGATAATTTAAAATTGCTAAAGTACTATCTAAACTTAAGATTAAAGTTAATTATTTTTATACTAAGATTTGTAATGCAAGCTCAAATTTAAAGAAAATGTCCTCCCCCTTACAATGATTTTTTGGTGAGTGAATGATATAGATCAGTATAATTATTGTACTATGCCAAATAGGAGCATGCCTATTCTTTACCCTCATCCGAGTGCTTCAAAAATCATTGGCTAATCCTTTAGTCCCTAAATCTGTAGTTAGGCTGAGAGGATACTGGCTCTCACTCCAGAGCACCTACTTCCCTTTGCCTGAAGACTAACTCTCACTTTAGTTTCCAAACACTAGGACCAAATTAGGGTTTTTAATCTGTCACCCTAAAGTCTGCAATTTTACGCCTAATAAACCATTTTTCCCTATTTATTTGCACCCAACCCCCATTAACTACATCACTCATTCATGGAAATTGAATTTAATCTTCACTTTTGTTGTAGAAAGAATAGCCCTTTTGGATCATATGTTTCTCAACAAATTTTAATTATTCAATTAGCCAGATCGATAAGTAAATAAAGAATGAAGTGAAAAAGCATCCCAATTTCTAATCTATCATATGACACATCCAATCTAAACAATCACTTCACCATTTTTCATTGCAAGTAGAAAGACAACGAAATCTACTCATAAATCATGAGAAAGATACAAAAAAAACAAAAATTTTATATGTATAAGCAAAGTCATACAAACGATGAAAAGTAAATACAACTTATCTTAATTTCTTCCCCGAGCAAATCCCTTAAAGTTCCTTTGAATCTCCTTCTCTCTTCACAACAACACATAATTCTCTCTTGGAATAGTAGGGAAGAAGAAATCTCACACTTTCCCTCTCCTTTTACATTTCTTTTGAGAAGAATCCCTCACAAAAACAAAGTTTAACACCAAACCCAAGACTCTAAACTCTCTCTAAAGACTTCCTCTTTACTAACACAAAATACAAACACTCTCTAACCCAACACAAACACTTTATTCTGCTGACCAAAATAAGTAAAAATAGTCTAAGAATGAATTTCCCATTAGTTGCCTCAAGCACCCTCCAAAAGTTTTCAAAATACATCGAATCTGGCCTCCACCGAAATTGGGCATTGTTGGTGATGTTTTGAACTCTCTGGAAAAATTCGTCGTCGGCGCCAAAACTTCAAATCCTGGTTTTTGCCTTCTTTACTCCAAATTCAATAATTCTACTTCTTTTTGCTCAATTTTCCTAAAATTAACATGAAAAATACCTTCCATTAAAGTACAATATTACCAAAAATGAGTATCAAATGTATATAAAAAATGAAATATATTATTGGTACATCAAAATTCCCCATACATAACTATTACTAATCCTCAACTAATCCTTTTACAACCTAAAAATATGTCTTTTAATAGTGAACTTTACTTAATGATTACTATGATTTTTAATTTAAATGAATATAATTACAGTTTTTTAGAAATATTTTCAATAACTTAGGTCAAAACTATAGGTATAAGAGCATTTAGTAATCAAGTGTAGGAGTTCTAGCTTCATATTTATTTCAAAAATACTATAATTTGTCACATTAAGGGTGCTTTGAAGTAACATATGAAAAAGAAGTTCATGAAAACTCTATTAGTAAGGATGCTAATTTTTTAAATAT
The DNA here is from genome assembly GCA_022702705.1 of Papilionanthe hookeriana x Papilionanthe teres. Classification (NCBI taxonomy): domain Eukaryota; kingdom Viridiplantae; phylum Streptophyta; class Magnoliopsida; order Asparagales; family Orchidaceae; genus Papilionanthe; species Papilionanthe hookeriana x Papilionanthe teres. The sequence continues at coordinate 95,306,874 of CM040431.1, read as the reverse complement.
AAATTCAGAAATGTAACTAAGCTATTTCCTTAAGTTGATTCAAGTGAAGTCAATTTTTTATTAGGCATCTCCTCAAGCTTTTCTTCACATATATTTTCTTTTTCTTTCTTTTCTTTTTGTTTTTCTTTTTTTTTTGGATTGTTTTTCAATTTTTTTCTTTTATTTTTTTTCTTTTTTTATGAGGATTACTATATCTGGATAGTCTTTAATAATTTTGATCTTCACTCTCCTTTTCCTAAAGTTGGAACCTGAAATATTTCTTTACTTTAGATGAATATATTAGCATTAATAATTAATCATAAAGTTCCAATATTTTCTTCTTACATAAACCTCTAAGTCTTTGAACATTTAAAAAATACAATTTTCTTTAATTTAAATATCTAACTATAGTCTAATCCTCTTATACTAAATATCTTAACCCATAAAGTTAACCTTCATTACTAAAAACTTTCATTTAAATCTACTATAATTTTTAAATAAGATAAAAAATTTAGTGATCTAAAGTTAAGCTCAAACTTTAAGTCATGTTAAAATAATTTTGAAAATATATTTTAATTGGGAACAAATAACAGCTAAATTTCCCTCCGCCAAGCTTAATTTTTTCAGTACATATCCAATTATAAAAGAGAGAGAAAAATAAAAAGAAACTAACCTTTGTGTCAGGCTTTTGATTCTTTTGAAGCATGCAGATATTAACTAAAATTTTTACTACAATTATAAAATAGTTAAAAGCATTTTTCATATATATATATCAGAGCTTCACAAGGTAAAGAAAATTTAAAACACTACTTTAAACGCTTAATACAACATCCAATAAGATTTTACTACAACTGTGATAAATTAACATAAAATTCAATACAACTAAACAAAAAAAATTACAATTACTACACACAACTACTGCACAAAAGAAAGTAACATCCTCTCTTCCTTCTTCTTCTCCTTCTTCTTCTTTGGGCTGGTATGGAATGTAATTGGGGCAAGTAGGAAATATCACACCCACTTCTGCCCTCATAAATCTCATCTGAGCATCAAGATAAGCAATATTATATTCCACTCTTCTCCTCTGATAATCATCATTGATGATATTTCTTGCTTCCAAACCATCAATTCTGCTATGAAGCCTCATAATAACACCTCATTGCATCACCAGCTGCTCCATCACATTAAAAATAGTAGAGGTCCCAAGGGTAGAAGGTATATCATGACTAGTAGAGGGAATCTCACTACTCATTTCTCCAGATCTCCATCCTACATGAGATTCATAAGTGCAAATGTTGGTCTTACTAATAGGCTTCAAAAAGGTGGACCAACTCTTCACTACTATCAACCTCAACTCCTGATTGTTTACATAATGTATAAATAAGTGTAAGTTGTCCCAATCCTCCAATAGTTTCTCCCTTAGCCATAATCTAAACACTATTGTAATAACTCTTCCAATATAAATTATTCTCATATTTTGAATACAAAAATTTAGAATTGCTCTATCCCTTGAAACTTTGTTATGATGATAAGTAGGTAGTAGTCTTACAGAAATAAAATAATGTTAGGCTTTAGATGCTACATTAAGAGTGGAAGCAGGAAAATTTATCTTTGGTCTTTACTTAGTTTTCCACTCCCCTTCTCCATCAGTAAGAAAATTAATTACCTCATTCAAAGCAGTATCTACAACAACAAAAGATTTGTACTCACGGAATGGATTATCTCTTAACTAGTAGAAATCATTGATCCGTTTAGGAGTGAATTCCAGCATTTGTCCTCGAACCAGCACATACTCTTCCTTAGTATACCGCAATTTAGTATAAAACTCATAGACTACATCAACAACTGCATTGGCAGAAAAATAACAAAAAGTTTATTAATTCCGCCCAGAATTTACCTGCTCTACTCCTCTGCCCGGATTTTTAAATACTCAATTTTGTATACACTTTTTTGCTTCAGAGAGTAGATTTAAAATGTTGCCGCTTTCATCAAAATCAACTTTTCTCTTCCCCTTAGACAACTTAGCAGACATATCTATAAAATTTGCAAATAAATCCCAATAAATTTCAAAACCACAATACTAGAAACTCCAAAATCAAATTTAGCAAGTAAGAGCATTTCACCATGGATTCTCTTAAATTTTTTTTCAAAACCCCAAATTTTTGTATCTCTCAAATGTAGGTGATTTCCATAGTGAAAATAAAAAATTTTTGGTTTAAAGTAAAGCTCTTAACAAGAGAAGATGAGATCCAACCTCAAAAGTTCTGAAATTGCCTCGAATCCAAATGCAAGCAAGCCATAGGAGTGTTTTTTGGCCTTGGCTGGAGGTTGAAGGTCACAAATGGGGTAGTTACTATTCAAAATAGTGATTTCTAAGAGAACTTAGAACTTTCAGGTTTTGGGCACCGTCGGCGCTGGATCAAGCACTGTCGGCGTTGGTTTGGGCGCTGTCAGTGCTTGTTCGGACATCGTCGGCGCCAGTCAAATTTCTGGTTCTCAAATTCTCTCGTGATTTCAATCATTTCCAAGTTAAAATGACATCTAATTAACCTTTTTAAGCATCTAAATTCAATATTGAATGATTAATTAATACGAATATTACACTAACAACACAAAACATACTTTTATATATAAAATCAAAGTTACAAACTTACACACATCAATCATACTACTACATCAATAACTCAGCGTCATAATCAAACCATAACACTCTAACACTGAATACATAACACAAATTCAAATCTCAAGTGTAATGAGTCTGAAATCACACCATAAGCAAGCCAAATACAAACCAAACTTACACAAATAAAGTTCAAATATTAAATAAAGTAGATAAAATAGAAAAGCACTACTCCTCATCAATGTCAGTAATATCTTCTCTGATATCTCCCATGCATTAGTGGGGCACAAACAAATTGTAGAAGGGTCGATACGGGAATTCAACAGTTAAATCCTCTTCAATCCAAGCCTTTCTCTTCTTCAATCATATCAATCCTTTTTCCATACGCCCAGTATGATCAAACTGTTCCTTTTTTTTCCAATCTTGGTGATCAAATAATTCAGATATAATATTAATTTCATCGATAAGATTTCATACCTCTTTCTTTAGTTTCTTGATCTTCTTCAGAATCAATTGCGCATTTTTAGGAAAATGAGGTTGTATAGGTAGTAAACTCTGAGATTGTTGGTCTACAGTTATGCCCATATCATTTTCATCCCCAATTATTGGACAATCATAAAAGTTAGTTGGGTCCATGGGCTTCCAAGGAAGAAGCACTTTTGCCCAGCTCTCATATGGCACTTGTGACTAGCTGTAAAGAAGAAATATAGTGGAAGGATGTCCCAAGCCATAACTTAATCCATCCACAATCAAACCCAAAACAGATTTCACGATTATTGTGCCAATATCAACAGGTCTTTAAGTTTGAATATAATTGTTCAAGGTTTCACTTTCTTTCATTACTTTACTAATTCCCATAGTCGGGAGTAATTTTGAGGATATAAAGAAATGTCATTGCTTTGACACGTGCCTTGTAAATATAGTAGAGAAATTGACACACCGTCATCTCTTATCTCCCAATCTTCACCTTTATCTGTCAGATATCAATAGATTTCATTCATATTGTCTCTTGTAGGGATAAAATTATTATAATGATAGATTGACACATTATCTATCATGTCATGTTCAAAATGTTGGATGGACTGAATGATATCCACCTACCTCGCACATAGATGACTCCTCGGTTGATTCCATGAAAATTTGCATAAAATTCCTTCACCATAAGAATGAATACTATGGCAGTAGTGTAATGAAATACTTCCCAACACCTTTGCATAATAATTTCTTCAACACGAGTCCTATGAACATTCATACTTTGATGGACAAAGCCTCTTTCTTTGATAAGTCTCCTCTTAACAAGGACTTTGTCACAAATCACCGTGCCTCGAAATTGACAAACTTTCTCTTATTGAAAAGTATAAATCTTAGAGAAAATAAGAATTTGGAAGTAATGGAATGCAAATTTTGGAACTACCTTTTCATTTTTCTGGAGTTAATGGGTTTTAGAATGAATTTGGTAAGTTTTAAGGGTGAAATTCCCCCTCAAATTAGCCAAATTCTGCCATTTGAAACTCCAAAAACCGCTTCTCGGTCATCAGTGTTGTTGGCTCTGAATAGGATGCCTTCATCGCCCAAGATCTGAAAATTAAAAATGCTCTCTGAAAAATCTTTCCGTCGGCGTTGGTTTGGGCGTCGTCGGTGCCAGAGCACAATTCTTCTTCAATCATCATTTTTGTCCAAATAAACTCTAAATCTTCGTTTCAATCCAATAATTAGCATCATTTAGGATGAGGGAGTGGGACTCAAATATAAGACCATTTAATAATAATATCAATTAAAATCAAATCAAACACACTAAACAACAAAGATAACTATGGGTTACCTCCCATAAAGAGTTTTGTTTAACATCATCATCCCTACAAACATTAGTTTTATTCAGGATGACTTAACATTAAAAACACTTTAAAATTAGGTTGTGAACCTTCAAAATATGGTTTTAGTTGATGCCCATTAACTTTAAATATTCTTCCAGTTTTAAGATCTTAAACTTTTATAACAATGAAAGGTCCTATCCACCTAAACTTAAGCTTTCCAGAAAATAATCTTAATCTTGTATTATATAACAAAACTTCTTGTTCAGGTTCAAATCTCTTACTTATGATCTTATGATCTTGCCATAACTTCATTTTCTCTTTATAAATTCTTTCGTTGTCATAAGCTTCATTTCTCATTTTTTCCAATTCATTAAGTTGCAATAATCTTTTCTCAATAGCATCTTTTAAATTGAAACTGAACTCTTTAATCGCCTAACATGTTTTATGTTCCAATTCAACTGGTAAATGACATGTTTTCCAAAAATCAGTTTATTAAGGATACATTCCTATAGGATTTTTATCAGTAGTCCTATAAGCCCATAATGCAGTATCTAATCTCGCAGACCAGTCTAGCTTTTGAGGACTTACAGTTTTCACCTATATTCTTTTAATTTCTTGATTAGATACTTCAGCTAAACCACTAGTTTGAGGATGATAAGTAGTTGAGATTCTATGCATAATATTATATTTACCATTGAATCTATGAATCAGATTATTTCTACAAAGGGAACCACCATCAGTAATAATAACTCTCGACATTCCATATCTTGTAAAAATATTTTTCAATATAAATTTTGAAACATTTCGAGCATCACATTTTGGTAAAGTTATTACTTCAATCCATTTTGATACATAATCCACAACAAGTAATATATATATATATATATATATATATATATATATATATATATTATTCCAAAATGAAGGAATAAATGGTTCCATAAAATCTAATCCCCAAACATGAAAGAGTTCAACTTCCAATGTAAAATTTAGGGGCATTTCATTTCTTCTAGAAATGTTACCTACTCACTGACATCGATCACAAGTTTTAATATATCTATTAACATCCCTAAAAAGTGTAGGACAATAGAATCCAATTTGTAAAATCTTATGTGCACTTTTTTCAGTTCCAAAATGTCCCCCAAATTCAGAATCATGGCATCTCTGAATAATTGATTCAATTTTTTCATAAGGTACACATCTCCAAATAACTGGATCCTTGCATTGTTATTTAAATATGGGTCATCCCAAAAATAAAATTTGGCATCATGGATAAATTTATTCTGTTGTTCCTTTTTTAATTCAGGTGGTAAAATATAAATGAAAATTTAGTTCACAATATCAGCATACCACGTTAAATTCTATTCTTTAATATTATAAAGTTGTTTATCAAGAAAAGTTTCTGTAATGTCATTTTCAAAGTCAGATAGTTCATGTTGTTCCAGCCTAGTTAAATGATCAGCTATTTGGTTTTCAGATCCATTTCTATTAAATATTATGAAATCAAATTATTTCATTAGAAGTACCCATTGGTGGCATCAGTAGTTGTGGGATGTCGGCTCGTCGCAGGCAAGTTTCCATCGAGATTCTCTCGTGTCGATGTCAATGTCAATGTTTGGAGTCTCCACTTTTTTTGTCTATTTTATTTCCCTAATCTTCAAGAGATCATATTTATTGGGATCATGAACAAGATCCTCAAATAGTAAAAAATTTGAAGAAAATAAGGGTTGATAAAATAGAAAATAGTAGAATAAGAAATGTCAATGATAATCCTTACACAAGGTGTTTCTAGAATACCTTATTCTAGAAATTTTTATATAAGGAGGATCACATGTTAAGTTTTGATAACTAGAGATTTCTAGGTGTGATACCTATTCTGAGTTCTTAAATCTCCTATATGAGCAAGCACTTATAGTTAATTACATCTTAGAAAGTTAAGTTTATCTAAGAAAACTTCTTACTAATGTTAACACTTATTTTCTAAGAGTTTTTAAGAATAAGGAAAGAAACATCAATGTTCTATCCTAGCGGTAACATGTTTCTAAGTATCACGTACTACCTTAAAGGTTTGATTTTATCAATGTGATTTGTTATGTCAGTTTTTACTTTTGTTTTGTTTTTTGTAATTTTATTATCATTTTGTCTTGTAGTTTGTTATTTGTTTGGTGGTTATCCTAAAAGTTTAGGTTTTGTGACTATCCTAATGTTATAGGTTTTGTTTCATTGTTTTCCTTGATTATGTCATTTTAGTTTTGTTTTTAATTTCATTTATGTCATTTCTTATTTTGTTTCGTTATTTGTCCCGTCTTCAGAATGTCGCCCTATAAATAGAGTTAGCACATTGATCCCTGAATATTTATGCTTACGATTTAGATAGGAAACTTATGATTTATAATATGGGATACTACGCAAGTACACGTATCATTTATCAAGTAATATAGGACTTTCTGATTAAGCCTTGAGATATCAAACTCACAGGGGAATGTTTAAGACTTTAAAGAAATAAGAAAAATAACTTTTTTTTTTCAATTGATTTTTGTAAGTAAGTTTTAAGGTAATAATTTTGTAAAATTGTTTTTGATATTTTTAATAAAAAGTTAAGCAGGAAATTAAAATTATCAATACTCTAAACACAATATATAAGTTATAAGAATCAAATATCTTTTTCCTTCTTCAATGAACCAGTAATAATTATGGATATTTATGTTGTGGAAGTATTTAAATGTATTGTGTCTCAGTTTAAAATTTTGAAATTTTGTAGATGTGTTAGGTAGGGAAGATACCAACTCTCACTCTAGAGTTCCCTCTATTCCCTCCACCTGGGGGCTAACATCTCATAACAAAATTTAAAAAAACAAACTAAATTAGGGGCCTTTAGCTTGTCACTCTAAAGTCCTATAATTTTACTCCCCATTAAAACATATCTCCCTATATATTTGCATTCAATCATATGGACTACAATTCTCACCCATATAATTGCATGTGATGCTTTCCAATTGTTGTTTGAGACAATACCACATTGGATCTTACATAATCTCACAATAAATTTTAACATCTTAATTGGTCACATCAAGAAGTAAATTAAATACAAGGAATTGAATCATTACAATTTCTTTCAGCATTAAACACTTATACTTTCCACAACATACTTCCATAATTTAATTACTTCATCATCTAAGAAAGAAAAAGATAAAGTAAACTACTCAGATTTCATGAAGAAAACACAAACACAACTTGATTTAAAAGCATAAACCATAATGAAAACACAACAAATCTTACTTAAAAATAATGTGTAAAAACAAAGATAAATACTTATCTGAAAATCCTCTCCACGAGACTCTGGAAGTTTCTCTGAAATTTTTCTTTCCACAATACAACTCTGTCGAGGTGGGCGTCCAACTCTGATGACTCAAAAAAATACTTTATACTTCAATAAAAACTAGATACAAGGATGAAAGAAAATTGGTGAGAACAAGGCTTCCACCAACCCTTTTTCCTTTCTTACTCTCTACTCTCTACTAACAACTATAGAACTACACTCTCCAAACTCTCTCTAAGAAAATCTCTGAAAACAGAAGAACACCAACCCTTCAGAATCTCCACCCCAATGTAAATTATGAGGATTTATTTTTATAACTTTCTAAAAGGTGCCTTGGTGTCTCTTCAAATCATGTCTAGATTTAATGTATACACCTAAAGATACATCCCTTCAATCAGATTTGCCTCCAAAAGGAAGTTAAGGAAGTCACCACCAAAAGTTACTTAAAAAACCCCTTGAAAATTGAGCCAAATTTGATTAAAATTCAATTTTTAACTGTGGTGCTTAAGCGCCGGCACTTTGGCACTTTGGCACTTAGGCGCTAGAGGCCAAATTTCTCAAACTTCATAATTTTGCTCCAAATTTGATCCTTTTTTGCTCCTTTCATCATAATTAATCATTTTCATCATATCTGCAAGAAAAACACAAAATACCTTCCATTAAAGTGCAATATCATCAAAAATAAGTATAAAAATGTGCATGAAAACACTATTTATTTTAGGTGTATCACACATCCTAATAACATGCATTGTAAATCTAAAGAGGAACTTGTCTTTAGCATACAACAAAATAATGTAAGAGTGATTTTTACAAAAGAAATAATGTTGATTTTATTTCTTAAATGCTGATTTGGTTGATTTTGAATTAGATTTAGGAATTTAGATTCAATGTCTTTTGAATCTAAATAATGTTTACAATAAGTCTAAAAAATTCTAACATAAATCAGATTTTGAGATATTAGATTCAATGTCTTTTGAATCTAAAGTCATTTGATTAAGGCTTACTAGACTTAAAATTAGGTAAATCTTAGATCTAATGTTGTTTGAATCTAAAGAGGTTTAAGTTAAATCTAAGATTCAGTGTCATTTGAATCTAAATATTTGACTTAGGCATATTGGTCCTAAGTAAGATTTGAATTAGTTTTAATGTTGGTTGAACCTAATTTAAGTTTGGATCAAGTTTAATGTAGGTTGAAATTGAGTTAAGTTTGAGATAGGTTCAATGTAGGTTGAACCTAAGTTTGGATTAGATTCAATGTAGGTTGAACCTAAGGGTTTGATTTAGGTCCAATGTAGGTTGAACCTAAGTTCAGATTAATTTAAGTTCCATGTAGGTTGAACCTATGTTAATTTTGAATTAGGTCCAATGTAGGTTAAACCTAATGGTTTGAGTTTGACTTGGGTTCAAGTTGAATTGAACCTGAGTATAGGTTAAGGTTAGATTCAATGTATGTTGAATCTAAAAGGTTTAAGTTTGACTCGGGTTCAAGTTGGGTTAAACCTAAGTATAGGTTAAGGTTAGGTTCAAAGTATGTTGAACCTAAAAGGTTTAAGTTTGACATAGGTTCAAGTTGAATTGAACCTAAGTATAGGTTAGGTTCAATGTATGTTGAACCTAAAAGGTTTATTTTTGACTTAGGTTCAAGTTGGGTTGAACTTAAGTATAGGTTAAGGATAGGTTCAATCTATGTTGAATCTAAAAGGTTTATGTTTGACTTAGGTTCAGATCGAGTTGAACCTAAGTATAGGTTAATGTTAGGTTCAATGTTTGTTGAACCTAAAAGGTTTAAGTTTGACAAGTTCAAGTTGGGTTGAACCTAAGTATAAGTTAAGGTTAATTAATCCTATTTGGGTAAGGTCTAATGGATTAATTAGACTAAATTGATGTGGTTAAATAGGATCAGTTTAAGGTTAATTAAACCTTTTTTTGGAAAGGTTTAATTAATTAATTAGACTTAATTGTTGTTAATTCTAATTTGGTTGAGATTAATTAAACTTATTTAGGTATGGCTTAACTGACTAATTATACTTAATTATGGTTAAGCCTAATTTCATTAAGGTTAATTAAATCTTATTTACCTAAGGTTTAACTGACTAATTAAACTTAATTATGGTTACTAATTTGGTTAAGGTTAATTAAACCTTATTTAGGTAGGGTTCCACTGACTAATTAGACTTATTGTGGCTAATTCTTATTTGTTTAAGGTTAATGAAACCTTATTTAGGTAAAGTTTAATTGACTAATTAGACATAGTTGTGGTTAAGTCTAATTGGGTTACGGTTAATTAAATATTATTTAAGTAAGGTTTAATTGATTAATTAGAGTTAATTGCGGTTAACTCTAATTAGATTAAGGTTTGTTAAACCTTATTTGGGTAAGGTTTAATTGATTAATTAGACTTAATTGTTATTAATTCTAATTGGCTATGGTTAATAAAACCTAAGTTAGGTAAGGTTTAATTCATTAATTAGACTTAATAGTGGTTAAGTCTAATTGTGTTATGGTTGATTAAACCTAATTTATATAAGCTTTTATTGATTAATTAGACTTAATAGTGGTTAGGTCTAATTAGATTAAGGTTAATTAAAACTTATTTGGGTAAAGTTTAATGAATTAATTAGACTTAATTGTGGTTGTTTAATTTAGTTAAGGTTAATTAAACCTTATTTAGGTAAGGTTTACTTGATTAATAAAACTTAATTGTGGTTAAGTCTAATTTGGTTAAGGTTAATTAAACCATATTTAAGTAAGGTTTAATTGATTAATTAGACTTAATTAGTGGTTAATTCTAATTGGGTTAATGTTAATTAGACCTTATTTGGGTAAGGTTTAATTGATTAATTAGACTTAATTGTGGTTAAGTTTAATTAGGTTAAGGTTAATTAAACCTTTATTTGGTAAGGTTTAATTGATTAATTAGACCTAATTAGTGGGTAAGTCTATTTAGGTTAATGTTAATTAAACCTTATTTGTGTAAGATTTAATTAATTAATTAGACTTAATTGTGGTTAAGTCTAATTGGGTTAAGGTTAATTAAACCTAATTTTGGTAAGGTATAATTGATTAATTAGAATTAATCGTGGTTAAGTCTAATTAAGTTAATGTTAATTATGGTTAATTAGATCTAATCACGGGTTAGACTTAATTAAATTTTATGATTCTTATGTCTAATGTGTTTAAGGCTTAACTTGGTTTTATTAGGTCTAAATGGTGTCATAGATTTAATTAGGGATTATTAAGTTAAACCTATTGTGATCAAGGTCTAACTTGGTTTACTTAGGTCTAAATGGTGTCTTAGACCTAATTAGGGTTTGTTAAGTTAAACCTAATGTGATTAGGGTATAACTTGGTTTAAATAGGACTAAATGGTGTCATGACCTAATTAGGGTTTGTTAAGATAAAACCTAATGTTATTAAGGCCTAACTTAATTTAATTAGGTCTAAATGGTGTCTTAGACCTAATTAGGGTTTGTTAAGTTAAAGCTAATGTGATTAAGGCCTAACTTGATTTAGTTAGGTCTAAATGGTGTCTTAGACCTAAATAGGGTTTGTTAAGTTAAACTTAATGTGATTAAGGCCTAACTTGATTTAATTGGGTCAAAATGGTGTCTTAGACCAAATTAGGGTTTACTAAGTTAAACCTAATGTGATTAAGGCCTAACTTGATTTAATTCGATCTAAATGGTGTCTTAGACCTAATAAGGGTTCATTAAGTTAAACCTAATGAGATTAAGGTCTAAGGAAATTTATTAAGTTTAATTAAGATCTTTAAAGGTTTAACTTGTATTTAAACTTAACCGAACTAAGATTTAAGGATTCATCTTAAGTTTAAAGTGATTTAAACCTATATATTAATATTTTGTTAATCTTAATTATCCCTTTTAATAATATAGAAATTTTAGGGTTTAATTTATAATTTTCAATTTTATAAATTTTACCATAAAAGTCAAAAATGACGTTTCAAAATTTTCAAGGTTTATAAAATGTCATTTTAAGATTCAAATTTATTACCCTAAAGTTTCTGAGGATTTCCAAATTTTATTTTTCAAATTCTTAATTAATGTAACAATTTTTTAAAATAATCACAAAATAGGATTGAAAATTGTATATCTCATTCTAGAGACTTACCCTAGACTTGGAAATATAACAGAATGTCGTCAAAGATGAAAGGATTAATCTGTGAAAATTTCATAATTTTTGGATTTATAAATAATTTTTAATAATTAAATTACTTTAAAGAGTAATTAATTAATTAAAAATTAACTATAACTCATTAATTCCAAATTTTGTTTTCATAATTTTTTCCTTTCTCGACTAAATCCAGGGATATTTTTATCATATTTTTCGGATTTTTTTATGTCAAGGTATGATTTTTAAAGTTTAATAGGAATTTATATATATATTTAATTCCTATTTATCTACTTATCCAAAGTGGTGACTTGTGCACTCGCCACTCGTATAAATATTTTAATGGTAGTTTTAGTTCAGATTCAAATTAAAGTTGGTTTAATAATTAGGCAGCTAGTCGTATACGCAAGTATACGTATCATTCAAGTAATACAGGGCTCTAGTGAGTCCTGTTTAGTGATCCCACGAGGAAGGTTGTAACTTTTCAAAGTCTAGTACTTCACAATGCACGTTCAAGAAATATTAAAGTTGCAAGTGTAAAGATAACTAAAAGCTAAGTTTACTAAAGCTACTTTCTAATTTATAGACAGAATTAACTAACACAGATTATGTTTTGTATTGAAAGGTTCAAATGTGGGAAAAGCATCTTCCCCCTTACGATGATACTATGATGAGTGAATGATAAAGATTAATAAAAACTTGTATTGTGCCAAATAGGAGCATTCATATTCTTTAACCTCTTCAGAGTACCCCCTTTTCTGAGTTCTGTAAAGAACATTAGCTAATCCTAGGCTTAGTCGCTAAATCAATAGTTAGGTTGGGAGGATACTGGCTGTCACTTCAGAGCTCCCATTTCCCTTAACTTGAAGGCTAACCCTAGCTTTAGTTTCCAGACATTAGGACCAAATTAGGGATTTCAGTCTGTCACCCTAAAATCATTAATTCTACACCCATCAAACCAAATTTCCCTATTTATTTGCACTCAACCCCCATGAACTGCGTAACGCTTTCATGGACAATGAATGAATTCTCCATATTTATTGTAGAACACTTAGTCCTCTCGCATTGTATGTTTAACAACAAGTTTTAACAATTCAATTGACTCGTATCGAAAAGTAAATGAAGTACAAAGTGAAAAATCATCATAATTTCTTAACATTTAAATGGCACATCAAATCTGCATCATCACATCACTATATCTCATTACAAGGAGAAAGACAAAGAAATCTACTCAGAATTCATGAGGAAGATACAACAAAACATGGATATATATATATATATATATATATAAGCAGTCATACAAACAATAAGAGGTAAATACAACATATCTCAATTTCATCCTTAGGCAAATCCGTTGAAGTTCCTTTGAATCTTTTTCTCTTTTTACAACAACACTTACTTCCCTCTTAGAATAGTAAGGAAGAAGCAATCTCTCACTTTCCTTCTTCTCCTACACCCTTTAGAGAAGATCCCTCACAAGACAAGATTCTCACACACATTAACCGTAGACTTCTACACACTTTTCAAACACAAGAACACTTACTCTCCAAAAACCCTAAAACACTTCACTTTCACTAAAAGACACTTCTCCCTCTCTTCTCTCTCTTTTCTGGCATCCAAATATGTTTAAAATAGTTCAGAAATAAATTCCCAAGAGTTTTCTCAAGCAACCCTTCAAAAATCATCCAAATGCATTGAATCTGGTCTCCACCGACTCTGGACACTTTTAGCGCTGGATAGGACACTATCAGCGCTGGTATGCTTCAATTATTCTAAACTCTAGGAAATGGGGCAAGAGCAGTGCTGGATAGAGCAGCATCGGCGCCAGTAGCTGAATTTACCATTTTGCCTCTTTTTACTTCGAATTCATTGCCTTTTGCTTCCTTTTTCTCCAAACACCTAAAATCATTATATCTACAGCAAAACATGAAAAATATCTTCCTTTAAAGTACAATATCACCAAAAATGAGTTCAATATATATTTATATAATCGAACATATGTTTGGTGCATCAATATCCCCCAAAATTAACCATTACTTGTCCTTAAGTAATCATTTTACTACATACAAATATAACTCATAGTAGTGAACCCTACTTAAATAAGACTATGACTTTTTATTTAAATGAATATAATAGCGAGATTCTTAGAAAGACTTTCAATAACTTAGGTTATAACTATAGGTGCAGAATATTTAGTAGCCATGTCTAAGAGTTCTAGTCTTCAATTTATTTCAAGAATAACTATAATTTGTCACATTAAAGGTGCTTTGAAGGATCAAATGAAAAAGAGGTTCATGAGATCTCAATTACTAAGGATGTTAATACCTTACTATAAGCTCATAAATGAAATGGGGCTTTTTCTTTAAGTTGATTCAAGTGAAGTCAATTTTTTATTAGACATCTCCTCAAGATTCTCCTCACATGTATTCTCTTTTCTTTTTATTTGAGATTCCTTTTCAATCCTTTATTTTATTTTTCTTTCCCTTTTACTCTTTTTTTTTTTCTTGTGAGGATTATTCTATCTTGATAGCCTTTAATAATTTTGAACTTCACTCTCCTTTTCCTAAAGTTGGAACTTGAAAACACTTCTTTAGTTTATAGATATATATTAGCTTTTAAATGATTCATAATGGAGCCACAATCTTTTCTTCTCACATTTTAAGCCTCTTAAAATTTCAAAAGTATAGTTTTCTTACTTTAAATAGTCAACAATAATCTCATCCTCTTATACTAAATTTCTTAACCCAAAAAGCTAACATTTTTACTAAAACTTTCATTCAAATCTTCTATGATATTTAAATAAAATAAAATAATTAGTTATCTAAAGTTAAGTTCAACTACATTAAGTCTTGTTAAAATAATTATAAAAATCTATTTTATTGAGAACATTTAATAGTTAAATTTTCCTCCCCTAAACTTAAGTTTTTCAGTGTATATTAAATTAACAAATGAGAGACAAAAGCAAAAATAAAACTAACCTTTTTGTGGCGGGCTTTTGATTCTTCTGAAACATGCAAGTATTAATTAAAAGTTAAACTACAGGCATGAAACAGTTAGAAGCATTGTTCACATATATAATAAAGATTTGCAGGGTAAAGAAATATTAAAGACTTAAACTTTAAACATTTAAAATAAGCATTACAATCTCAATACAAATCACTAAACAAACAAACACAGAGTTCAGTACATTATCATTACTAAAAAAAAGTACAATCACAAGCTACATCGATAATAGAGAAGTAGTCAAATAATACACAGAAGTACTACAAAACATAAATGAAAAAAGAAATCACATCTCTACCAATCATCATCAGCAGCTTCTTCAGCCTCATCTGCATCATCAAGTCGGTAAGGAACATAGTTAGGGAAATATCACACTAGTGTCTCCCCTCATAAATCTAACCTGAGCATCATGGTAAACTATGTTGTATTCAACTCTCCTCCTCTGATAATCATGCTATGGATTCTATCAATACTAGCATGTTGAATCCTCAATTGCTCCATAACATCAGACAAAGTAAGTTCCTCAGAAGTAGAAGGTATATCATGAATAGCAGAAGGAATATCAGTACTCCTACTTCCTCCCTTCCATCACACATGAGCCTCATAAGTACAAATATTAGCTTTGGTAATAGGCCTTAATGGATGGACTAACTCTACATTGTCATCAAACTCCACTCCAGACTGTACACATAGTGTGTGAATTAGGGCAGGAGGTCATAATCCACTAGTTGTATCCCCCTTACAATTGTCTGAATACTTTTATAGATGACAACTCCAATATCTATATGTTTCTTTTTCAGAATGTAATAGTTCAGAATAACTCTATCTCTAGTAAATTCGTTGTGATGGTAAGAAGGTAATAACCTTTCTAAGATGAAATAATGTCAGGTCATAGATGCTACATTCAACATAGAAGCAGGAAAGTTAATACTTTGTCTTTGCTTTACCTTCAATTCCTCTTTTTCATCAGTAAGAAAAGAAATCATTTCATTTATTCTAGCATCCATAGTACCAAAATTTTCAGGTTATGCCATCATATAAATAGCCATTTTAAGCACATATTTCATCAATTAGGCAATTAACTAACATCAATTTCATACAAAGAACACAAAATATCACTTTAGAATATAAAATCCTCATTACAAGCATACACATTTAAGCACTAATCTATATGAGTCCATCAAGCCATATATGATGCACCAAAAATATATACTGTTTTTGCTATATAATTTTACCCATTTTTGGTGATATTGCACTTTAAAGAAATGTATTTTCTATGATTTGTTGCAAGTATGATGATTTTCGGTGATTAGAGCGAAAATAAGTGAAAAGCAATGAATTTGGAGCAAAAACGAGCAAAAAAGAGGAAAACAGGTTCTAGTGCCGCCGGCGCTAGAATGGGCCCCGCCGGCCCCATTTTCCAAAGAACTCTGCAATTATTGGGATGATAGAGTGCCGCCAGCGCCCTATCGGGCGCCGCCGGCTATCAATGTTGCTGGAATTCAAATTTGAGGAGTTTTGGCAACTTTTGAAGGGATGCCTGTGGAAACTCTTGGGATTTCGTTTCTAACTTTTAAGTAACTATTTTTAGATGAAAATGTGTTTGTGTGAGTGTGTATTTTGAAGTTCTAAAGAGGGAGAGTGTGTGTTGAGTGTTAGGGCTTAGGAGAAAAGTGTGTAGAAGTGAGAGTTTGAGAGGAATTCTTCTCTGAGGAGTGAAGGAGAAGAAGTAAAGTGAGAGATTGCTTCTTCCTTTCCATTATAAAAAGGGAATTAAGTGTTGTAAAGAAGAGAGAAAAGGATTCAAAGGAACTTCAAGGGAATTGCATTGGGGAAGAGAAAGAGATAAGTTGTATTTTCTTTTGTTGTTTGTATGACTGTTCTTTTATATATAAAATCCATGTTTTATTGTACCTTCTTCATGAATTCTAAGTAGTCTCCTTTGTCTTTCTTCTTGCATTGAGATGTGATGATAGATTGATGTAGATTTGAAGTGCTTTTAATGTATTGAAGAAATTGGGATGGTTTTTCATTTTGAACTTAATTTACTTTTTGATTTGGCCAATTGAAGTGTTAAAATATGTTGTTGAACATTAATTCTGAAAGGATTTAGTGTCCTACAATAATAATGAAGAATCCATTCAATTTCTATGGATGAATTACGTAGTTCATGGGAATTGAGTGCAAATAAGTAGGGAAATGTGTTTTGATGGACTTCAATTTGGAGGTTTCAGGGTGACAGACTGAGATCCCCAAATTGGTTTTAAGATTAGTAACTAATCTCTAAGATTAGTAACTATAACTGGAAATCTTTCCAGTTATAGATTAGCTCAAGTCTAGATGAAAATCTTTCCAGTATTAGTTCATTCTTTTGGAGTTGTTGATACTAAAGATCCTAATACTGGAAAGATTTTCAAAGTTAATGGGCATCAATTAAAGCCTTACTTTGATGGGTTTCAACCTTACTTCGAAGAGGTTTTCATGCTGAGTCATCTTCATTAACTCAATGGTTTGTCGAGCTGACGACGTTAAACCAAGCGCTTTATAGAAGGCAACCCATATGTATCTTTGTGGTGTGTTTGCTTGTTTGATGTAGTTGTGCTTTTTAGATAGTTATTTTTGAATCCTAATTACTCCTAAATACTTTTAAAATTAATAAATGTTGGATCGAATTAAGATATTGGAATATTTTGGGCCAAACGAAGTATGGTGAGAATTTTTTAGCACTGGCGCCGCCGGCGCCCTATCAAAGAGAAATACTGAACTTACAGTTTTGAGAGCTGCCAATGCCCTATTGAGCGCCATCGGCGCCCAAAACCTGTTGACGAAGTTTTGGCAGTTTTGAGTGGGATCTTCATCCTTATAACTCCTTAAACTCCATTTTAGACTTCCTAACTCCAGAAAAATGAAATCTACCTTTCCCAATTTGCATTCCATGGATTCCTACTCTATAGACCCCTCGATCTTGCATTTTTAACTGAAGGAAGTTTATAAGTTTCGAGGTGCAGTGATTTTTCAACAAAGTGATGATGAAGAAGAGGATTATCAAGGAAACTGGCTTCAAAAATTGAGGTATGGATAATCCTACTACTAGAATTGAAGAGATAATTAAGGAGAGACGTTAGGAAGTGCATTGCTACACTACCACTGTCGTAGTTGTTCCGGTCATGAATGACTTCTATGCAAATTTTTACGGGATCAACCAAGGGTTCGTATTTGTGCTAGGCAGGTTTGTGCAATTCACTTCTGCAAGAATTAACAATCTCTTTATGATTGAGAATGTACCTATTTGCCATTATTCTAATTTCAATGCCACGAGTGATAATATGAATGATGTGTATCGTTATTTGATGGATGAGAATGAGGATTATGAAATTAGAGAAAATTGATACATTAGTTTCCCATCTGCATCTCTAAATCCATTGTCAAAGCAGTGGCACTACTTTATTTCGGTAAATTTATTTACAACATTAAAGATTAGCATGTTAACTAAGGAAAGTGTCATTTTGACTTTCTGTATTCAAACTAGGAGGCCGATTGACATTGGTAATATAATTGTGAAATCAGTTTTGGTATTAATTGTTCATGGATCTAAATATGGGCTTGGACACCCGTCCACCATATTTCTGTTATGTAGTTAATCACAAATTTCATATGAGAGTTGGGAAAAGGTTCTTCTTCCATGGAGGCCTATTGATCCAACTATTCCTTATGACTACAAACAGTGGGAGATGAAGATGATATGAATTTGCTTACTGATCAACTAACACATACTTCACAACCGATTCAACCATATTTTTCTGAAGGTTCCAGAATTATATTGAAGAGGATCAAACAATTGAAGAAAAGGTACAAAATGTTATGAATGCAATCAATAAAATTTCTAATTTATTTGATCATATAGATTGGAGAATGAAGGAACAATTTGATCACACTGTTCGAATTGAGATTGGTTTGATTAATCTAATGAAGAAGAACGCGGTGATTATTGAGCATTCATCTGAAAAATTTCCATTTTGTCCATTATATAGTTTATTCGTGCATCAGCAAACAATTGGAGACATTAGAGGAGAGGATAGTTCTGAAACCGATGTGGAGTAATTATTGGATTCTACTTATCTTTGTTGTGTGTTTCGTTTACTTTGCTTAATTATGCTTGGTGTGTGTAGTATTTACTTTTCTTTGTTTTGTAATTTGAATTTGGATTTGGGTATGCTTACTTTCATTGTGTGCTTAGATTTTAGTGTTTGCTTATTGTAGAGTACGCAACACTAAACATCTAAGGGTTGTTGGTTTGGTTTGAATGAACATATTTGGTGTTTATATTGTAACTTGGATTTTATATATAAAAGTTTGTTGTGTATTGTTTGTGTAAAGAATTGTGTTAATTATTTCTTCTGAGATGAATTAGATGCTTATTGAAGTGTTAAACATCATTGTGGAAGTAAAAAACGATCGAAATTACGAAAAAATCCTCGAACCCAAAAAAAATTTTGGACTGGCGCCGCCGGCGCCCAAATCAAGAGAGTTTGGCAGTTTTTTTTTAATAGAGCGCCGCCGGTGCCCAAATATAGAAAATCACCAACACCCTCTTATTTTACAATTTTTACCCTGGGATCCGAGGATTTTCCATTGCTTTTATCTTCCTCCTCCATTTTCGCGATTTTGAAGACTTAGGGCTTGCTAGATCTCATATTTGAGGTGATTTCAAAGCTTTTTGAGGCCGGATCTACACTTCTCTTGGTAAGAGCTTAACTTTAAGTAAAAAGTTTTTATTTTCACCATGGATATCTCTCACATTGCTTAGGTTGGAATTTTTGGAGTTTTAAAGAGATTTTGAGATTTCTATGATGAAATTTTCTCTTACTTGTTTAGAATAGTATTTTGAGTTTGTTATATTGTGAATTTGGGATTTATTGGAATTTTCTTGCAAATTTTAGAAATTCACATGGCTCCAAGGATGAGTAAAGGGAAGAGGAAATTGTATTTTGATGAAAAAAAATTCGTTAATATTAAAGCACAATTTCGCTTTAACTCTTACCTCTACAATAAGATGTGTATCCAGGATCGAGCTTTTGATAGTCCTGGTGGATTTGTAGAAGAGTTAATTGCAGAGCGGAACTGGGAATGATTTTGTTATTTTACTTGCGAATGTTATTATGGGAGTTGTTAGAGAGTTCTATGC
This sequence comes from Papilionanthe hookeriana x Papilionanthe teres, assembly GCA_022702705.1. Classification (NCBI taxonomy): domain Eukaryota; kingdom Viridiplantae; phylum Streptophyta; class Magnoliopsida; order Asparagales; family Orchidaceae; genus Papilionanthe; species Papilionanthe hookeriana x Papilionanthe teres. Next base: position 95,286,826 of record CM040431.1, on the reverse strand, counting down.
TAATGTGCCCTGGACTGAGACTGAGTATGTGTTATTTAGAGGAAAAATGGTTGAGTTTACTCCTCAGCGTATCAATGCCTTCTATCAGACTCGGGAACCATTTGTTTGTGAATATGAAAACTTTGATACTCGAGGGGAAAATATGAGAGAAGTGATTTCTTCTCTGATAGATGGAAGAGGGGAATGGAAAATAAGTCAAAAACAGATGATTAACTTCCCCGCTTCCACATTTCATGTCACATCAAAAGTTTAGCATTATTTCATCTCTGTAAGACTATTACCTTCTTATCACCACAATGAAGTTACAAGGGATAGAGCAGTTTTGAACTATTTTATTCAGAAGATGAGAAAGATTGATATTGAAGCTATTGTCTACAAGAACATTCAGATTATTGCTAGAGGCGAGACCACTAGTGGATTAGGGCATCCTGCCTTAGTTCATGCCCTGTGTGTTCAGTCTGGAGTGGAGTTCAACAGTTCTAAAGAAGTGGCTATACCGTTGAGACCAATTACAAAGACTATTATCCGTACTTATGAGTTTCATGTGGGAGCCCGAGTTGAGAGTAGTACTGATATTCCTACTATGAGTTACGATGTTCCATCTACATCTGAGCTGCCTACCTTATCTGATATTATGGAGCAACTGAGATTACAAAGTACTAGTGTGGATAGACTCCATGGTAGGATGGATGTGTTTGAGGTCAGGAGTGATGTGAATGAAGATTATCTATAGAGGAGATTTGAGATCGATATTGCCTAGTATGATGCTCAGGTCAGATTTATGAGGGGAGAGTCAGATATGATATTTCCTACTTACCCCAGCTATACACCATATAAACATGACCCTACTGATGACCCTGCTGATGACTCTGCTGATGATCCTGGTGATGGAGATTAGTATATTGTTTGTTTCTATTTCTGTTGTTTTTAATGTATTGTGTTGTACTATCGTGATGTAGTAGTTATTTGCTTTTCATGTGATGTGTAACCTTGTTGGTGTACTGTTATGTTGTATTGAAACATTGAAATTGTTAGCTGGACTGTGTAGTGCTGTGATAGTTTGTTTAGTAGTTATGGTGTTTTGTTAGATGTTTAGATGTTTAAATTTAAAGTCTCTTTACCCTGCAAATATTTAAAATTTTATATCACTGTTACTAATTGTTTCATGCCTGTTAGTTGTAAATTTTGACTAATACCAGATAGTTGTTGAAGATTTCAAGATCCCAGTACAAAAGGTTAGTTTTCTTTTACTCTTTACTGTTTCAAATTTATTAAAAAATTTAAGTTTTAGGGAGGGCATAGAAATATTAACTCTTATTTGTTCTCGATTATTATATTTTCAAAAATTATTAGCATAACTTCTGGCAGTTGAACCTTAATGTAGATAACTAAAACTTATTATTTCATTTGAATTATATGGAAGGATTGGATGAATATTTTTAGTAATAAAGCTTAATTTTATAAGTGTAAGATATTTGGTATGAAAGAATTTGATTATAGTTAACTATGTAAAGTAAAGAAAATTGTATTTTTTGAAATGTTAAGGGACTTAAAGTATTGTGTGTTAAGAAAAGATTGTGACTTTATGATAAATAATAAAGCTTGTACTTAATTATAAAGTAAGGAGTTGTCTCAAGTTTAAACTTTAGAAAAAGGAGAGTAAAGTTCAAAATCATTAAAGGCTATCCAGATGTAGTAATCCTCATTAAAACAAAAAGAAAAGAAAAGAAGGATTGAAAAATAATCCCAAAAAGAAAGAAAGAAGAAAAAGAAAAGAAAAAGAAAGAAAAATATTTATGAGGAGAAGTTTGAGGAGATACCTAATCAAAAATTGGCTTCACTTGAGTCACCCTAAAGGGAAAACTTGATTTCATTTCTGAATTTATATTTGAAGTATTGACCAACATTCTGATGAAGTTTGCATGAACTCCTTTTTCACATAGTCTTTCAAGGTACTCTTAATGTGACAAATTATGGTTTATCTTGAAATGAATAGAAGACTAGAACTCTTAGACTTGATTGCTGAAAATTCTTATACCTGTAGTGTTGACCTGAGTTACTGAATTTCTTTCTAAAAGTCTTACCAATATATTCTTTTGAATGAGAAATTTAGTGTCCTACAGTTGAAAAATAAATTGCCTAGAGTTATATTTTATGTAGTAAAAGGATTACTTGAGGACAATTAATAGTTAAGTTTAGGGGATTTTGATGTACAAAAAATATATACTATTTTTTCTACATAATGTTACTCATTTTTTGTGATATTTCACTTTAAAGAAAGGTCTTGTTCATGTCTTGTTGCAGGTATGATGATTTTAGGTGATTGGAGCGAAAAGAAGCTTAAAGGAACGAATTCAGAGCAAAAAGGAGCAAAAAGGAGGAAAACACGTTCTTGCGCCGCCGGCGTCATTATCCAAAGAACTCTGTAATTATTGGGATGAGAGTGCACTGTCGGCGCCCTATCGGGCGTCGGCGGCGCCCTATCGGGCATCACCAGCGCCCTATCAGGAGTCACCGACGCCCTATCAGGAGTCACCGGCTCCCAATGTCGGTGGAATTCAAATTTGAGGAGTTTTGGCAACTTTTTGAAGGGATGCCTGATTCCCGATAAATGCAACAGCACCAAAAACTTGATACCGTCCGGTAAATGAAACGGCACAAAAAACTTGACTCCGCTGGATAAATGCGCTGATGATTTTAGATATGAAAATTATGAGTTTATAATATGGGATACTATGCTAGTATACGTATCGTTTATCAAGTAATATAGGACTTTCTGATTAAGCCCCGAGATATCGAACCCACAGAGAAAATGTAAAATCTTTAAGGAAATCATAAAAATTATCTTTTTACTTTTTGTTATGGCTTTTGAAAGTATGTGTTGATTTTGAAAGGTTTTGAAAGTTGATTTGTCTTTTGAAATTTCCTTAATAAAATGTTAAGCAAGAAATTAAAATTATAATAACTAAAAAAAACTGTATGTAAAATACTATTAACTAGAATATATTTTTCTTTCCTTTTATGAAGTAGTAATAATTTTTAAAGTATTGTTATGGAATTATTTAAATTTGTTATGACAGATATAAGCAAATGTGTTCTTTACCCTTACCTGGTTCTATAAAGAACATAGGTTAATTTGAAATTTTTATGATTTTGAACATGTTTAAGCAGGGAAGATACCAGTCTCTCACTCTAGAGTTCCCTCGATTCCCACCACCTGGGAGCTAACTTCTCATAACAAAACTCAAAACTTCAAACCAAATTAGGGGGTTTTAGTCTATCACTCTAAAATCCTCTAATTTTACTCCATTCCATAAAAATATCTTCTAATATTACATTCAATTATATGGACTACAATTCTCACCCATATAATTGCATGTGATTCTTACTAACTTTTACGAGACAATACCGCATTGGATCTTACATAATCTCAAGAAATTTTACAACTTAACAGGCCAAATTAAGAAGTAAACAAAGTTTTTAGAATCAATCTTCACAACTTCTTCCAATTTTTAAACACTTATACTTTCCATAACAATTCTTTATAAATTAATTACTTCTCCATTTAAGAAAGAAAAAGATAAAGTAAACTACTCAGAATGCATTGAGAAAATACAAAAACACATTGATTTAAAATTAAAAACAATAAGAAAAATAACAAACGAAAGCAAGTATTAATAAAAAGATTAAAAGTAAACACTTATTTGAAAATCCTCTCCACAAAACTAAGGAAGTTCCTCTGAAACTTTGACTCTTCGCTAAACTACTCCTCAGAGCAAGTCTCCCAACTCCGATGACTCAGAATACAGACTTCAGACTTCAATAAAAACTAAACTAAAAGAAAGAAAAGAAGTGGGAAGAAGAAGACTTCACTCCGACCCTTTTCTCCTTTCTACTCTCTACTCCTACTCTTACTCTTAATAAAAACTCTCACAAAATAAAAGTAAAATACTATAAAAGCTCTCTTCAAAATGCAAGTGGAAGAGCAGTGTAAGAACAGTAAAAAGACCCTTCAAAATGCAGTGGAAGATCACTTAGTCATTCCTAAGACTCTCTTTAAATAGTAAACCAAAAGGTGCCTTGGTGTCTCTTCAAAATGTGTCCAGATTCGATGTATCTACCAAGGAACGCACCCCTTCATTCAAACTTGCCACCCAAAGGAAGTTATGGTAGTTACCACCAAGAGTTGCATCCCATCCCCTTTGAAATTGGCGCCAAATACATGAAGATTTCAATTTTTAACTGTGGCGGCTAAGCGTCGGCCCAGCGGCGCTTAGCCGCCAGTGCCAAAATTTTGATTTTTCATTATTTTTGCTCCAAATTTGATCCAATTTTGCTCCTTTCTTCATGACCATCCATTTTCATTATACTTGCAAGAAAAACACAAAATACCTTCCCTTAAAGTGCAATATCACTAAAAATAGTTATAAAAATGTGCATAAAAATACTATATATTTTAGGTGTATCAATGCCTATGGAAACTCGTGGGATTTCATTTCTAACTTATAAGTAACTGTTTTTAGACGAAAATGTGTGTGTGTGAGTGTGTATTCTAAAGTTCTAAAGAGGGAGAGTGTGTCTTGAGTGTTAGGGCTTAGGAGAAAAGTGTGTAGAAGTGAGAATTTGAGAGGAATTCTTCTCTAAGGAGTGAAGGAGAAGAAGTAAAATGAGAGATTGCTTTTTTCCTTTCCATTCTAAAGAGGGAATTAAGTGTTGTAAAGAAGAGAGAAAAGAATTCAAAGGAATTTCAAGGGAATTGCATTGGGAAAGAGAAAGAGATAAGTTGTATTTGCTTTTGTGGTTTGTATGACTTTTCTTTTATATATAAAATCCATATTTTATTTTACCTTCTTTATGAATTCTGAGTAGTCTCTCCTTTGCCTTTCTTCTTGCATAGAGATGTGATGATGGATTGACGTGGATTTGAAGTGCTTTTAATGTATTGAAGAAATTGTGATGGTTTTTCATTTTGAACTTAATTTACTTTTCCATTTGGCCAATTAAATTGTTAAAATATGTTGTTGAACATTAATTCTGAAAGGATTTAGTGTCCTACAACAATAATGAAGAATCCATTTAATTTCCATGGATGAATTTTTTAGTTCATACAAATTGAGTGCAAATAAATAGGGAAATATGTTATGATAGACTTCAATTTGGAGGTTTCAGGGTGACAGGCTGAGATCCCTAAATTGGTTATAAGATTAGTAACTAAACTCGAAGGTTAGCCTTCAGCTGAAGGGTGAGTGGCAGCTCCGTAGTGAGAGCCGGTATCCTCCCAGCCAAGCCTTAGATTTAGTGACTAAACTTAGGATATGCCAATGTTCTTTTCATGCTTGGAAGAGGGGGTACTCTTTTAAGGGTAAAGAAACATTTATGCTCCTATTCGGCACAATAACATAGATATTTGTTCCAAATCATTCACACATCATATTATCATTGCAAAAGGAAAGATACTTTTCTCATATATCAAAAACCATTCAAATATATAGCTTAGTGTGTGTCTGTTAGTTAATTCCGTTTTCAAAGTTATTGGAAGTAATTATAGTTTGATTAATTGTTACTGTTTTCTGTATAGTGGTAGTAGAAGTAAGTATTAAACTTTAAGTGCAATTTGAGTATCGGATTTCAGTGCTACATTATCTATTGTGAAGCACTTTCTTCTACTTCGTAACTTCCCTATGGGATCGATAACCACGACTCTATTTGAGCCCTGTATTACTTGATACGATACGTATACTTACATTGAGGGCTTGAACTTTACAAAATCATTATAAACATATATAAATTTGAGTTCATAAATTCTTGCAATATAAAAGTCTGTAAATCATCCGGTCAATATAACATAAAAATTTGACGTCATAATCACGCTATAATTCCTCTTCATCAAATTTATCAAAATTTCTTCAATTCGCCTAGTATGATCAAATTATTCTTTCATCCTTCAATCCAGGTGATGAAATAAATCAGAAATATTATTAATAACATTCATCAGATTTTGTACTTATTTCTCCAATTTCTTGGTCTTCTTTAAAATTAACTGTGAAATTTAAAGAAAATATGGTTGAATAGGTTGTGAACTCTAGGATGGTTGATTTGCAATTATATCCATATCATTCTCATCTCCGGTTGATTTACAATCAAATAATTTAGTTGGGTCGAGGGGCTTCCAAAGAAGAAGCAATTTTTCCCAGCTTTCATATGGCACTTGTGACTGGCTGCAAAGAAGAAATATGGTGGAAGGATGTCCAAGCCTATATTTAGATCCATGTACAATCAATCCCAATACAGATTTCAAAATTATAGTGCTTATATAAATAAGCCTTCACGTTTGAATACAGTAGTTCAAAATTACACTTTCCTTTACTGATTTACTGATTTTCATAGTTGGGAGTAACTTTGCAGATATGAAGAAATGTCATTGCTTAGACACAGAATTTAATAATTTAGTAGAGAAACTTACATATCCATTGTCTTTTATCTCCCAATCATCACTTTCATTCGTCATATATCGATAAATTTCATTCATGTTATCTCTTGTCGGAGCAAAATTTGTATAATGGCAGATCGACATGTTTTCAATTATAAACAAATCATTAATCTATAAAGGGGTGAATGGTACAAACCTGCCATGCACATAGACGACTCCTTGGTTGATTCCGTAAAGATTTGCATAAAACTCTTCCACCAAAGGAATAAATATAGCAGTAGTAGTGTAGCATAACACTTCCCAGCGCCTTTGCACAATAATCTCTTCTACTCGATTACTTGGAGCATTCAAATCTCGATTCATGAAGCTACTTTCTTTAATAAGCCTCCTCTACATTAGCACTTTGTTGAATAATCACTGCGCCTCTAAACTGATGAACTTCCTTTAGTTGAAAACTCTAAATCTTAGAATTTCTACAATATTGGAATCCATCGAATGCAAATTTGGATTGAATCCTTTCTTTTTTATGGAACTCAGGGATTCAAAAATGAGTTCAGAAATTTATAAGGATGAAAATCTAACCGAAAACTGCCAAAACTTGCAATTTAAAACTCCAAAAACCATATTAAACCTTCGGCGCCGTTGGTGCCAGATTGGACTTTGTCGGCACCCAAACCCTAAAATTTGGCAGTGTTCTCTAGAAATGGGCGCCGGCGGCACCCATTCTGGCGTCGTCGGCGCCACTACTAAAAAATGCACAAAACTTCATTTTCGTCCAAATATTCCAAATTTTTTATACGATCCATTAATTATCACATTCTGATATTTATGAGTGAGTAGGACTCAAATATGATTAACTAAAAGTAATATTACCTAAATTAACTTAAGCAAACTGATATAATAAAGATAAGTATGGGTTTTATCCCACCAAGTGCTTGGTTTAATGTCATCGGCCCGACAAATATTCACTTATTCAGGGTGACTTAATATTAAAACCTCTTTAAAAATTGGTCGATACCCCTCAAAATATGGTTTTAATCTATGACCATTAACTTTAAATATTCTTCCAGTTTTAGGATTCTCAATATCAAAAGCTCCAAATGGAGAAACTTTTATAACAGTTAGAGTTCATATCCACCTAGACTTTAGTTATCTGGGAAATAATTTGAAACTTGTATTATAAAGCAAATCTTTTTGTCCATGTTCAAATTTCTTTCTTATAATCTTCCGATCATTCCATATTCTCATTTTCACCTTGTAAATTCTATCATTATCATTAGATTCATTTCTAATTTCTTCCAATTCATTCAATTACACCAATCTTTTCTCACATGCATTCTTTCAACTAAAATTTAACTCTTTTATCGTCTAATATGCTTTATGTTCCAATTCTATAGGTAAGTGGCAAGTTTTTCCAAAAATTAGTTTATAAGGAGACATTCCTATAAGAGTCTTGTAAGCAGTCCTATATGCCCATAATGCAACATATAATCTAACAGACCAATCTAATTTGTGGAGATTCACAGTTTTCTCCAAAATTTGTTTAATTTCACGATTAGAAACTTCTGTTAAACCACTAGTTTGGGGCTGATAAGCAGTAGAGATTTTATGAATAATAGTATACTTTCCAACCAATATCGGTATCAGATTATTCCTAAAATAAGATCCACGATGAGTAATGATCACTCTCGGCATTCCATACCATGTAAAAATATTTTTCATTAAAAATTTTGAAACACTTCGAGCATCACATATGGGTAAATCATTTACTTCAATCTATTTTGATACATACTCTACAGCAACCAATATATATAAATTCCTAAATGAAAGAGTAAATGGTCCCATAAATTCCAATCCCCAATCATAAAAAATCTCAACATCCAATGTAAAACTTAGAGGCATTTCATTTCTTCTAGAAATATTTCCTACACTCTCACATCGATCACGTGATTTAATATATCTATAAAAATCCCTAAAAATAGTAGGACAATAAAATCTAGAATGTAAAATCTTATGTGTAGTTTTATCAGTTCCAAAATGTCCTCCAAATTTTGAATGATATTTCTGAATAATTGGTTTAATTTCTTCATAAGGCACACATCTTCTAATAACAAGACCCTTACATTGTTTATCTAGGTATGCGTTATCCCAAAAGTAAAATTTAGCATCATTTATAAATTTCTTTTGTTGTTGCAATGTTAATTCAGGTGGAAAAATATCACTCACAATATAATTCACAATATCCACAAACCAAGGTAAATTCCTTTCCTTAATGTTATAAAGTTGTTCATCAGGGAAAGTTTCTGTAATTTTTTTCTTAAAGTTAGATAGTTCATGTTGTTCCCGTTTAGACAAATGACCAGCTATTTGATTATCAGTTCATTTTCTATCTATTATCACAATGTCAATTTCTTGCATTAAAAGCATCCATATGCTTAATCTTGGTTTGGCATTCTTCTTTTGCATTAAATATTTAATAGTTGAATGGTCTGTATACAATATACATTTAGTCACAATTAAATATGATCTACAATTTTCAAAAGCATATACAAGTACTAATAATTCTCTTTCCATGGTGGCATAATTAATTTGAGCTTCATTAAGAGTTTTACTAGCATAGTATACAAATTTAAACATTTTATCATACCTTCGCCATAGAGCAACTCTAACCGCATAATCACTAGCATCACACATGAGTTCAAATGGTTTCTCCCAATTAGGTGAAACTATTATAGGAACAGTGATTAATTTTTCTTTTAATATTACAAAGGCATTTAAACATTTCTCATTAAAATTAAATTTCATATCTTTTTTTAATAGTTGGCATAGAGGTTTAGTTATTTTTGAAAAACTTTTAATATAATGCCTTTAAAATCCAACATGTCCTAAAACACTTCCAACCACTCTCACTGTAGTAGGAGGTGATAGATTTGCAATAATTTAAATTTTGCAGGGTCTACTACCATACCATGTTTAGAAATTTTATGCCCAAGTACAATTCCTCCTGCAATCATAAATTGTCATTTTTTCCAATTTAGAACAAAATTTGTTTTTTTCACAGAGCTCTAAAACCTTTTTTAAATTATTTAAATACAAGTCAAATGAAGTTCCCAATACAGAAAAATCATCCATAAAAACTTCTAATCCATTATCAATCAGACTACTAAAAATAGACATCATAAATTTTTGAAATGTTGCAGATGTGTTACATAATCCAAAGGGTATTATTTGAAAATCAAATGTTCCATATGGGCTAGTAAATGTAGTCATTTCTTGATCCTCGGGAGCAATATGTATTTGGTGATAACCAATATCTCCATCCAAAAAGCAATAATACTTGTGCCCAACTATTCTATCGAACATTTCTTCCTGAAAAGGTAAAGGAAACTGATCTTTCCTGGTGGCAAAATTTAATTTTCTATAATCAATACAAATTCATCAACCAGTGACTTGTCTTGTCGGTATTATTTCATTTTGTTCATTCACATCAACTATCACTCCTTTCTTAGGGAGACAATGAATTGGACTTACCCAAGCACTGTCTGATATAAGATAAATATTTTCAGCATCTAACCATTTTAAAATTTCCTTCTTTACTACTTCTTTGATCATTGGATTTAGTCTCCTTTGCAGATCAACTTTATGTTTATGTTGTTCATCTAACAAAATTTTATGCATACAGATTGAAGGACTGATTCCTTTAATATCAGCTAAAGTCCAACCAAAAGCCTTTTTATATCTTTTTAATGTATCCAATAATTTTTGTTCCTGATATTCATTCAAATCTGAAGATAAAATAACTGTTAAGGTAAATATTTCTCCTCAAAACACATATTTTAAATGGTTTGGAAGAATATTCATTACAAGTTCAGAAGATATTATGATAGATGGAATTAAATTTTTATTTTCACTTTCTGTAGTATCCAACATTTCAAACCTTTCCTAAACAAAATCTAAGTCATCATTCTTCATCTCATCAAAATCATCTTATATTTCATTATCATCCTCATAATTCAAAACATCATATTCTATTTTCTCTTCAAACATCTCCTTAAAATGATCATCTCTCAAATAATCACAATTTCCATTTGAAAGAATTCATCATCTTTTTCTATTAAAGGATATTTCAATAATTTTAAAATAATAAATGTTACCTCTTGATCATTAGGTCTCATAGTTAATTCTCCTTTTTGAATATCTATCAAAGCTCTTCCAATCGCATGGAATGGTCTTCCCAAAATAATAGGAATTTCTTTATCATCCTCCATATCTAAAAAAATCAAATCCACAAGAAAGATAAATTTATCAACCTTTATTAGTACATCTTCTACAACTCCTTTAGGATAAGTAATAAAGCGATCAGCTAACTGAAGAGTTAGAGAAGTAATGGAAATTTCTCCTATTCCTAATATCTTGAAGGTTGATAAAGGCATGAAGTTAATACTATCTCCTAAATCACATAAGGCTATTCCGAGAAATTTTTCACCTATAGCACAAGGAATAGTGAAACTACCAGGATCTTTAAGTTTTTTTTGAAGCTTTTTCTGAATAATAGCAGTACACTTTTTGCAAAGTGAAACAATCTTGTGATCTATAAACTTCCTTTTCTTTTTAAGTATATCCTTCATAAACTTCACATGATCAGGCGTTTGTTCTAAGGCTTCAACAAAGGGAATATTAACTTTTAAATTTTTAAGAATTTCTAAAAACTTTGTAAATCGGTTATCTTTATTTTGTTTTTTTAATCTTTGAGAAAACATAGGTGGTGGTTTTTCTACAGTAATTTCCATTGGTTTAGGTGAATATTCTATTTCTTGAAAAATATTATCATTACCCTTTTCAATTTCTACCTTCTCTTTCTTATTTTAAAATTCTTTTTGCACTCTCGTTTCTAATTCTTTTCCACTTCTTAACTGTATAGCCTTAATTGGTTCTTTATTTTGATCTTTTGGACCAATCTCAACATTACTGGAAAGAGTTCTTGGAGGTTTATAATTAAGCATAGTAAAAATATGTCCTAATTGTTTTTAATGTTTTTAATTGCAACTCCCTGAGTTTATAATTGATTACCATGAGTTTGTAATTGATTACCCATATTGAAGATTAATTCTTCCATCGACAATTTCTTTTCCTTAAATTTTTTGTTACTATTAAAACCTAGAGGATAAGAAGGGTTATAGTTTGTGTTTCCCTAGTTGTTTAAATTTCTTAATAGGTTCACTGAATTGTTCTGCCATTGCGGGTTAATAGTAGCAGCGTTATTATTATTGCAATTTAAGTTAGGGTGGTTTTTTTAAACGGAATTATAATAATTCGAATAAAGATTATTGGATCTATTATTTGTAGCATTCAAGGTCTCATAAAATGTTTTAGTTCTATTATCTGCCCTAATGAATTTTCCACTAACACTAGGGGTATTTGAGAATAGTTCATTTTGTATTGATCTATTTTCTTAGAAAGGGTAGCATTTCGAGACTATCATAGTTATAGCATCAAAATCATGAATACTAGCTAGTTTCTCAAAATTTACCCGTTCAGAGGGCCATTGAAAATTGTTAGTAGTCATCTCTTATTTTAAAGAATATGCCTCATCAAAAGGTTTTGACATTAATGATCCACCAGTAACAGCATCTATAATTAATCTAATAGATCCTACTAATCTATTATAAAATATTTGAATTATTAACCAATCAGGTAAAACATGCTATGGACATTTCCTAAAGAGATCTTTAAATCATTCTTAAGCTTCGTATATTGATTCTCCTTCAAACTAACCAAAAGATGTTATATCATTTCTAAGCTTAGTAGTTTTCGATGGAGGAAAATATTTTGACAAAAAATTTTATGAAAGTTCTCCCCAAGTTTTAATAGATCCATGTGCTAACAAATTTAACCACGCGTTAGCTTTATCTCTTAATGAAAAAGGAAAAAATCAAAGTCTGACAGCATCATTCAACACTCCATCATATTTAAATGTAGTACACAATTCTAGATAACTAATAAGATGTAAATTAGGATCTACATTTGGTGTTCCACAAAATTGATTATTTTGAATCATTTGGATAATAGTAGGTTTAAGTTCAAATGAAATAGCAACAACATTAGGATTTTAAATAGTTACATGAATTTCATCTGCTATAGGGTTGGCATAATCTCTTAAAGGTCTTGTTTGAAGTTCATTTTCATTTCTTTGATTATTTAAATTGTTTACCATTTTGTTCAGATTTTTTTATTCTTTTTTTCCAAATTTTTCTAATAGTACGTTCTAATTTTGAATAGTAAGGCACTAAACATAAAGATCCAATTTTGTAGTTATAAAATTACACTAAACACACTTAAAAGTAAGCAAGAACACACAATTGCAAATTATAAAATAATGGTTTTCAAGCACAATTAAATAGACTGTTACCATATTTATATTTTCCCCAACCACGGCACCAAAAACATGACCGGTGCGCTTCCACTTAGATAAATATTTAAAAGGTAGTTTTAATTCAGTTTCAAAGTAAAGTTGGTTTAATAATTAGGCAGCCACTCGTATATAGAAGTATATGTATCGTTCAATCATCACAAGGCTATAGAGAGTTTCTAGTTATCGATCCCACGAAGAAGGTTGTAACTTTTCAAAATCTAGTACAGAAATTCATTACTTAATCCACAATGCACGTTCAGGAAATTTTAAAGTTACAAGTGTAACGATGAAAAAAAGCTAAGTTTACTAAAGTAACTTTCTAAATTTCTAGATAGAATTAACTAACGCAGACTAAGTTTTGTATTGAAAGGTTCAAATATGAGAAAATCCTCTTCCCCCTTACAATGATATTATGATGAGTGAATGATAAAGATTGATAAAAACTTGTATTATGCCAAATAGGAGCATTCATATTCTTTACCCTCTTCAAAGTACCCCATCTTCTGAGTTCTGTAAAGAACATTCACTAAACATACACTTAGTCCCTAAATCTATGGTTAAGCTCGGAGGATACTGGCTATCACTTTAGAGCTCCCACTTGCTTCACCTGAAGGCTAACCTTAGATTTAGTTTCCAAACAGTAGGACCAAATTGGGGATTTCAGTATGCCACCCTAAAATCTCCAATTCTACGCCCATCAAACCACATTTCCTCATTTATTTGCACTCAACCCCCATGAACTACATAACTCATTCATGGATATTGAATGAATTCTCCACTTTTGTTGTAGAACACTTAGTCTTCTCGGATTGTATATTTCACAACAAGTATTAACAATTCAATTGGCCAAATCAAAAAGTAAATGAAGTACAAAGTAACAAATCATCACAATTTCTTAACATTTAAATGACACATCAAATCTACATCATCACTTCACCATATCTCATTGCAAGGAGAAAGACAAAGTAATCTATTAAGAATTCATGAGGAAGATACAAAAAAACATAGATTTATATATAAAAACAGTCATTTAAACAATAAGAAGTAATACAACTTATCTCAATTTCATCTCTAAGAAAATCCCATGAAGTTCCTTTGAATCATTTTATTTCTTTACAACTACACTTAATTTCCTCTTAGAATAGTAAGTAAGAAGCAATCTCTCACTTTCCTTCTTCTCCTACACTTTTTAGAGAAGAATACTTCACAAAACAAGACTCTCACACACACTATCCCTAGACTTCTACAAACGTTTCAAATACAAGAAAACTTAGTCTCCAAAAACACAAACACACTCCACTTTCACTAAAAGTCACCTCTTCCTCTCTTCTCTCTCTTTTTTGTCATCCAAATATGTTTAAAATAATTTAGAAATGAATTCCCTAAGAGTTTCATCAAGAAAACCTTCAAAAATCGTCCAATTGCGTAGAATTTGATCTCCACCGACTTTGGGCACCGTCGGCACTGGATAGGGCACAGGCACCCTCGACACTGGTATGCTTCAATTATTCTGAACTCTCTCAAATTGGGCACTAGTAGCGTTGGATTGGGCACCGTCGGTGCCTGTAGGCTGAATTTGTCATTTTGCCTGTTTTTACTCTAAACTCATTCCTTTTTTGCTTCCTTCTGCTCAAAACACCTAAAATCATCGTACTTAGAGCAAAAAATGAAAATATGTTCCTTTAAAGTGTACTATCATCTAAAATTAGTTCAATATATATATATATAAAAAACTAATATATGTTTGGTGCATCATGCGGTGCCAGCTCAAACCTTAGAGATGTCAAAATCCCACGCGATGACTTCTGTTTTGCGGGCTATTCCATGCCAGCGCTGAGCTGGCCCACTATTTCATCTATTTCAAATGGATAAAACAACTATTTAACTCAATCAGGGTCGTCCATTTCCAAATCACGGAAATGGATAGCATCGGTTCATCTCCCTCCATCTGATTCTTTCTATGAGCCTTCCACGATCAGAGCACAATATCTCACTCAATTCTTCATAGATTTGAGAGAGATTTGTTCCTAAAGCTTCACTGGAGATGAAGAACCCATCCATACAGTGATATTGTGGTTGTGAATTGGTTTCCTTCACAAAGTACCAAACCCAAACCTAAGTTAGGTCGAATGAGCCATACCTTAGCTTTAATTGATGGAAGTTTAATTTGAATGGTTGTAAAGCTTCCTCTTGACCTTAGAGAGCTTGTTTCTAACTCAATTTGAGATAAAATGAGGCCTTAGTATATGTTTGATCAAATTTGTTTACGGTTTGGAAAATGAAAATGGAATAGTGGGTTTCAGGATCTAATTCTATGTGGATTCAATTGCTTAGGTCCTAAAGAAGATCTTTGATGTTCAAAGTTTCAGGAATTGGACACTGTAGATAGGTCTTCTTGCTTGGATAAAGTTCACTGGTTTAGCCTTATTTATTGCCATGGATGGCCATGGCTGATTCTTAGATAGGCTTAGGCTTTCTTGGGGATGGTTTGAAGCAGTTTAATGATGGCATATTGATGAGATTTCAGCTGAAGGATAAGTTCAATTGACCCTCCCAAGGTTAACCAACATTAGACTCAACCATGGTGAAGATTGGGTTCAAAATTTGAATTTCTTCTATTGCCTACTTTAGGAGGTGGATAGGGTTAGTTAAATTCAGCCAAATTCACCCAGCCCCCCCATATATTTTTATCCTTTCCTTAATGAGGTTTGAAGAAGGTGACACACAATCCCGTTCTTCCTCATTTTCTATAAAAATGTCATGATGGAGTTTCCATGGTGAAAAGGATGGTTAGGATAAGCTTTATCTTTGATAGGATGAGAGGAGGGGTAAGTAGTGACTCACCTACATCATCCTTTAAAGGTAGCATGGTTGAATGACTCCATTTTTGTTCATTTATAATGCTTTAATGATGGCTTTTAACTTTGGTTAATGTCAAGTGTCATAAGTGTTTATCATGTCATGGTAAATTTCATGGGTCATGAGTGACCCATGGGTGATTTTCCATAAATTGAATTTATTTTTAAAATCAATTATGGAATTTTTATGTCATATGTGATGTCATGATCTTAAATTCAATTTAGGGTTAATTAATTGTAATTCCATTTTTATTTAATTATTTAATTAATTAAAAATATATAAAATTACTATATTAATTGTCTACATTAATATTTAGGAGGTCAATATTAGTAGACTTCTTCCTCCAGATAATTTGTAAAAATGGGCCCATTAGATGACCATTATGATTTGGGTTAAAAAGGCTTTATTAGGGTTTTACTCTAGACATTAGGGTTTAGTGACCATTGGTAAGGTTTAGGAGGTCTATATTAGTAGAATTCCTTCCTCTAGATAATTTGTAAATAATCCTCACAAAAGTGAGGTCAACAAATGGCCCCCAATATGTGTGGAGTACTGAATATGTACATCGCACATATTGGCATTAACCGAGATGGTCTGGATAACTCAATTGATTTGTTAGTTTAAGAGTAATCTTAATGTCAAAGAAATCTTATTTTCAATATTTGAATAGAAGATGGATGTCATATTCCATTAAAGGGGGTCTTACACTGCTTCTCCAATATATCAAATGTCGTTATGTCGATTTTGAGAAGGACTGTTATGCGACTTATATCCTTTCTCAATGAAAAAGCTAAAGGAATGTCATATTTCCATGTCAGAAAATGTCTCATATCCAATAATTGGAGAGAGAGAGTGGATGCCATACCATCTCTTAAGAATGTCAAATGTTGATATGTCAGTATTGAGAAGGAATGCTATACGACTTATATCCTTTCTCAAAGAAAGAGCTAAAGGAATGCCATATTTTCGTGTCAGGAAAGGTCTCATATCCAATAATTGGAGAGAGAGTGGATGCCAATCCATCTCTCAGAAATGTCAAATGTTAACATGTCAGTTTTGAAAAGGAAAGTTATATGACATATATCCTTTCTCAAAGAAAGAGCTAAAGGAATGTCATGTTCCCGCATTAGGAAGGATCTTATATCCAATAGCTGGAGAAGAGATTGGATGCCATCTCATCTCTAAAAATGTCATATGTCGATATGTCAGTTTTTCAGAAGGAAAGCTATGAAAAAGAGAGAGCTAAAGGAATGCCATGTTTCTGTGTCGGGAAGGGACTTATATCCAATAGCTGGACAAGAGAGTGGATGCCATACCATCTCTTAAAATGTCAAATGTTTATCTGTTAATTTAGAGAAGGAATTGTATACGACTTATATCCTTTCTCAAAGAAAGAGCTAAATAAATGTCATTTTTCCTTGTCAGGAAGGGTCTTTTATCCAATAGCTGGAGAAGAGAGTGGATGCCATACCATCTCTTAAAATGTCAAATGTCGATATTTCAGGTTTGAAAAGGAATGTTATATGACTTATATCCTTACTCAAGGAGAGAGCTAAAGGAATGCCATGTTTCCGTGTAACGAAGGGTCTTATATCCAAAAGCTAGAGAAGAGAGTGGATGACATAACATCTCTCAAAATGTCAAATGTCGATATGTCAGCTTTGAGAAGGAAAGCTATGTGACTAATATCCTTTTGTAAATAGAAAAAATAAATGTTGTATTCCATTTAAAGAGGTCATACACTATTTCTCGCAGATGTCGAATGTCGATATTATCAGTTTCGAGAAGGAATGTATATGAAATATATCCTTTCTCAAAGAAAGACATAAAGGAATGTCATGTTTCTGTGTCAGTAAGGGTCTTATATCCAATAGCAGAAGTTATGTGTGAACAACATATGAAGAAAAACTAGGGAGTTTTCCTTTTTAGGTCGAATGATAAATCTCATGTTAATTATCGTGAGTTGTTTATTATGTCATTTTTAACTTATAGTGTTCATTCTAGCATTTTTTGACATGCTGATGTATTATTAAAAGCTGGGCAATATCTTACAAAATTTTATTCCACTACCAAAAATAATGTACATTGATGATAAAAGTCAATAGTACGTCATATATCATACAAACATTATAAACTTTCGATATAACATCACATCAGAAGTTGTCAGATTGTCCTTTTGTCATGCTTATAAACTTGGATATTGCTAGATCTACTACAAATATCTAACACTCCAAGACATTGTTTGTTAAGTATGTCCTAGGTGTTTGGATATTCATAGAGTCATGGTAATTCCGAAGGTTTTAATCCCTTGAGCTCTAGCACTAGTTTATAACTGATCACCCATTTGTCAGGATGCATTTTTAGTAGTGTAATTGTGTTTCATTGTCTGCTCACACTAGGTATGCAATATTTAACAACATCAGCTTCATTCCCTTGTAAAACTAGGATTGATTCATGCGGAAGGGGAATTTGGTAAGATCCACGATATTTTCCTGGTCCCACAATCCTTATCTCTCTTCCAAACATGATAGAGCATTTGTTTAAGAGTGATAACGTGGAGAAAGGTATCTCGAAGACATGACTATTAATATGTGGTGGGATGCAATCTCCTTCATCATAAATGTTGACAATGCAGCTGTCGAGAATGCAACTATGCGATAATATATCCCAAGCTACTAGTTGCCTGATGATTTGGACAATGACTATGGGCATCAAGTCCACCTCTTCATGTTGTAGAATATTGGGAAGACTCCCCTTTTCGTCTTTAGCAAATTGTAATAACATCCACACTGGATAGTCACCCATCCTTTATCGCGTATCCATTTATTAAGCTCATAAAATAATGTTTTCTTCAAGCTTCTAACTTGTCAAAGATCGTAGACTTCCATTATATGCTCAACAATGGCAGCCTACTCAACTTCATCGAAGACTCTCGTGACTAATTTAATTCTTTCCAGTATGTTGATGGTCCGACAATCGATATGTTTGAACTGTTTGAAACAATGTATTCCGAGAGCTTGAACACGCCTCAATTCTTCTTTAGAAATAATTTTTCTGTCGTAGATTTATTGGATGTCGTGAGGTCGAGTACATACACATATGGAGTAGATGCAAAAAGTATCCTTTCTATTGCTTCCTCTTCATCAGGATCTAGATTCTCTACTCCTAGAATAGGATATACCTCTCCAGGCACATCTTTAGAGATCAAAAATTTGAATCCAGAAGTGTCTTTCTCCATAAGTTTCACATTTCATTGTTCATTTTCTTCAATCCGTTTTAATCATGTATTTATGCTTCATCTTTGGGCCCGAGTCAATCCTGTTGTAAATTTTTTGACTCCTTCAATAGATGCTTCTATGATCCCTTTAGTTGGAGTGACTACCACTGCTTTAATCTTCCAGAATCAAGTTTTCTTTTCTAACTAGTCGGTTTAACTTTTTCTTTGGTGATGTCTAGTTGTCAAGTCCTGAACTCTAGCACAGGCAATTCCCTTTCAGCTTTTCTTTTGTCAACAATAGACAACCATGGTCCATTATATAGTAGTTGATCTATGTCAAGTCAAAGTCAAAGTGGATCCTTAATCCTTTCTCGATACATCGACGGTCCAATGCCAAACACACAGCACTTCGAAAAGTGAATATGAGTTTGTTGTTCGACATTTTCTGGTATGCAACAGGTTAATGAAACCATATCAGACCAAGTTTCGATTTAATTTGTCAATATGAAATTCATTATTGTTGAGAAATGTTGTTCACAAACACATGTTATCTGAACAGAAGGAACTATTCAAAGAAAGACATTAATTGTCAAAAATTGTCATTTTATTTATTATTTTCTCAATCTATAAACAAGTCATTATTGTCATGTTGCATAATATTTTTTCAAGAAAAGTCAATTGATTAGGGGTAAGACTCTTTCTCCTTGACAGTCTACCAATGGTAAGATCCACCCGAATATGTTTTTTGAATTACATACGGGCCCTTCCATATTGGTTCAAACTTTCCATCTATTCTTCGATGTTGCATAATATGTCTCTTTCTCCTTGGCATGGGTTTGGGTTTTGTCGAGCCGAGGTGTGATTTTAAGAGCCGAATCGCAAAATAAATTGAAATCTCGCCAATTCTCACGCTGTTTTCACGTTTACAAAATTATAGCAAGTTATATGTCTATTCCTAGAAATTTCGTCGTCCTGAACGTGTTGGTGAACTCCGTTTTGCGATCTGGGGCCATTCGAGCAAGTTTTGTTGTCAAGTTGGTCAAAAAGGTGTCGACTTGATCCGTCTTAAAATTTTGGCTTGCTGCCACCAATTTTAAAATTTAAATGTCGACGTCATGGAAATGGATGTGAAAGGTCGAGGTATTTAGTAAAATTTTAGAAATTTTGGGTTCGCGGGGGTATTTTGTTCATTTCGAGGAAATTTTGGGAAATTGTCCAAAATGCCAAATTAACATCATGGGGCCATGTAAAATGAAATTTGAAATTGAATGACATTGTTCGGGAGCTTTTCTGACCACTGTAGAGGGTTTTGTGGGGCGTAGAATGTCGTTCAAGTAGCGACTATTTAAGCTGCGAGAGGTCCGCCGGTAGCTCAAAAGTATGACATATTTACAGTCAAACTTCTCAGTTTGACGAGAGGAACACTCCGAAATAATTTTTGGGAACCCCAGGTGACTCTGTGGAATTTTGGGTTTTGGGCCCCTTTTCAGAGGCAATTTGGTAATTTCGGGGTAAAAAAATGAAGTTTTTGGGAAAAGGGAGGTATTGTCAGATCATGAAGAATGGAATCATTCTGGATGGGTTACAGCATAAGGAAAGCCTCCTTTAGTCCTCTATGTGGTGATTTTAGCTCTTTTGGCCATAGGCTTAAGCCTAGTGGGACCATTCACACAAGTTTCCAAAGGGTCTGGAGATCGAAGTGAAATGTATTTGATTTAGGATGTGAGTTTAGAATGTAATGTGTAAATATGAATGTCAGTGTGTGACACAGGCTCCCCAAGGGCTAATCCTAAGGCTTAGTCACTTATAAGGATTTCACATAGACTTCCTTATGCTTGGTCTCTTCCTCCCAAAGCTGGAGCTTACGCCTTAACATATGAAACTTCAAGTGAAGTAAGAAAAGTTTGAATTTTTATGGGGAGGCTTCCATTGCTAGTCTTCTAAGAAAAGTCACTCGGAAGTCCTATGGCTAGACCCTAGGCAATCTATAGAGAAACTAGACCTCAACCAAAATTGAGGTCAACTAATGGACCCCCAATAGGTGTGGTGTGCGGGAAGAGCACACCGCACATATTGGTGTTGACCGATGAGATCAACCAAACCAACACGAATATCTGAGTGTAAACTGCAGATAGAAAGAAGTATCCAGTGAGGAAGTATCCGCTGAGGATTGAACTTCTACTGGGGAAAGGTGGGTGGAGATCCTTCAAAATAAAGATGTGTGTTCATAACTTCACATTCTGAACGGGACCTAGTCCGAGCAATGTTTAGAATTTGATGGAAATTTGGAGTTTGAGAATTTGAATTTTGATTTGAAGTAAGTTTGAGATTTTGATTTGTTGATTTTAGCTTGTTGATATTGGAATTTTGAGATTTTGATTTTGAGGTTTTAACTTGTTGATTTTGGAATTTTGAGATTTTGATTTTTTTTTTGAAGGTTAGGGGTAACTGAGCGACCTCACATCGCTTCCGAAGAGTGTCATGTAGAAAATTTGTGGAAACTGTAGGGAAAGTGAGAGAGAATAAAGATTAAATGTAAGGAATCAAGCGATCCCGTGCAGATCTTGGAATTTATCACATGTTGGAAAGTATGGAAAATTGTAAGGAATCAGACATTCGCGTACCGATTCTAGAATGTGTGACTTGTAGGAAGTGCGGGAATTGTATGGAAATTGTATGACTTGTAGGATATGCGGAAAAGTAGAGTAAGGAATCGGATGATCACGTACCAATCATAGAATGTGTGATTTGTAGGAATTGTAGGAATTGTATGGAAATGTATGACTTGTAGGAAATGCGAAAAAGTAAAGTAAGGAATCGGATAATCATGTACCGATCCCAGAATGTGGGACTTGTAGGAAATGTGGGAATTGTGTGGAAACTATATGACTTGTAGGAAATGTGGAAAGCTAGAGTAAGGAATCGGAAGATCGTGTACCAATCCTAGAATGTGTGACTTTTAGGAAATGTAAAAATTGTAGGGAATTGTATGACTTGTAAGAAATGTGGAAAAGTAGAGTAAGGAATCGGATGATCACGAACCAATCCTGGAATGTGTGCCTTGTAGGAAATGTGAAAATTGTAGGGAAATGTATGACTTGTAGGAAATGTGGAAAATTAGAGTAAGGAATCGGACGATTGCATGCCGATCCTAGAATGTGTGACTTGTAGGAAATGCAGAAATTGTATGGAAATGCATGACTTGTAGGAAGTGCGGGAATTATAGATTAGGGAATCGGTCGATCACGTACCGATCCTATAATGTGTGACTTGTAGGAAATGTGGGAATTGTATGGAAATGTATGACTTGTAGGAAATGCGGAGAAGTAAAGTAAGGAATCGGACGATCACGTACCGATCCTTGAATGTGTGACTTGTAGGAAATGCGGAAAAGGTATAGAATTGTATGACTTGTAGGAAATGTAGAACAGTAGAGTAAGGAATCAGACGATCGCGTACCGATCCTAGAATGTGTGACTTGTAGGAAATGTAGAAAAGTAAAGTACAAAATCGGACGATCGCGTACCGATCCTAGAATGTGTGACTTGTAGGAAATGCGAAATTTGTATGGAAATGTAAAGTAATGTAAGGTAACGTAAGGAATCGGACGACCCTGCACCGATCCTAGAATGTATAATATGTAGGAAAAAGTATGGAAATGTAGGGAAATATAGGAAAATGTAATCAATATTGGTAGAATTTCAGTAGAGATCATGCAACTTGTGCAAGAGGTATGGACACTTATAGGATTCCTTGAATCTGAATAGACTTGAAATCTGTGATGAGTTATGATGTGTGAGATGTGAGAATTTGTGAAGCGCTCTATTTGGAATGCAGAAGTTTCAGAACGAATGAGAGGCATAGAATTTTGAAGAGAGAACTTAATTTTCGAGTTTGTTTAAGTTTTCTTAATTTGAATTTTATTTTCCTTTCATTGATGTGTTTCACTTTGATTTATTCGTAGATGTTTGTAATTCAATTTTCTTTTGTTTAGTTCATTCACGAGTTTTTTTAACTTTGATTCATGGTATAATTTCATGTACATGTCCGTTTATTATTATTTGTATCATTCTTTGTTCGCTTTAATTTGGGATTCAAGTATGGCCCTGCGGCTTATTAACCTTCATGCACAAAAGGAGACATTCTGAAAACATAAATCTTCATTCATTTCGCTAAAGAAATATTTTGGTACAACTAATCAAACGCTGATAAGTATTGCAAAAACTAATCAGGTATAGACGTCTGCATGTGTTGAAATTTCCATCAAATAGGCGCTGGAGTAGTAGTAACTGTTGTAAACTGATGTTGACACTAGTGAAAATTTTTCGATGTCTGGTATGTCGTCACGTGGACAAGCTAACCTCCCAAAGGCTACGCTCCAGAACAAAAGTTCCCTCGCGATCACCCAAAGGTACTGTCGTTGCAGCGGTAATTGGAGGTAGCTTTCTAGCTATGGAACTGGTTTGTAGTAAAATTGTGTGTTGTTTTCATCCATCCGTCTTAATGTGACTGATTCTTCATCCCCGAACCCCTGGGATGCAGTGCTTGGCTAGGTTTGCTCCATTTCCCTGGAGCACCAAAACTGATCCAATTGGTAGGGCGATCTTTACTGTGCCCTTGAATTCTCCTGCTCCAACAATCTCTATCTCTCGACCAAACAAAATGTGACATTCACTAATGAATGAAACTGTGCAAAATGGTCTGACAAATTCATGGTGATCGATATGAGGTGGGATACAGTCCCCATCCTCATAAATATTTATGATGCAGCTGTTGGGAATACAGTCTGCCGGTAGAATATGCCATTCAATCATCCTTTTGATCATCCATTTAATCTCCGGTTGCATTTCATCCATCTCATCATGCTGCAGGATCCCTGAGGGATTGCCTTGTCTGTCTTTTACAAAGTTGTAGCAGCAGCCACACAGTATTGTGACTCTGACTTTGCCTCTTTTCCATTTCCTGGGTTCCGAATAAGTCTTTCTTTTTAAAAACCCATCCCTGCCCATATCTTGGAGAGCCCAAACATAGGCCAGGATCTTTTGCTCATCTTTCTTTGAGAATACATTCGTGTTTAACACCAGGCCTTCCAAAATGTTAACTGTTTTTCCCTGGATGATGTCGTAGTGCTAGAATGTGTCTTTTCTAACCTTTCTAATATTTGTCATAATGTAATCTGGTATCATCGGCGATGGTGGTAGCAGGACGTACTCTGGTATGTAGGGCTCGACGTCAGGTCGCTCTCTCAGCTGCCTCCTCAGAGTAGTGGCGGCATATGCTTCATAAGTCCCATATTCCTCAAGTTTTAGCACATTGCAGTCCGGGCATACTGAGAATGCCTCTGAAGTAGTCAACTGTCGAGGGAAGTTTGAGCTGCACGTTGGGCATCCTGTGAAAATTTTCTCCATCAAGTCCTGTACTAGCTCTAGTTCTTCGGCGAGCTCCGGTTCTGTGTCAGTCCTTGGCAGACTTTCTTCTATTTCTTTCATCTCAGGTTTATAAGGAACTTCTTCTGGCACTGGTGGCAACTCAGTGACTAACTGTCGGGCCTGCCTCCTCTCCATCCTATCTAGAAGACGGTATTTGTGGTGATTTGCATTCCTTCTCTTAGTACGTCCTAATGGCGCATCTGGGTGTCTCTCAATTTAAGCTGCAACTATATCACCTCTCAGAGTGATGATCATGGATGAAAGCTGACCTTGTCTGCTGTCAAGCATGTGTGAATCGACAAATCCTCCAGTACCACCGTACCCCGAGGACTGTCCTTATTCCTGTAGTACGAGGTTTAAGCCGCTCTTAGAAGCAAATACCGACTTGCATCCTGAAATTTCCTGCACAAGAACAACAGGAGAGATATCAGTGGTTGGTATTTTGTGCGAACAAGAACAATATAAAAATCTATTTTAATGAGTTTTAAGTTATGTGGTTCCAAATTATGTCAATGTGATTATATTATTTAATGTAATCCCATGGAATTTAGAATTAAAAATTTTCACATGAATGTTTTGTGGAAGGAGATTTTATTTCATTTTATTTTGAAGTTATTACAAAATTTTTAAACCCAATCACAGATACTGGCCACATAGCTTCATTGGAACAAAAGTCCTTTAACATTTTCACGTCGCATAGTATTTCTTTGGGTATCGTCCGTTTATTGGCAACATAGGCCTTTTTCCCTTGGAATCCACCAGTTGGTAAGATCCTCCGGAGTAAACTTCCTCCACAACGAATGGTCCTTCCCAAGTCGGTTTAAATTTCCCACCTATCTTGAGATGTACAAGAATAGGTCTTCTGAGTACGAGTACAAGGTCACCAACTTTGAACGATCTCGGGCGTACTAATTTGTCATGGGCCTAGATCATCTTTGCTTGATAGAGTTCCAAATTCTGTTGTGCGAGTAATATCTTTCCTTCGAGGCTTTCCAATTCTGCTAGTCAGAGCATGTCATTATCTTCTGTAGTGATTTGATCTGCAATGGCGATTCTGAGCGATGGTAACTGTACTTCTAGTAGGAGGACTGTTTCGGACCCGTATACTAGAGAGTAGGGTGTGGACTGAGTCGGCATCCTGACTGTCGTCCTGTTTGCCTAGAGCGTTTCTAGTAATTTCTAGTGCCATTGTCTTTTATTGTCATCAATCATTTTCTTCAAAATCTGTACCAGTGTTTTGTTGAATACTTCTGCCAGTTCGTTAGCTTTAGGGTAATAGATCGTAGAGTATCTCCAATCTATCCTGTGATGTCTGACGAAATTGTTGATTTTGGTGCTTTGAAGGCGGATCCATTGTTGGAGATGATCCTATGAAGTACACCGAAACGGTAGACAACCCGCTCCCTAAAGAACTGTATAACTTGTTGTGCTGTTAGCTGTCGTAATGAAACGGCCTCTGCCCATTTTGAAAAGTAGTCTGTAGCGGCAAGAATGAACCTGTGTCCTTTAGAAGGAGGTTCTATCGGACCCACTATCTCTGTAACCCAACACTCAAATGGCCACGATGCAATCATGGGGTGTAGAACATTCGGAGTTTGGTGCAGGACCATTCCATGTACTTGACATTGATGACATTTCATAGCTGTGTCCATGCAATCTATCATCATCTCCGGCTAGTAGTATCCAAGTCTTTTGATTTTGCTTTCATTTTAGGCCTTGACTGGTGTGCTCCGCACAATCCGACATGAACCTCTTTGACGATATTCTGTGCTTCTATTTTCCCGAAACACCTAAGACACATCTGGTCGAAGGATCTTCTGTATAGAACACTGTTGATTAACGTGTACGACGTTGCTCTTTTTTGTATCTGGTGCGCTGTAGACTTTCTTCTGGTAGCTTTCTAGTCTGTAAATATTTTGTTATCGGCTGACGCCAGTCTGACGTGTCATCTGTTACTGTAGCTGCTACTCTTTCATTTCCCAGTTAGTACAAAGTGTTGAGGTCTATCTGTGAGAGAACCTGGCATCCTCGTATAGTGATATCTATAAAATCCTTTGGTGGACATGCAATTTCTTTAGCTAGTTTAGCTAAAACATCTGCATAAGAGTTATGTGGTCTGGGAATTCTATAGAATGTTACACTGGGGATTCACTCCAGTAGCTTCATTGTGTATTTGTGGTAATCCGCTAATCCTGGTTTCAGAATTTTGTACTGTCCTACCACTTGCTGAATGATGAGCTGTGAGTCACCGTAAATGACAATGTCAGTTATGTCCATTAAAATTAGCAATTCCAGACCTGTAATCAAGGCATCGTACTCAGCTTCATTGTTAGTGCATGGTTCTGTTAGGTGGAAGGAGAAGCTTAGCATTTCCCGATCCGATGTCATGAAGATCGGACCAATAACTGCCCTGCCTGACATTATTGTATGTTGTCCCTTGTCTTTTCTGGCTGAAGAAGCACCGTTGAAGTACATTTCCCAACGTCATGTATTCGGATCCTCTACTTATAGTATTTGCTCGTCTGGCAGTTCATCGTCGAGCGGAGACCCAGCTGGTGGTGGGTGCGCAGTGAGGAAATCTTCTAAAATCTACCTTTTGATAGCGCGAAGGGGCACGAATGTTATGTCAAATTGCAATAGTAATATCGACCATCTTACAAGAAGTCTGGAAAGAGTAGGTCGAGTCATTAAATATTGCAATGGATTAACTTTCGAAATCAGGTTTATCTTATGAGATAACATGTAATGTCTAAGCTTCTGAGCGGTGAAAATTAAAGCTAGACAATATTTCTCAATAGGAGGATACTTTATTTTTGCCGGTATTAGACATCGACACAAGTAGTAGAGTGCATTTTCCTTACCCTTATTAGACGTCGACTCAAGGAGAGCTCCGAGGGAGTCTTCTATAGCCTTGGTATAAAGTATCAACGGTCTACCCTGGATAGGGGCTGCCAGAATGGGTGGTGTCATAAGATATCGTTTAATATTTTGGAATGGCAGTTGGCATTTTTCTTCCCAAATAAATTTGGCATCCTTTTTAACTAATGCCAAGAAAGGCTGACCCCGACCTGACAGATTAGATATAAAGCTTCTTAGGTATGCTAGTTTCCCTTCAAAAGAACGTAGTTGTTTCAATGTTTTAGGTAGAGGCATTTCTAAGATGGCTTTAATCCTCTTTGGGTCGATTTTGATTCCCTGATGATGGACAACAAACCCTAGAAATTTCCCAGAGATAACACCGAAGGCGCATTTTAAGGGATTCATCTGAAGATTGTATTGCTGTAATCGTTCGATCACGATCCTCAAATCACATAGGTGGTCTCCCTTTACTTTGCTTTTGATGACCAAATCGTCCACGTAGCATTCCACTTGGTTATGGATGAGGCCATCAAAGATTCTTATCATTGCCCGCTGGTAAGTTGCACTGGCATTCTTCAGGCCGAATGGCATTACGATGTAGCAGTAAATTCTAATCGGCGTTCTGAAAACTGTAAGTGTTGCATCTTCTGGAGCCATCTTGATTTGATTGTATCCCAATGATCCATCCATGAAGGAAAAATCTCGTGTGATGATGCAATGTCCACCATTAATTCAGATATCGGTAACGGGAATTCATCTTTGGACATGCTTTGTTTAAATCACTGAAGTCGACGCATACCCGAATTTGTCCATTTTTCTTCTTAACTGGTACGACATTGGCTAACCATGTCGGGTACTGCTCTTCTTAGATGACATTAGCGTCTATTAATTTCTTTATTTTTGTTATAACTTGTTGTTCTATGTCAAGACGCATTCTTCGAGGTGCTTATTTTACTGGTGTCATATTTTTATCCACCCCCAGGCTCTGTACTGCGTCCTCTGGGGATAGTCCAAGCATTTCGTCGTAACTCCAAGTAATGCAATCTTTGTATTCTATCAATAATTCGACCAAGTTTGTAACCTCTTCTTTGATGAGTAGAGAACTTATGAAAGTTGGTCGGGGCTGCTCCTCAGTCCCGAGATTGATTTCTTTAAGTTCATCCATCATTGTCTTAATTTCTTCTTCAAACTCTGGCGGAGCATCGTCGATTATAGAATCTTCAAAATCTTCTTGTATGTCGAAGTAACATTCGTCTAACTGGCTAGTAACAATAATGTAAAATTACTAATCATCGACTAGTCCTACTGTTCCAAATCCAAGACCCTCTTTTGAATTGATTTTTTTGTCCTTTTATATTTCATAATTGTTCAAAAAGTTATAGTTTATCTTTCGGCATTTGCTTTGGAAAGCGTCCTTGTTGAATTAAATTTTGTACACAAGGCGAAAAGTAACCAAAAGGTAATTCCATTAATTCATTATCATTTTCCTCTAGGTTTAAAACAGGTGTAGAGGTAGAAGAAGAAGCTCTGTAGAACTTGTTGGGTTTGAACCCACCAGTATGCACTTCCTTGACCTCCAGACCCTCAACCTTTTGAGAATTGATCGAAGTCAAGGTCATGGCTTGAACATAATGGTTGATTCGATCATACATTGACTCGTATTCACTTTTTGTTGTTGTATCTTCCAAAGTGATCTCAAACTGAGGTTTCTTCTAGTTGATTATCATCATTTTTTTTCGTCTTTGGAGCTTCCTTCTACGTCGATGTTGATTGTTGGCTTCATCCGTCCAACAAGCTGGTAAGTTCTTCCTCATCCACGTCCCCGGCCTCAACCTCGGATGAGTGAGCTAGAAGAACCTCCACTGCCCCGTGGTAAAGGGGTGGTGGGAGATTGTTGATGCGGAGAAACATGGTTCTGTTCATGCTTCTTTTTCGGGTCTTTGATTTTTTTTGTCACAACGTCTCTGGAGAAGACTGTCTTCTTTGGCAGAGCGTAGTAGGTAGCATCCTTGTGGATGCCTATTTCATGTATCGAGAATGGTTGTAGATCCCCTTTGATGCAATTTTCTTGTCCATTTTTTTAGTATTTGATGCACTGATGTAGAGATGATGGAACCATGTTATACTCGTGAAGCCATGGTTTACCAAGTAGAGTGTTGAACGAAGTTTTCGCGTCGATGATATGGAATTTTGTAGTTGTTACTAGATCTCCAACCTTCATCTGTAGCATAATCGATCCTAAGGCTCTTTCTCCATTCTGATTGAAGCCTCTTAGCATCATCTTGTCCTTAGAAAGTTCTCGAGCATCAATATCCAAGTATGCTAATGTCCATAAACGCATCATATTGAGAGAAGCACCTGGATCAACTAGAACTCTAGAGAGCACATACTTGCCGATGTTGACGGAGATGTACAACAGTTAGTTGTGATCGGCTGTACCAAATAATAAGTCATCATCAGTGAAGGTCACACCAGGCTGTTCTCCCAAAGTACAAACTCCATCTGAGGATGAGCTGGCCAAGTGAGTTAAGCATATTTCTGGGTTGAGCAAAGCTCTAACAAAATTTTTCCTCATCTCTTTAGACAGGATCATAGAGTCGTAGATGCTTAGCTTGGTCATCAACTTCCTAAGATGTGCTAGTACATTGTAATCCACTTTATTTGGGTTTCTGCTTCCTTCTGGAACTTGTATCTCTTCTGCTGCTAGAGGCGGTAGCTCTTGAGTAATAACTTGTTTTCCTTTATCTGTTGGTGATGTTCTTAGAAGTAATACTTTTCCACTTCTGAGGTTTACCTCTGTAATTTCCTCCTCTACTGAACCCAGGGGCTCTTCTGGTGTTGTAATCGACTCTTCTTATATTGACTCTGTATCTGAATAATCCAGGTTAACCGAAGTTCCTTTGTATTCGAGGATTGGTTCCTCATCCTCTGAAGGTTCGTAGCTGGTACTGTCGATGTTTTCCTTTTTTGTTGGAGTTCTCGTCAGAAGATAATGTGATTTGAGGATCGGTTTGGGAACCGAAATCAAAGATAGATTGGTCGTGGTTAGTTATGTCATAAGTAAAAACAACCAAAATGTAATCGAAATCAAAATCATTAGATTTAAAAGAGCCCGGAAGGGCGCAGATATAATAGTACAGTGTCAGGGGTTTGAGGGATTTGACCCCGAATCTGAAACAACCAATCTAACCGGAGCAGCCTCTATCCTACCTTTCGCACTATCATTCCTAGTTCCTCGCACGATATCCTTCTTCTTCGGTTTCGGTCATCGTCAAGACTCCCTTGTCTCGGTCTTTGTCTTTGGTTGTTCTGGTGGAGAATTCTGAACGGCAACCCGCTTCGGGTCTGATTGAATCTGATCCAAAGCTCTCTTGAGGTCGTTCCAGGTCGTACTCCATCCTCCTTCTCTAGTGTAGGGATCTAGCTCAGAGAGTGGTTTGGCCAAAATCATATTTATAGAACCTCTCGCAGGTTCTTTTAAATATTGTTTTGGGATAGTGATATTCCCCTCTTTTTAGTTCTTCTTAAGCCAATCCTTGAAGACAAAACATCCATCTATTGTGTGCCCCGAGTAGTCTGTGATACATACAGTAGTTGGGTTCGTTGCTCTTACCGACTTCTTCTGGCTTCTTAAGCTCTGGCAGTTTGAACCTGAGCTTCTTCATTAAGCTCTAGAACATCTTTTCCATGGTGTCATCTTTAAAGAAGTAATTTTTTTTAGTCATTCTGTTATCATTCGGTATGTATATGCTCTTGGCTCTCTCTGTTGGGAAGACTGCTGCTGACGGGGCTGACCATACTGCTAAGGTTGGATGTATTGCGGAGGATGTTGGATGTACTGTTGCTCGTACTGAGGAGACGGCTGCCAATATGGCTGACTGTACTGAGAAGACGGTTTTGTTTGAATCCTCATTGGCTGCCTACCTTTGTCAACTGTCGCTACCGTGCCTGACTTTTTCTCAAAAGCCTTGACCAGTCTTGACTTCTCTATTTTCTCTGTAGGTTCCATGTGCTTGAGTTCCTCCTGAAGACTGCTCTCCTTACTGAGTAGCTTCTCGAAGGATTTAATGGTCAAACCTTTGAGTATGAAGGCCACCAGACTGAGGATACTGTTGACCTCATTTTTTATGAGGTCTTCTCTTCCCTCTTTAGTGTTTAGGATCTAGCCTTAGGCTTTTCCTTTGACTATCTTAGATGACTAGAATTGGGACCCATCCCTTAGAAATTTGAACCACTTCTTGCCTACCTACAAACCCCACAAGCTTGATTGTAGACCCCTAATCACCTAGAGGGTTGAAATCAAATGTAAAGGTTTAAAGGATGAGTTCCCTATAGGACACTTTGGCCTTAGGACCACCCTGGGTGGCTTGGTCTGGTGAGGGTTGACTTACACACTCACTACACTCACACTCTACACTCTCACACACACAATCCAAATCCTAAAACCACACACATACCCAACTTGGCTCTTTGACTCATGTAGGTAATTCATATGGATGGATCTTAACCCCTAAGCCCCTGGTAAAGAGGGTTAGGAACAACATAGTGAATTCCTCAAATGAGTCCTCCCATGGCTCATATAGGCTTAACATGGCTTCATGGCTCAATCAAAGTGATTCCATTCCACTCATATTTGACCAATCGTCATTATTCCAAAATTTCAATTTTTGACTCCGGGGACCCTACACCCATCAAACCTACTAAAAGCCCTTAAAATTGCCCAAATCCTCCAAAATTTCCAAATCACCCAAAATTCCCCAAAATTAACCTTGAACATTTCCTCACCAATCAAATTGATCATCCATAGCCAGAAATACCAAAAATTCCAAAAATACCCCCCAATACCCTCCAAATACCCAAAATGCCCCTCTTAGCCAAAAAATCCAAAAATTCAGAAAATTCCCAGAAAATTGCAAAAAATCCCAAATATTCCCAATTTCATTTTGTCCAACTACACCATGGGCCAATTTTGTCAATTTACCCCACTTTTACCAAAACCCCCAATTTAGCACATTCTTAACCCAAGTGAACCCAATGTCAAACCAAACCTACCCAATTGACCCCAATTTTGGTCCAATTCAATTCTAAACACCAATTCAATATCCAAAATATCAATCTAGACCAAATCCAAGTCCAATTTGATTGACATTTGGGTCCAATTTCACTTTTGACCTTAAAGCCCAATTTGGACCCATGACCCAAACTTAGCCCAAACCAAACCAATTCAACTTCAATTGACCCCAAACCATTTCTAAACCTTCCCTAACGTCCCCATAAACAAAACAATAACATAATTTGCCCAAAATTTGGACCCAAACCCAACTCAAATTCAACCCAAAACCAAAAAGCCCAATTTTGACCTAAACCCAAACCTAACCCAAATAAGCCCAAGTCCCAAAAGCAAAACCCAACCAAAGTTTAAACCTCTTTGAAACACTCCCATAAATATTTCCCAACATTAATTTTACATCAATTTCAACCCTAGCCCAACATTGGCCCAAATTAGCCCAATTTGACCTACATTGGCCCATTTACCAAAGAAACCCAAATTCAACCCAATTCAAACCCAAACCACCTCAAACTTATCTCAAATCACTCATGAAACATCCTTAAACTAAACCCAACATTTATTTGGCATGGCCCTTTGCAAAATTCTCATCTAAAAGCCCACTTCTAAAGGACATTCAAAAGCCCATTCCTAACCAAACTCAAAAGCCCAAGCCCATCCTAAAGCCCACATTACAATCTCATCTCATCCTCACTTAATTAAAATCATTACTAAGTCCTAAATCAGCAATCAAATCTTTCTAAACAAAGCCATATGACAAAACATCCAAATTTTACACCAAATTACCAAAATTTCTAAAACCCTTCTTCATGAAATTGACCAAACTTTTTCCCAAGCCAAAGGTGAGCCATGAAGCCATTCTTGAGCCACATGCAAGCAATGTGAGTTGTTGACATGTGACCTTACCACATTGGGCAAAAAGAGGAGGTCCTTTAAGCACTTCCTAAAAGCCATTAACCTTACTTATGATTCCCCTTAACCCAAATTTAATCTAAATATTCTTGGATGGAGACTTCTCCACTTAAGACCAACTGACCCAACTGATTCACCCAGCCCAAAACCAGGTCATGGGGAGGTGAACCAAGCCCAAAATCATGGTTTGACCAATTTGAGCCCAAAATGAGCCCTTACCCTTTCCATTTCAAGCCATCCTCTTTACACATGGCAAAGCTCAATTGCTTGCACAAACCTCCAGCCCTGACCCACCTAGACCTGAGGGTGACCCATGCCTGCCGGCCAACCGCCTGGATCGCCGGAAAACACCATGGCCGAGACCTTGGGAGGAGCCAAACTTTTCAATTATGCCTTGCTGAAGTGTCCCAGCCCAATTGCACACCATGGCTGTTCTTCTCTTGCATGGAGCAGCTGATCCCAAGCCTTAAACCCCCCTGGGAGGCCCTCCACCCTCTCTTATTTAAACACCACCTCCTCTCGGCCATGAGAGGTGATGAACCAAAACTTACTGAAACCCTGCCAAAATCATCCTAGACCACTCTCTAAACATAAAGAACTTGATCCCCACTAAAATCCCCCTGCCATTTCCTCTCTGTGAGATCAATTTCAGAGTTGAAATCCAAGCTCAAAACCAGGACACTTCACACAGTGAGCCAATCTCCAAATTGATTGGTCCTACACCTTCACCGTACCAAGAGGAGAAGTTTCCCAAGCAAAAGCCCCCTCACCGAGCCAGCCCATTGCTCCCGACCTCCAAGCTTTGTGATCGGCTGTGGTCGAAATCAAACCTAGACAATTCACCAGGCCAAGGGACTTCATCTGGAGCTTGCTTTGACCCAATCGAAGGTGACACAACTCTCAGATCGAAGCTTCACTTCTCTGAGCAAAGGTATGGACTCACTCTTCTTCCCGAGCTTACAGAGATTCTCCATTTAATTTGAATCAATTTCAATGTATGTTTACCATATGGATGTGTTCGTCTCTTTAAGAAGAATCCGTAGAGCATAAGAACACAAAAATCTGTTGAGAATCGAGTGAGAAATTAGGGTTAGAAGGTCGACGGTCACGGGTTCGCACCAGTCGTAGACGATGACTGGGAACCGTTGGATCGCGCGTGTATCGGATGGACGGCTTGGATCGCGTCGGACCAGAAGATGTTACGTGAAAGGCGGGTCCCGGGACGGCTGAGTCAGGTGGCGGCGCCGAATCAGGAGACGATACGTGGAGCTTCGGAGCTGCCGAGGTTGACGCGGCGCCGCATGGATAAGTAGGAAAATAGGGATTTTTCGTATTTATTAAATACCCAAAACTTCAAAAATTCATAACTTTGTGTAGAAAAATCCTAAAAATAAAATAAAAATACCCTCTTGCTCAGTGAACAGAGGAGAATAATTTGGAAAAGAAATCAAGTAATTTCATCAAGTATTTTATTTTTAATAATTTATTTACTCTCTGCATTGTTTTAATTCTCCATGCATATAGGAAATTCACCATGGCATGAAACCATAGGGCTTTTGAAGCCTCCGAACTTGGAAACATTCCCCGAATTTTCCAAGGTCGAGGCCATCCCTATGAGAAGTTATTGATTTTTCAAGTTCATGTTACCGTTTTTAGTATTTTAATTCCAATATTTAGCATGTTGAGAAATAAATTCTAGGAAAATTTGGTGATGTTGCTTCGACCGGAGGGACCTAGAAAAATATGTTTTGAGTTAATTCACTTTGAATAACTCTAATTTGCCTAAATACCCAAAATTGAACTTTAATTAATTAGGGTTAACCATTCATCAAATTAACTTAAAAACAATTCTCCACTGTCCTCTAGAGATAGGAGAACACCACATAAAAATTTGAAACTAATTGGACTTGGTTAACCCCACCAAATGGGTTGATTAAGCCTCTTAAGTAATAATGGGTAAAATTAAACTTTAAAAATTCATAACTCATAAAATACTTTTCAAAAATTAATAAAAATGGTTTTGGAGCCTCTCTGATATCAGAGGAACTTAGAAAAATTCAAAATTGTAATTTTCTAAAAAAGTTGATTTTTATCATTATTTTAATATTTTTAATAATTAAAAAATAATAAAAACTATAAAAATATTAAAAATCACCAAAATGTCACATTTTGAATTCTAATCATTTAGGAACAAACCAAATATTTTTCTTAAGTCCCTAGGGTAAGATATTGAATTTTAAAGGCTTAATGTATATTTTTAATATTAAAAATGTATTTTCCAACCTTTTCACAAAAATAATTCTAATAAATCAAAGAAAAATCAGAAAAATATAAAATTAATTTCTCTAGACTCCTTGAGGTCAGAGAGATTTAAGAAAAATATAAAATCTATTTTTCAACTTTAATTTCATTTTAAAATTAATTAATGCTCTAAAATTCAAAATAATTCTAGTAAATAAAATATAATTCAAAAAATCACCAAATTTAGTCCAAATGGTCCTCTGGTCATTAGGAGTGCCCCATATTTTTCTTAAGAACAAAAAAATTCCCTTGGTCATCTTATTGAATTTTCCTTGGAAATCCCTATTTTCTACAAAAAATAATTATATAAATAAATTAAATACAGAAAAATCACATTTTCTCCTCTAATGTCTTAATTGACATGTGAGTGAAGCCACATAAAAATTTTAAATTCATTTAAGCTCAATTTAGTGAGTTATGGAATTATTAAGCTTGGAGGGCAAAAATGGTAATTAAAATTTTAACCCTTAATTAAAACTTTAGGCTTAATAAAATGAGAGAGTAAAATATTTGATCCTAATCTGATTTGGATGATTGAAATTTAAATAATTAAAGGATAGAAACCCATCAATCATTTTTAAGATTAATTAGTGTAAACTTTAATCTTTTAATTAATGAAATTTGGAAGATTAATAAAAATTGAAATTATTAAAATAGGGATATTATTAGGAAGACATTTATTCTTTAATTTAAAAATCCCTAAATTAATCACCTCAATAATATTTAATTCCTAATTAAAATGATAATCCAAACTCAAGATTTAAAATACTAAAAAACTTAATCATTAAATTAAATTAAAATTAAAACATTTAAATTAAATCCTTCCAAAATTTCAATTAAATTAATACTTTAACAATTAAGTTAAATCATCTTTAAAACATAAAAAATAAAATATTAAATTAAAATTAAAATTAAATTAAATTAAAATTAAAGTTAAATTAAATTAAATTAAAATAAATTGAATTAAATTAAACTAAATTAAATTAAATTAAAACATATTAAATTAAATTAAATAAAATAAAAAAATAAAATCAACTTAAAATAAAATCTAAATTAAATTAAAATTAAAATTAAAATTAAATTAAAATTAAAACAAAACGAAATTAAATTAAATTAAATTAAATTAAATATAACATCACCTAAGACATAAAGAATTCAAAGTAAATCTAAAACAACTTGAACACTATTCCAAACTTAAACCCATTAATTAAAATTAAATTAAATCACAAATTACTTAAACATCAATTTGCCTCAAAAGCTCTTTGTTGTCATAACTCCTAAACGGAGTATTAAGTGAAGTGTTACTTCACTTATAGGATATTCAAATGTCCTAATTCACTGAGCAAAAGAACAAAACTTAACTAAACTCCTTGATGATTAATTCACTTGTATAATTAAATTCTCTTGGACTTAAAACAATCCTAGAGGTATTGAAAAGATGTTTAAGACTCGTCTTAAGCACTTCCTTAATATGATAGAATATTTATAAGAACAATTGAACTTAATTGTTCTTTAATGAAGAAAATCGTCCTTAAACCAAAACACAAGAACCTAGACGTCATAGGAGATGACTAGCTATAGGATTAGGATTTTGGTAGACAACCAAAACCTTTCCCTTAGCTTTACTTAGGTATTTGTTGGAATATCTAAATGCCTTAACATGTGTTTTAAGTGCAGCTTGGGATGACGGGAAGACCCTCTAGGTACGCTTTTATTTTATTGCAATTTACTTTATTGCAATGCACTTTACTTTTCTTGCATGATAAACAACTGTTGCATGAAAACCAAAACCTTTAGGATAGTCCCTAAACTGAAACCAAAATTAAATTAAAAATCATTACAAGATAAAATTCAACGCCACAACATTTCAAAATATAAAACAACTCAAAATTTAATCACAAACAGAACACAAAACTATAATTGCAACTAAAGTAAAACATCTTGTTGAATGATTGGGAATACCTCGGATGATGTAACCCACGTGTTGCTAACGGGATTTCCCACAGTCTAAATGAAGGTGTGGAACTCATTCAGCTGAGTTTAGCAAATTCATCCGGACTAAGTGAATTCGATGAAAATAACGGTGC